>MU006796.1:296866-436538 GCA_010093635.1 Massarina eburnea CBS 473.64 | reverse complement strand
ACTCTCAGAGAGTTGAGAAATCGGCCGTCTTTTCGGCCAAGACGCTAAGGGCGACAGGGGGAGGGGGCAACCCGTTCATGCTCCACCCTTGTAGAACCATGGGCTTCTGCAGACCCACTCCGATTAATCATTGGAGGGTGACGATTGACAGCCTCGGGAACATGAATAGCATCGCGACTCAGTGGCATTCGCGTGGCTGTGGACCTAGAACGTGAGGAGAGACTGGGGTCTATGGGGGAAGACAAAAAGTCGAAAGCTCCTGCCTCTGCCTTTAAGACATTTTTGGGCTTCTCTCTCTCAAAAGTGGGGCTTAAATTAACCACCGCAGACAGCTGGCTTATACCTTGATTAGGATTTTGCCATGACATTCAGGAAAGAAAGCACACTGGACTTGTGTGGTCGTGTGACTACACTGGGCAACAGCATCTCCATTCGCATGCTCGAATACCTCAGCACGGCAAAACACACAGCCCATGGATTCACCACTCTCGCAACGGACTTCCTGGATCTTAGCCGCCTCATCTGGTCTATTGAAGCTGGTTTAACGGAAGCAAATCAGAAACGAACTGCCCTCCCAACTGAAGTCACATCCGATCTCGACAAGCAGCTCCGCCGCATCAACGATGAATTTCTTGTGGTGAATCAGATGATGCACAAGTTCGTCGACAATGAGAATAAGAAAGGTGGATTTGGCAAAGCTTTCCGCATGCTGTTCGCGGATAACGACGTGGATAAGGTCCGGTCTACCATCGTTAAGAGTCGTGACAGCCTAAGAGTGAGCTCGGCCATGTTCAGAATGATCCTTGGAGATGTGAAAGCAGATTCAACAATGGGGATCGGGTTTACAGGACTTGCAGCTGCTCTCGAGCGTCTGAATCCGGGAAGGACCAACATACTGCCGCCTATGCAGCCACTGCCTCAAACTCCGCCACCTGAAGTACCGGTCAAGCAACACATGGCGCAGACAAATCCGTTCGACCGCTCACCCGTGGAGAGGCATCCCATGGCATACACTCCAGTTGAGGCAAAGCACCACTTCCACCGTAGTCCTACACAGTCCGATGGACGCCCACGTTCGCCATTCCGCGAACATCGATCCAACAACGAACTCAGAAACAACGACCCTCAGGGCCTCTCCCAGAACATCGTCGACCTACACCGCAATTGGCGAGCACCGAGCGCGCCCAGCATCCAATCGAGCGACACGCACCACTCGATTCGCGACACTGTCTACGAAAGCAACGGCGGACATCACGGAGGCCCAGGTTCCGAAGACCGATCTCGGACTTTTATCGACGAGGACATGCACCACTTGAACATGAGCGACCGATACTCGGTTGATGCACCGCATTCGAAACATGAAGAGGCGTGGCCGCGGCAGATGTCGTCTTCGGGAATGTCGGGCGGAAAAGCAGCTTTGGTAGAAGCGGTACAACATAAGAGGCACAGGGCACTTGAGCAGATGCTTGACAACGGGACGAAGACGGACGCCAGGACTGAAGCTTATATGCTCAGACTGTCAGTGCAGAACCGAGATGCAGACAGTTTATTTCTCCTTCTCCGACACGGAGCGAATGCCGATGGCGTTGACAAGGACGGGTGGACTCCTCTGTATACTGCTACCTTGGTCTCCTACTTCGAGGGAGCGCGGATTCTCCTCAAAGCCGGTGCCGATCCAAACTTCTCTGCTGGGCCGGAATCGGAATCGCCGTTGTGTCTCGCGGCGTGCGAGAACCGCATCGATCTCGTCCAGATGTACCTTGCGCATGGAGGCAATGCGGAGAAGATCATGGAAAGCGGTAGCACTGCACTTGTGCAATGCATGAACAAGACTGTTTCCCCAAAGCTCGTCGAGATGCTCATCAAAGCGGACGCTGACCCCAACCACAAAACTAGCGAGGGTGCAACAGCACTTTTCCATGCTATCGAGGTAAACCGCATTGACCTTATGACGGTTCTTCTCGACAATGGTGCCAACCCTAACCTTCCAGCTCCCAAGCATCCCTTATGGCCCTGCGCATACAAGCCAAAAGCCCTCCAGCTCTTGCTCGCCAGAGGAGCCGATTCCAAGAAGACACCCGGTATCATGGAGCTCGCCACCAGCCTCAAGAAACTCGAATCGATCCAGATCCTTATCCAAGCCGGCATCTCTCCCAACGTCCGCAAAGATGGCGTCTACACGCCTCTATGCTCCGCCATCCGCGATAACAGCGCGGAGATCGTGACATACCTGCTCGAGAACGGCGCAGACCCGAACCTCAACGCCGCAGAATATCCCTGCTTTAAATGTATCACTCACAACCGGCCGCAGTTCCTGCCCCAGCTCGTCGCCGCAGGCGCTGACCTCCGAACACCCAAAGGCATCATAGAAGCTGCCGTTGCGCACAACAACAAAGAGGCACTCACATATCTTCTCGAACAAGGCGTCAACGTCAATGACCGTAGTCCTGAAGGTAATACCGCCTTAACTACTGCCATCCGCGATGACCGCATCGATCTTGTGGACTTGCTCCTCAGCAAGGGCGCCGACCCTGCGATCCGTGGCGCTGATTGGCCCCTTTGCATGGCCGTCCAGCGCCCCGCCATCCTCAAGAGACTCCTGACTGCAACACCAAATCCACGCGCCTTCCGCGGCGTTGTTGAAATGGCTGTCGTAGCCAACCAACTCGAAAGCGTCAAGATGCTCCTCGCAGCCGGTGTCAGCGTCGAAGACAAGAACTGCGGTGTCTTCTCGCCCCTCACAACCGCTATCCGTGAACGCCACAAACCCATTGTCCGATATCTCCTCGACGAGGCAAATGCCGATCCGAATGCTCCGGGTGAACATCTTCCTCTCGTCAAGGCTCTCCGACGACTTCTACCCGGTGATACGGAGATCCTGCGGATGCTACTCACGCGCGGTGCAGATATCAACAAGATGCATCGGGGATGGAACGCTGTGCTCCAAGCCGTCGAAAACGGCGATGCAGAGATCCTGAAGCTCTTAATCGAAAAGGGCGGCTCAGTAGATCTACAAGCCATCGACGAAAGTGGACGACCGGTTGTAGATATTGTTACGGAGAGGGGATGGGAAGAAGGACTCGCACTCATGTTCCCGAATGCGCAAGACAAGGCTAGCGGTAACTTTACTGCTCAGTAGGTATGCACACCACCCCTTGTTTGAGCTTTTTTGTGTATCTTCATCTTCGCGAGATAGAAGACATGCATACTGACTTTGTGCTAGTCGTAGTCTTTCTGTGTGGAGTTGGCGATGGCTGACTGATTCAATGGTAAATGAGAATGATGACGAAGATACGGGAAGTTTGAGCAAGTCTAGTGGGACGTTGCCGGGGATTAAAGATGCGCGGAGGTCGAAAATAGGGGATGTCACGTTGATGTGAAAACTTCTGGCTTTTGTATGTTAATGGCGCTGTGGGATTGGCTGTGTTTGCTGAGCGTTTTTATGTTTGGGTTTTACTATGGTACCTACTACCCCTTTTTCTTTTGTTACGTATTGTATAGTGGACTATGTGGTCAATATCTAAATGCATTTGGATGGGGTAATGGACTTGGGGCGGCTTATTTGCAGCATAATTTATATACCAATCAAGCTATATGTTTTATCTATACTTTGCTGTCATATCGGGTACGTGGAGATAATAAGGTCGGGCATCATATGCACAGTTATCATATCATATGTAAGCAATGGGTACTGGACCATGGAATTTGATATTAGACTGCAGCAATAGACATCCATACCACACCCCTCCCTTTCGTTTATCTTGCAGTCGGAGCACCCGCGATCCCACGAAATTAGACGTCTGCTCTGCTACATGACACACAAGACTTCATGATGATCCTTTTGGTCGAGAAGAAGCCGCTGTAGGCCATGAAAACTAAAGTGAAGTGGTTATCGGCTCAGATATTGCGAACTGAGAAGTTTTGACATGCACAAACAGAGCGATGGGGAATGTAGATATCTACATGTAGGAACATTTGAAAGGAACGTGGATGGTCACGTGATCGCGTGTTTCATACGCATTCCAACAACATCAAATGACATCATTACATCACGTCATAGCAAACCTTCTCAACTATTTCCCCGCATCCATGCCCACGCACCCACATCACTTCTTGCCCACCATACTAAAGTACTGTGAAAAACTTTCCCTCATTATTTTCTCGATTGAAATGCCGGCCGTCAGGCGCTCTGCGTGTAGTGTCCAAAGGGCAACTCCTTATCCATCTCACCAGCCGACAGCTTCCAATGTAGACAAGGAAAATGAGTCGCCGCAAGCAAAATCTTCCAGTCCAGTGAAGAAGAGCGCGAAAGAAACCGACCAGCCGGAACGCCTCGGTAGTTATCATGACATCGTACTCGAGGAAAAGAAAGACGAGGTTCCGTGCTACGAGAGCGTATGCGCATCAGGCCAGAAGAGTCAATTAAGGTAAACAATAGCTAAGTGCTTAACAGGCATCAGCAATCCGTCGCAAGCTCAACACTCTCATTGAAAAGAAATCGCCAATCCCTGGCTCGAACAAGGCTTTCAATAAGACCACTCTTTCCAAAGAACTCACCACTATAGCCGAAAAGCATCATCCCATCAAGTCGTCCAATGGTTATGATGCCCATGGACCCAGTCCCGCAGCTATCACGCGCTTCCTAAAAAAAAGCGGGACCATGGGCGGCGGAGACTCTGAAGTCTATTACTACGGCAATATGCTACTTGAAAAGCTTAGGATATGGAAAGGGGAGAAAACTACGAATGCGAGGAAGAAGGCTGAGGAGGAGTGAGTAATAACCTTTCCAATCAGAGACTGCACTGACAGTTGATAGGTACCCGATGGGAAGGATGCGGGTTGATCCTGCAACCATGAGGATTTTGTGCAGAGCCAATGAGAGACCTTCGAGGTCCGAGGTGGCGAGATGGGGGCGCGAGTAGAGTGTTGTGTTATGGGTTTTTGGGGAATGGATATGCTTAATTGCATGATACGCGGGAACGATATTTAATGGTTGATCATGTACAATTACAAATTGCCAAAATCCCAGTTCCACGGTCAAACACCAACACTCTGGATGGTTTTCTCGAACTTGATACCCACAGCTTCAGTCGAAAGCGCTATACCTTGGCAATTCCCACGGCTTTCCCCCGATAAATTTCCCTATCATTCCGCCTAAAGACCCTCCGATCCATTTGACCCATGTGTTAGAAGCAACAGTCACCGCCATGTTAAGAACCTTGATGCCCCATTCACTTTGCGGATTTACGATCCAGGGCGTTCCAGGATATAGCTTCTGGACCTCATCTATGAACGGTTGCAGCAGTTCCTGATGCCGTTTCAGCGCGTGCGGTATATCGTCTGGAGATTTAGAAATTTCACCGGCGAGGATGTATGCGCCGACGAGAGCGGATGTTGTTCCCTGCACCACAGATAAGTACAAGTAGGGGTTGTCGTATAACAGGATGATGCTTACCATGCCGGAAATAGGCGAAGGACAATAGCCAGCATCTCCACATAATGCAACCCTTCCTTTCACCCATCCTTCTTCGCCCATTTTCACTTGTGCAATTTCTTGGATATAGAAGTCTTTCGTCTCCCACATCCCTTTGATAAGGCGCTCAGTGATCCACCCCGCGCCCTCGAACTCTTTTGCAAGCCATTGCTTCTGTTTCTCTGGGCCCTCCTTCATCGCCTTCTCGATGCCCACGAAACGCGACATGTTGGAGTCAGTAACGGCCAAGAGTACCCTTCGGTCATCATACGGAGAGGGCCTAGTTACGGCAAGACGTCCTTTGTTCGTGAAGTACCTAATTTCCGCAATCAGCAAATGACCATATTCGAAAGAAGGATACTACAGCACTTACCACGGAGAAAACGCAGTATCGCCCACCTCTTTCTTGATAGTGAAAAACGACATGTACTGCCCTACCCTCTTTAAGAATTGCATCCCACCCGGTCCATCTCCCCAGACCAGCCTCCTCGTCTTCGAAACCATCCCATCAGCACCAACCACGAGATCGAATTCCCTCTCTTTTGAATGATTCATAAATTTAACCCTCACCCTTCCACCATCCACCTCCACTACCTCTCTCACAAATTCATCAAAAACCCACTCTACCCTCCCTTTCCCATCAATTTCTCCAAGGTTTTTCTCTAGGATATCTGCCAGATCTCCTCTCAGGATCTCAAACTCGCTAGTGAAGCTCTGACTCTCCGTGTCGCCCGTCATGGGGAATCGTGCTGTTGATACGCCATCGCGGTACACGAAGTCGATGCCCTTTTCCGTGGTTGTTTTGTCGCGGATTGCTTGCTCGATGCCCATGCGGCGGATTACGGTCACACCTGAGTCGCGTATGTCGACGGCTTGGCCGCCAGGTCGGGGGCCGGGGGACCGCTCGATAATGGTTATTTCGAGAGGGGTCTGGGCTTGGAGAAGCCAGTAAGCGAGAGCAGTCCCGGCTATGCCGCCGCCTGAGATGAGTATTTGTAGGGGCTGAGTTGGGGGCATTGTTGTGGTGGTAGTTGCGGTCGGGTGAATCCTGGGCCAAGTGAAGGATTCGTCTTGATCAAAGTTAAGTATTTATTTTACGTTCTCATACGTATACATATACTACCCACTTTATACATATCTATGGGGGCACCTCGTGGACTCTCATAGCGGAGTGACGTCACCATTTCGGCCTATTCGGGTTTAGGCAACGGTCGTAGGACTTACACAACATAATGTGAGCAGAGATGATGCTAGCTCTCGCCTCTCTTGACACTTAATCACTCCTAAGGTTCATTAGTACATATGTAGTCGTCGGCGTTATGAGTTCCCGACGCCGAACTGATCTACGTCGGCGGAGATTGATGAAGAACGTTGCGCGCCAGGATTCACGTATCAGTTCATATACGCCTTTAGAAGATCGTACACATCAAGCGACCTAGGTAATTGTTATCATGAAACAGTTTGGTTGGATACAGCTAGACATTAGTTTGTCTAATATGAAGTTGGCTTGTACTGAACCACTGTCGCGGCACTCGGACCCGCCAAACCCCGAGGGCGCGAACGTAGGAGCAGGGAAATTTCGACCACAAGAGCGGTACAAGGCTTCCTTCCATAGGCACTGAATATTAATCACCAAATAAATTTCCTAGGCACAGATAAAGCAATTGAAGTGTAGGGGTTATCGGAATCGACCCTACCTTAGGTCACGCGTCCTTCGTATATAGTGAATCCCTCCAGGGTGATCCAGGAATACATTTACGAACAATTGAAATCGACGTTGCATTCTCTTAAAGACGCGTTGATGGTTTTTCAAACGTATATTCATTCCGATTGTTTGCTTCTGGTTAGGTCAGCTTGACGCGTATGTGTTAGAAGCCAGGATCTAAAGGGAAAATACTTGTCCAAGATAGAGTCTTGGGCTTTGTGTAAGGTTAGTATCTTTCTGGGACGATACGTTAAGAATAGTGTCTAGACGAGTCAGCAGGACGAGAGTGAAGCCTTGGTTATACTTGCATTCTTTCACCTTGACCACAATCCATGTTGCGGACTCCGAGATACAGCAAATGTAGACATCTCATTATCTGCTCTACTGAGCACGAGACATCTTACCTAGTGACTGTAGACTAAGGAACCATAATCGAGCTAAATTTAGGATATCAATGTATAAATATGATGTCAATGTAAGCGGTACTGGATTTTGGAAGGATCTCGCACACATAAAAGTGCATACTTTTGGCCCTTCTACTTATCTGCTTCGATGCTTGGAATCCTTTGGACATGACCGGTGGTTCTTCTCGAGCACGCTGATAAATCGTCGACTGGATCACATTTCCACAATGCTTGTAGAATAGCACTTCGTAAGCAGGGTAGCGGGAAGCGCATCTACCCACGGATGATGATCGACAGAATACTGGGAAAGAGTCAGATGCAGTGTGTTGCTATTTACTTTACCTCGAAACTTGTAAGACCCGACCCAGGCCCCCTTTTAGGTGACATAATGCCGTTCCAGTCGAAATACTCTGCGACGACGCCAGGAATCCCTGCGCATGTATTGAATATATCCCGATAAGCTTCGTCAGATCCAACTGAGCCGCACAGACCCTCGGATAAGAGCCCGGTGGCTTACTTTGCTCTGTGGACTGTAATGGCATGGGGTCCACCAACGAAGACTTGTTACAAAGGCACATGAAGACACATGCATCTATAGTACTATGGCATTAGTTTCCATATGCGTTTTTAAAATACTCATCCTAAGGATATTAAAAAACTAATAACGAAGAAATATAGCAAGCCCTTGCTGCAACCGCTTTTGTGGTAGTGTTAGCGTTTCGGGCGTTTTTTTGACACACCCGAACTTCAAAGGCGCACCGAATAGTAGGACTTTTTACTTCGAATGGCAGCGGTCGGTGTAGAAATGATGGAATGTGATCCGTATTTGCGAACTATACTTTATAGGTGAGTGGTAAGGTGAGTCGATTTTGTGTTAGTGTCTCTGAGTCTTAATGCTTTCGTAGTTGAAGTAAGTTCAGCCAAAAAATGCCTTCAATTTATCGAGCGAGAACTTCGTGGTATTATAAGCTCACAAGTTAATATACACTGTCACAGTTAGATTTATAGCAATGCACAAATCTCTACAGACACTGTCTAATTGACACATGTATATGCACCCGAGAAACATACACCCAGCACAGTATCTAAAGGCTTGCGCAAAGGATATATGAATGGCGCAACTCAAGCTTTGCGTATGTCATCCTGACATTAACAAACATCATTTTAGGCTAGTCTCCGTCTCTAGCTGCTCAGTAGCTACTCCTTCGCCGTATGCTGTAAGAACCTTATCCGCGCTAGAACTATTCGTATCATTGGACCCTGATTACTGAGTGGACACTTACACTGCAGGAAAAATGTACGTGTAAGCCATAGGGCTCCTGACTTCATGTGTATTCCTGTTTTACCATTCATGTTCATGAGGCTGATGGGCGTTCCTGTATTCGAATACGTGATCATGGGCTCTAGCGAAGTGCCTCTGGACGGTGAGCTTGTTTTTACATGAGTCAAATACTGTAGCGTGACGGATAAACCTATCAGGTCATATGATTGTTTAAATGGTGGAAACATCTTTAGACGCCTACTATTGATGTACCAATGGGTACTATTGTTGACAGAAGTTTATGTGCAAGTGTAACGATCTCGTCACGTGAAGTGCGCTTGTAGGACTCTAAATTTCAAATGTACTCACATGAGGGCTTATATAATTACCACTCTATGCTGAATTTATTCTATTCGCAAGAATGTTAAGATCTGCCGAGAGACGATTCCATATGTGTTGGCATTCATGCTTCTCATATATATACTGTTGCCCAACAAATGATACTTGAGTCCAACTGCAGGCGCAAACCACTCGCTCTGCAGTGATCTTCATCTGCTGAACAATCAAAGAGCACAATTACATAGCGGCTGACTTGATATTCTGCACGTTATCGCCGTCAAGGATGAAGAAAGAGTGTTCGGGCCAGGGTAGATGCATCCGAGGAGATGTAGCCATCGATATCTAGTCGGCATTTCGGCTTACATCGACGGCATCGGACGGCATCGGACGGCAACTAATCGCCGCCTTCCATCCTTCCTTCACCTTCAGTTGCTCGGCATCACTTTGCATCTCAGGCAATGACATAACATACAGCTTCTGTTTCCGGTATTGTTTAAATCAGCGTCGCCGTCGTGCTAGAAGAATGCGAGGAAATGGGGTGATAGTTTCTACGAGCCTGCCCCTCATCTCGCTCAGGATATTCACAATTTCAGCCTTCCTCCAATAGCGGACGCATCCGCACTTCTCATTGGACCCAGGAAAACTGTACATATTGGAACGGGAAGCGTAGAACTATTTCCGTGCTACCTCCATCCACCAGCCGAGTAAAGTCGGTGAGGTTCAGATGCAACCTGCTGAGAGCACTCAGTTCGGTTTAGCGCCTTTCACTCAACACCGGAATTCGGCCAAAGGCTGCGGAAACATTGCATTCAATTTGATGCTGCTGTCCTGGGTCGTCCGGGATAACGGCAGCTGAGTGAACAGTCTGACACTGACGGCACACATTCGAGCGTGCGGAATGGTACGTTCGGCAAGGCGCGCAATACGTTGTGCAGTCATTCGCGACCACGATGATAATATGTTTGACACCTTTGGGCGAGAGTCTGGTACATTCTCTGATAAAACTGTCGTTCATCGTTGATGAAGGAGGGAATGTTGGGTTAACGCCTGACACTCCGAGCTGAAGCATCGCTTGTCTGCGGCATACCCAGGTAGGTACGGCAACTTCTAATCGGATGACAATCTTCAAGAGGGTGCCGGGAACGGCCATCTGACAAAACTTCAGGTCCACTGACTAACCGACTCATTGTTGCGCGTGGCCGCCTACATCACAAGGATAGGATCTTTAACCAATCATTTATCAAAGACCCAGATAGGTATAGCGGGCGCCTCCATGCACATCCCCCGGTCGGACTGCGACAGGACGGGCCATTCAGTTCAAGAATAACTACACTAAAAAGCTTGCGGGCCCCAGCGCCCAGACCTCCGGACTAGATACCGCCAAAAAGGTTGGGCCACTGCATGCAAGTACTCACCCCAAGCCAGCCCTGCATCTCATTGTGCAGGGTCCGTTGCCGTTTGTACTTGCAGAGTGCCATGGACCCCTGCCACCGCTGCCGGCGCCCGCCTTTAAGCTGCTCACGGTTGGGATAGAAGGTCGCGTTGACGGGCCGTCCTATAAGACCTCCAGCCGTCCCTCGAGAGATAAGCTCGGTCTACATTCTAAGCATTAACAATTGAACCTCACTGTCTTGCCCTTGCTCTTTTCCATCATCCACTTCTCAATTATACACATCATATACACCTAGTTGAGAGAAAAACGGACAAAGCCTTGCCTGCCACCACAATCTACGCGTCATCACCACCTCACCGATTCCTGAGTCATCGCCTCGCATACAACAAAATGGATCCATCATACGAAGCTATGTGGGTGGCACCGAACCATGCCTACGTGCCATCTCACCAGCACCAGGCAGCTGTATTTGATTTCACACCAGAGCTGTCACAAGTCCCAAGCCTCACTGGATCTCCCGTAAGTGGCTTCTAGAATACTAAAGACAGGTCAAGATCGAATCTAACGCGCACAAGGCTTCTTGCAGCTACGACCAATTCCCACCACAAATACAGCAGGAATACTACCCGCGAGTCGCGGACGAAACTATGCAGTACAATGCCTACCATCAAATGCCAATGACGCCTTCCGAATTCGGCTCAGATCACGACACACCATACTGTAGTCCTCCGCCACTATCACAACAGATGGATCAAATATACGCACAAGTACCTCAGCCTTCCGCGCCCGCAGAACGACAACACACTACATCAGGAGTAAGCCAGCTTCCAATACAAAAGACCGCGTTCATTGTTCTGACAAAATACAGAGGAGGAGAGCACAGAATCGAGCCGCCCAGCGAGCATTTCGGGAACGCAAAGACAAACACGCCCGTGACCTCGAAGTCCAACTCGCGGCCCTTACAGACAAGCACCATAGACTCCAATCATCTTATTCGGAACTCAATGCGGCGTACGAAAAGCTCCGGAAGACTATAGAGCTTATTACACAAGACGACGATGCTGAAGGAGAGGAGGAAGAGGGCAACACAGCCAGGCGGCGGAGTAGTACCGCAGACACTGTGACAAGGAAGCTTGTGGAGATACTACATGGTGAGTTTAAGGTTATTGGAGTGAAAAAGGAGAGCTCGCCTTGATGAGGTAATAGCTGTGGTGTATTGTTTTGTGGTTGATGTGTTTTCCGTGTTCATATCTTTGCATATCGTTGTAGCGAGGCGTTCACGGCGTTGGCTATTTCTATCTTTAACGATGTCTTTACTTCCGTTACTCTCCGTCCTTCGAACGAGGGTTTGTTTCGATGAATGCTGAGCTTATGAGCTCTTCAAAAGAGGGAATAGATTAGAAAATGCGCACTATTGTATTATCTAAATCACGTCACTGTCTAACAAAACAGCAATATAATTCAGCAAGATCGCTATATCATTTTCATCCATATATCTCAACACCAATCATCCACAGGTCTTCACTGTCTACAGACTCGACCCCTCACTACTGAGCCGTTACCCCCGCCCTTATCCAGCTGATGCTAATCAACGCAGTGACCTTCTGGAACCCTACCAAACCCTGTACTCCTGGGCCCTCGGTTCTCAGTTACTAGATCCGGGGAATCCATATCGTAGTTCTAAATACATAGGAGAGCACAATCTCGCTAGCATCAGCAACGCTTTCTCGTCCCTATCTAATTAGCATATCGCAATGTCCATGGGTTCAGTCTGTAAGGAGTAGACTGGCCAGTCATCCTGTTTTGGGGGCCACAAATTAACGAAAAGGCAATTGGAATGGATGTCTATACATACATATGCGGCTCAGGGTCCCCGCACGAGGGCGGTGTTTCGAGCCCAGCCGCCGTGCTTTCGTATCCTGAGATCCATACACATAACATAACGGAAAGTACCGAAGTGCGAGACGTTAAGGTTGCGATCTTGTTTCTCGCTCATTTCCATGGTCGAATCCAAATTGCGACGGCATGTGATTATCGAATGGAAAGCCTTGCAGAAGCTTCAATGCAAAACGGCTCCGGAATATTCTTAGGTATGCCCGTTTATGGTTACGGGAGGACCAATAGGTATTGTCCGTTTACTACCATGGGCAGAATAAAGTATAGTGCCGTTCGATCTGCACGTCGGTGAGCTGCACAGCACAGTCCCTGCCCAGTACCGTTCTAGTTCGCTGGAGTTAACATTGGTGGGATGGAAGTAGGGAATTTTGAATCAGAATCAGACAGGTGTCAGTCCTTTCAATCTCCAATTCAAATGATCCCGCTTCTATTCTCGAATTAACCTTGTAGACCATCAGTGCACGAGCATCGATAGGACATCATGTCTATTTGATAGAGATGTACACATTTTTGGGAGATCATCTCTTTCGCTGAGACCCCCACAGCGAGTGCCATCCGTTACCAAAAACAAAAACTACAACAGCACGTTCCAAAGACCAAAGTCCGTGCATGCTAGCTCGTACTAGGGGGTGAGCCCTGCATACCCATGTGGCCAGCCGTTCGGTCACTCAAAAATGGTTAGCGCAGGGTAGTGGAGCCGGATACGTGCAGCGGCGTAAGGCTGGGAATTTTGAGACATTTGACATATGATATTGAGTCAGAGCGCGGAAATCTTTGCAGCCGTTGTACAGTGAAGAATCTTCCCGCTCATTTAATTTTGGGGCCATCTTTCAGTAGCCTGCAAACTCAAAATGGCATCACTTCCATCTCAAACGTAGTACAGTCTCCCGATGGATTCTAGCATCGTAGGATTCGAGCTCGAGCCGAAAATCTATGTTTGGATCGCGCTCGTGCAGCATAGTCCTCTCCACCAGTGCACACGCTGTCTCAGCGCCGATGCCGCATTCTGTTCGATTAGACGAGATCGCGGAGAAGAGGAAGCGAAAGATGACGTGTGAAGAAAGAAAAAGCGCAGTGTGGTATATGCACCGAAGCATGGGCGAAGAACGCAAAAAGGCTTGCGTTTTGCTTTTGCTGCGCTTATCCCACGCCGATCACCTACCTAATCGACCACCAATTGAACACAGAAAACGTTTGTTCGGATTGCGTTCTCCACCGAAGATTACATGACTGAAGCCTACGCAGAGAACCAAAATCATTCAAGCCCTATCGAGTCTGTGCTACTATTCTTACACTGCTGCGCCGCTAGCTGAATATGATCAGCAGCACTCCATTATCCTGTCTCAAAGTTCGCTGAGGCTCAAAAGGCTTGATTGAGTATAGTGTCATATATGGCACGGTGAAGAAGGCTAAAAATATCATTCCTATAAGATATGTTCAAACGTTCGGTCATGTTCCGACAGAGTATTCGTCTGAGGCTTTCCGGTGAGCGATGCGGATCAGCTATCTTTGGGCTTCATCGGTCGATGGTGGCTTTTATTTTCAAAAACTCCGACATCACCGGCGGTACGATGCTGTGGGATGTGAGACCTGTGGAGATCAGATCGATTCTCGGACCTGCCTTCACCGCCTCATGCTCGGAAAGAAGACTGCAAGTTGCCGAAAAGAAGCAGGGCCGGTGTTTATTTTGAGAAACCGGCACCGGTATCGCGATTTTCGGCTCCAAGGCCGAAGGTAGGCAAGACTTTTGCGCCGCCGAGATGCAGATCGTGTATGAGGCTGTTGCGCCTCGACATCGTATTAACCAAGAGTTGAGCACACGGAGATGAAGCAAGCATGTGTTTGTGAAGGCGAGAAACGTGCTGATCGTGTGTAGGCATCTTTTACGAGGCTGTGTGATGTGCTGTGTGGTCGCATCGCAACGGCTACGCATCCGTGCCCGCTCACTTCAGAAGCTTAACCAGAGCCGCATCCTATACCTCTCAAAATAGCTTTTCGCACATGTATTAGATGTATACATGTCATCCCGCGCTTTAGATAGACGTTATTCTCAGCGGAAAACGGTAAGACGAAGAGTACATAACGCTGGAGCATCTCGTGGTTTTCCGTTGCGTCATGAGGCGGATAAGCGACGGACATGTGTGAGACCCGGGCGACGCAACGGAGATTCTGCGTCGGTGACGATATCCTTCACCATGTCGAAGATGAAACAAGGGAACCATAAAGAAGCGCTGTCCTGTTTTCCGGCCTTGACTGACCGGTTTGCTTTTTCGATATTTGAATCCGAGGTTTTCGATAACGGGTAAAATCGCGATAGAGATTTAGCGACCTCGTGATGGGTTGGTAGCCAATACTGGCTCTGCAGATTACTGCATTTGGAAGAAAAATAAATTGCCATGCAGGCAGACAGTGGAATAAAGAGCGATGTGAGTAAGGCCTTGGAGCCGGGGTAGAAGATAGGTAAATTCAAACAGCCACGAGACTAACGAATTAATGCAGGTAACGCCTGTTCCCAAATGCCATCATGCCACCATACCATCGTGCCATCATTATCCATTATGCTTCCCTTCAATATTCCTCACCGACCGCGCCCCTGCTACACGCAGCCATCTGTGCCTAAGAACCTGCGGTCCAAAGCACCATTACGTCATCAACACCTGCGTCTGCGCAGCATATCACGCCCACCGCCTTTGCGCTCCCCCTGAAGGAGTTGTCGGTGCGGGACACTCCAGATTTCGTGTGTACGCATCGGTGCCCTCGCCCTCAGGCGCGCTTTCGAAGTCATTCGCCGTGAGCGTACGGTTGTACAGCAAACATGACGTCATCAGCTGGCCGCCAGGGGAGTCATGGTAGCCCGGAGGCACCTTGACATTTTCGGCCCAGAAGCTGGCTTTGCATTGAGTGTGGTTGCCATAGCCGTAGCATTGTTGCAGACATTGCGCGCTCATTTGTGTCTTGTTGGTAGTGAAGGACGGGTAGTAGGCTGAGTAGAGGCGTGCCGAGGACGTCGATGCGACGGGAAGGAAGGCGCTGGGTGTGTCGGCGGCCGTGCTGGGGTTCGTGATGGTGCAGTTGGAGGGGATGGGAAGGATGCTTGGGCCGCCGGCTCGGGGATGGTTAAGGGCTGGGAGGGCTGTGGTGAGAGCCACGAAGGATGTGAAGATGGTCGTCGTGGTAAGCATGTTGGGATATCTTGGAGGATGTGGTGAGTCCGAGGATGGAGACTTTGGTGGATGAGAGAGGTTTGTCGTTATATAGGTGGGTCCAGGAGGCAGGCTGGTGAAGAGCCGGGGCAAAAGTCTGAATTTTAGGTACCGTCAGCTTGCAGCAGGCGCTATAATATTCAATAAATCGCCCTTTCTCAGCTCTGTCCTAAAAGGAAGTGCCACCTTGTTTTAGCTGCCTATCCCTACCGTGTACAACATCGCACCAGCCAATTTTTATCGATCGAGCCCAAAGCAGGAAGACACGAGAACGACAGTCCGAGCATTTTAATGGTACAGAAAAAAATGTATTCAATTTACTAGACTTTCTATTAGCTTTCTCTAACTACAGGCGACGTCAAGCCATACCGAATCATCGGCGAAATCCCGATGACGATGCTCCAGGAAGCTGACCGCGACTAGGGCGATCTTCAGCGGGGGACGCGCTTTTCCCCACAACGACGTCATCAACATAAGAGAATGTCCTGACAGTATTGGCTGGTGAGAGTTTGGAGTCAGTGTTTGATGGTGTAGCTGCGATGTTCGCTGCGAGGAGTAGAGTGATGAGCCGGGCGATGCCGGCGCGTTTTCACTTAACGCCGCTTAGGGGGCTAGTGCCCACCGAATGTTTCACCACCACGACTACGAAGGTACGACGATAATGCCTTGCAACGTCACACACAGCCATTACCAAAACGTTACTTCACCGATGCTCACAAAGTCCCATTATTAGGTGTTATTGCGTTGCCCAAATCATGTCATGGAGTAAGACTATATCGACCAACGAGAAGGCATTTCCTAGAGTTCTCCAATGTTATTTCTATGTCTCTCAAGGGACTATCCGCAGTACCCACAACCATCAGCCCCCCACTCCCCCACCAGATCATCCTCCCCGACCTCACTCACAATGAATCTCTCCACGAATTTCAATCCCGTCTCCTCCGCACCTCTGTGCACATGTCCGACCCAGTCGACCACAAACTCTGTTCGCCTGCCCTCCTCTTCCCGCTTTGTTTCCAGATCCTTCTGCACCTCCATCTTCTTTAGAGCTTTCAAAAGGTCTTTTACCTCATCGCCTTCCCAATCATCCCTCACAATAAAATGGCACTGTTGCAACCCGGCCATCTTTGTCACCACTTCAAGTGTCGGACTCCACGAATGTGCCCAACATCCATGATTCCAGCCCTTGTTGAGATCTGGCACGCCCGGTAAATAGAGGATGAGGGAGTGGATGAGATTGAAGTGCGAGGGAGGAATTGAGAGCGCAAAGGTGAGGAAGGTGTGGTCGAGAGTCATTATGAAGGCGTTTTCGGTGTAGAGTATGGGCAGTGTTTCGGCGTAGCTATAGGGCACAAATCAGCTCTTACTCAAATAGAAAGGGAGGGAGAACGAAAGCAAGTGCGCAACTTACACACGCCGGCATGCCATCACCAGCGGTAGCAACGGATACTTCTCCCTTGCCGCGCGCTTCGTATCCCGTTCGTAGTCATGGTCCTCCACGCACGCGATATGCCCCAACACTGCACTTTCTTCTATCAAAGCCGGTCCCCTCCCCTTCGTCGAACATTCGTCTCCACTGAAGCAATCCTCAAAGTGCAACGTTGCGTTCTTTTTCTTGTATCCGTGCGTGATCTGCGTAATCTCCCTCTCGCATAGCACGTACTTCCAAATCATGGTCCTGATTTCCACTGGCAGTTTCGAGAACAGCATGCAGTGCTCCTGAGAATCAGTTCTTGCTCGGTTCTTTCGGAAGATTAGACGTTGGAGTTTCGTGAGGCGCGTTTCTGTGGCGTGAAAGTTGCTGAGAGAATTGCGGCGTTCGTACTGCTTTGCTCTTCTGCGGTACACATCGTCCATCTTGTGCCCAAATTGTCTTTTCCACAGTCGGATGTTCTTGTAATATGCGATGACGGTCGTAACAAGTGGGCTGAGTAGGCCGATGGGTGTGATTTGTGCGCTCTTAACGACTCGTTCTTTTGCTGCAGGAGACATCGTAAATTCCGATCTAAATACGCGTTTTATATGGATGGGAAAAGGCTGGAATAGTGGGTTATGGATGTTAGAACTAGGCCCAGAACGCGCGTTAAGGCTGAAAAGGCTGATGCTGTGTGATGAGATAGGCACGTGAAATAGGTTAAGCGCGGGGCGAAGCCAGCTTATCTCAAGCCGAGTATATATAACTGCGGTGCCGCCTTGTCTCGCGGTAAATGCGGTACGGTATTCTGCAATAAGTTACGTCATACAAATGCTGGAATTCTCTTACCAAAGGAATTTTATTTTATTTTGCACAAAGTTGCTCTACTCCGAGGATGAAACTGCGTATTGCCTTGATGTGCTTTTAGAACCATGAAAACGATCTTGTTAAATGAATTCTCGCTATCTCTACTATGCGCCATGCCAGGATATATTAAGCTGGATGTGCCACACGCGCGCAGATGACGCCCCTCCTGTGCCATTTTTCTGGCCAATCATCATTAAACACGATATAACAGCTGTTGCTATTGAGCGAGGATAGCCCCCATAAATAAATGTTGGAGATGGGTAGGTTCCTTAAGTGATAAATTGAATAGGCACATGTTGGGCTCCCTACCTCGCTCGGAACGGTCATATGGCTAAATATATCGATATTGGCCGGGATATATAAATGCATAGTATTACCAATCTTAGGTTTGCTAAACGTAATGATGGCCTTGAAATTTAGTACACTATCTTTGAAGTAGCACTGGCACATGGTTCGTGAGCATGGAGTCAAATTACCCCTGGTCATCTTCATGTAGGACTAGCGCCTCTATGTTAACACTTGAGCATGCACATACACGGTTTACAGAGGGTCGTAAGTGGTGGATAGATAATAGAAAATGGTTTCCTCACCTCGCACTTTTCGATAGTAGGCTTGAAAGGTATGTAGACTGTTGGTAAAGATCTATACGTATACGTATACTTCGCAAAAGACACTCCGGTTTAATGGTGGAGTCGCATGCCACCATGTTACGCCCTGAATTGAAAGCTATGACATTCCAATGAACTGGCACGTACAGTTGCGCCTTTCTGGATAGTAGCATAAACGGTGGTAAGCCCGGACTACCGCCAAAAACGGGTGTACAGGTTTGCAACGTTGTCACTGTCCTGAGATTTTCTCAAGACAGCCGTAGTAGGTTGGAAACATATGTGGTTAAACCAAACAGGTCTTATCGGGGATTGAAAACGCATTGTGAACATTGTGGGTCACCTTCGACGAAGCTGTGGCTGTCAGGCATGCGATATACTTTACTCAGGCTTCTCGATACAAGGGATCAATCTTAGGATAGTCGTCCTGGGAAGATTGTCCTCTCCACGGTTCAATGAGCCTCGTGGACTACGTAAGTCGCTGAAGGTTGTTTCTTGTGGCTTTGATCTCCGATCACTGAGTCGATGGCAATTTGATCTTTCCTCAAAGTAATTAGGGTCAAGAGCTCACGCATTCGGGTTCCAAAAAAACTACTTTGGTATTTCTAATGAAACGGAATGATAGTGCATGTTGATCGTCGCCTTAAAGTAAATCGTTCGAGAGCCACCTCGGTAATGAGTCTGTGTCCGGGAGAACATACCCGGTAGGGGAAGCAATGACGGTACTTGAGCCATCGGAAAAGTTTGTTTAACGTCCTACTGTTCTGACTGAAAGACACCAAGGCTAAATTAGTCTCTAAGCTCTATGTTTGCGGGAGTGGGTGAGCGTGAAATCGATGAAATCGACAACGGGAGAGAATAGATTTGCGCACATTTACGAATATTAATATACCTAGTTAATACTATCATCCTCGAGAGGGATTTAGTAACAGCAATACTTAGTTTAAGGGCCGTTATGTGCAATAGATGTTATCGTGAAAGTTTCGTCGTGAAGCTAATTGGGAAATACACATGTAGGGAGCCAATCGTTACATTCCTATTATAATACACGTGGGTTTCTATAAGTCACTGTATGTATTCACTAAAAAGTTAATATCCTGATACTAATGTAGTTTGTGGTCCACATACTTGTGCAACAGACTGTATGGTTATGCGGGTCCTATATTCATGACTGAGTCAACTTCTCGATGACATTCACCAGTATACCCGTATTTCCAGGCTACATAAACCTTTCTATATTATATCACCATCCATTCAACAGGTATTGCACCCACGAAAACCAGTAATCCACTGTCCTCGATTCTCGCGCCAGTCAAAGTACCTCGAAACCTCTCGAGAGCATGGACTCCCGAGGAGCGTAAGTGTAAAACCACATACCCGAGCAAGGCTCGCCAAGCCAGTGATAGACGTGTTCATTCTTACGATATAGCAATGGAAAGGATTTGATAGCTTAGCAAAAGGTGTCTTGGGCGACGACTTGCTAGTAGAAAGAGTGGGTTCTTGTAGAGGATTATGTATTGAAGAAGTCGACACACTTTCTGTATGCTACGTATCTTCATCATCTCTTATTCACCTAACCCTACCCCCCGAGACTTTTTGCCGTCATTGCGACACTTAGCTAGTACTAGCAACAATCAGTACATAACAGCAAATCAAACTGCATGATTGATTACCATCGGCACAGGCACATGGCGCGACATACATCCTTGACAGGCGAATACCATCCGCCTCCCTGGCTTCACGTGTGGCCCTATGCAGCCTACGTTTGTGAAAGTCCCATGCCCCGATGATGACGAGGATGATGGTGACGAGGACGACCACGGTTATGGTCAAAATGGTTTCGGCGTGGGTGAGCATTGTGAAGGAAAAAGCTTGTGTTCATTAGTGTTTGTGGCCAACCATGTACTCCACGCTATTTCTGCTCACGGTATTGAGGTTGGAGCTTTTGGTGTTGAATTGCGCGAAGTAGCTCTCTGTCCGAGATTATGAGAGAGTGTTCGTGATTTTGAAGAGTTTTCGTGATCTTGAGAGCGTCTTCAGTTGCAAACGAAATAGTGGGGCTTCCTATGCGGCCATAATGTGACAGATTTATCGATGTATCTACTTTCTTACTAATTTGACGCGTTGTATTCTTTCTATACTTCGAATTTCCCCAATAATCGCTTCTCAAATGCCCTTTTTAGAAAAAGAAGTTTAGGTCGACATTAGATAACCACAGAACCCTTCGTTTGATAATTTTACCCTTTAAGTGACGACGCACTCGCTTGGATGTCTACATATTTCTACCTTGTTCTTAAAATATCACATCCCTAGAAATCTATTCTGTAACTAGCTCCAGGCTGTTAGAGGTGTTTGTCTAGACCTCCTTTGAAATTCTATAAACATATAGCAAGATAAAAACTTAGTCTTGGATACTGGTTAGGCCTGCTGCATCTCTGCATCATTAAAGCTGCAACAGAAGCCTAAACATAACGTAGTACATGCAGCATAGCCTGAAAAGAATTAGAAAGATACCAACACCGATACCTATGCCGACAGAAACCTTGCGGGCCGTATGTTCTGGCATCATTTCATGGCCCCTTCACCCAAGGTCGGAGTGTTTGGTGTTAGTGTCTGCGACGGTTAATTCTGTGGATAAAAGTTAGAATATTGTGCTATGTTAATAAGCTGTGCTGCGGGTGAAGCGCTTTCAATGCACGATACTCTTCAAGGATATATTAAAGAGCTGAAATATCAGTATGCTAGTCGCGAGACTCGCTGAGGAGTCTAAATATAGACTACTCACAGTGGTGTTGAAACAGCTCTAGGACAGCTAGTGGTCACGTCAATGGAGTTCATTATGATATAATTCCAATGGAATACTACAACGTCAACGTGGTACCACTCACCGGTGACCCTGCTTTTATCAACGGTATTTGTTCCGTGAATTGTGGTTATTTACACAAAGTGCCGTCGAGAAAGGTCGTCAGGCTTGCCTTTGAGGAATATGTTTTGGGTATGTGGAGCAAAGGACTCTTTTCCCCTTCTCGAAAAACAAAACAACGAATAATGTGTTGTATTTCAGCCTATGCCATTATGGAATTTCCTAAAAGCTAACAAGCTCGAAGGGTGATGAGGGAGAGATCAAAACATTCCAAAGAAGGCGGCGAGAAAATGAGGAGGGCAAGACATTCCAGAATTTAGATTTGCTGGGCTCATGATATAGAACGTTGCGACGGAACATGCTATTATATCCTGATTGGCAGAACAAAGAATTACTTGCAACAGCTTGAAGCTTTAAGTACCCAATCGTGGGCAACTTTTCATCCAAGACTAGTATTGATCTCTAGGCGGGAATTCATTTCGCGTGAAACATCTGTTCTTCTGTCTGTAGAGCAAAGGACAACCGGAACTGCAATGAATGGAAGAATAGAGGAGATATTCATATGCTTAAATAGTTATGTAGATGTTGAGATCTGGCTTAGGCCTTGTGATTGCGGGGAGATCACCTTATGTGAGTAATGGGAATTTGGTAGAATTCCGTCTGTATTCGACTCATCAAGTTGCCCATGTCTCTGTGCGTTCTCGCGCCACTCTCCTCCAATTTTTTGGGTATCCACGACTGATCCGCCATTCTTCAGCTTCTTTGCTTGCAGCTGTAAGCATATCGTAGCGCCATCCGCCCTCACTGTCCTCTATTCGCCCAATAGGTCCTAAAGCCCATGATAGGAGTCCTTCCGCTCTGGCACCATCAGAAGCTTCGAGTACTCCCACGGAAACATCGACAATCTCGGGTCGATCGTCGACAGCATAGAATATGGACGCCGAGCAAGTGCTGCAGAAGTAGCGTTGAACATCCGGGCTCGACGCATAGTACTTGAGAGTACCAATCGATGGGTCTTTGGCGTCGACGAGAGCTTTGAGATTGAGAGTCGATTTGGGAAATGGTTGGTTCGATGACGTTGAAAAGGATATGTACTTTAGTTCCGTGTACATCCAGTTCCAAATATCAATGCCACCGAAGAGCCGGCACGAATTGCAGGCACAGAAACCACCTAGAGGCTTGTGAGTGACAGGATCAATGAACCACGGAATTTTGCTCTTCGGAACGTTATCGTAGTTTGGGCGATGCAGGACAAAATCAATGCCTTTGCATTTGCAGCGTATAGGAACTGTGTCATGCGTCTTTGCTTCATAGCTCGTGAACGAGAGCGTTGCTGGCCAATCGAACGGATATCCTTCGTGCTCTTCCCTCTTGTCTCGTGTCTCATACCGTTTTGTCTCAGTCCCGTCAGCGTTGGTCCTCATCCACATCGAAGCTCCGCCATCCTTTGTGTCCCCGACAAATATATGGTCCACCGTCTTGAACAACGTTTTTCCGCCTGCATCGAAATTCGCAATCGTGCCCGTGAAGACCTGCAACTCCTGGTCCAAATCCTTCGGGTTCACAAAGAACATGGGTGTCGAACACGTATCGCAGAATACAATATGCCCCGTCGTACCGAAATGGAAAACCTTGAGCTCCGAGACGTCAACGCTCTGGCGCGGCTCGGGCCATCTCACACACATGGTGTAGAGGGCACCGGTAGAGTGGCGGCATGAGTCGCAGTGGCATGCGTGGAGTGACAGAGGAAGTCTTGAGACAGGTACGGTGGTACTGAAAGTGTGCGTTTTGCAGAGGCAATGAGCTGTCAGGGTGATGCTTTCATTGTTGGAAGCCATCATGGTGAGTGGATCAAATTGTGTAGATTGATGTCTGTGGAAAGTATTCAGAAGAGACATGCTTTGAAATGTGGTTGTTCCTGCCTGGAATCGGGCTTGCTGATTGGTGTATGCGGCGATAGCGGGGTCACCGTAATGGAACGCGAACATTTGAAGAACGCAAGATAACGTGATAGTGGTACATGTGTCATTTTGGCCTAGACGTAATTTTATTCAATGTGGCTACTCGATTGATCATACGAGAGGAGAAAGTGAGGATTTATTCAGGTCAAAATTTCATTCATTTGCATTTCCTAATTAGGTATAGCGTCCTCCTTCACGTCGAGTTCAAATCAAAAAGCACAACTGCACATCACAACAGTTAAGGCGGTTGTAGTATTAGCCTACAGATAAGGAGTTAAGAAGTTTGCACACTGTGAATAGAATGGCACCAGTCTTATAGCTACCAAAGAAAATCCAGCAACATAGATGATGATCGCGCAGGTGAGGCATTCTCAGTTGGTGTTGGAGCAAGCCTCCTCTAAAGTTTTAGATACCAGCCTATGAGAGGAGATTCGCTCTTTCCTCAAGTTTTTCGCGCAGCGTATATTCCGTTTGCACGGAGTTCTAGACTGTTCTTTCGCGGGTTCTTGCTAGCAACAGTGACGCCGTTTTGTTACCATGTAGCAGTTTTAGCGCCCTTTCCCCTCTAGCGCCTATCAAACCCTACGAGCTTGCTCGAAGCCTCACCCCGCAGCGTCACACTCTGTCCAGCGTCAGATTATCTCCAGATCCCACGCACATATCCAATCTCTCCTCTCCACCATCTCATACATACCATGTCCGCCAACAGCAACACACAACTGATAGATCGCCTTCGGGCAGATCTCAGTCCCCTCGCCGGCAACCTCATGAGGCACCTCAACAAAAACTCCGTTCCCGTCGAGGTCGTCGAGCCCCGAGCTCCACGACAATTCAGCGAGCGATCAGCCGACCACTACAAGTGGCATGCTGATAACGGCGCCACCTTCTATACGGTAGGCAAAGCCTACGGCGAGGAGAGGATTGGCACGGGAATGTTTCTCCCGGGCTCCAAGGTCGACAAGGACTTGCAGAAAGCGTGCATCACTCGGGACCACTGCCGAAGCATGTGCCTGACGCTTTGGCCCGCGCTGGACCAGCTTTTCGGGGGCCCGGACTCTGAGTTCGAAAAAATACTACAGCTGCGTTGCCCAATCTCCCCACGAATCGTCCTACTCTTCGACGATGAGATTGGCAGAGAAAATAGAGTACCTCACCACGACTTCTTCTATCTCTTCAAAGACGAAGAGAACGCTTTCATCTTCGACCCGGCCGGAGCGCAATTTGGCTTCGACAAACTGGTGTACAGGCTGAATGAATACAAGCCTTACCTTCTTTGGGGGCTGAGGGAAGTCGACGGGGAGGAGGAACTCGACATTCATGAGGCCGAGGGAGGAGCGTACAATCAGATGTTGTTTGATCTTCGGCCGCTCTATTGGGAGTGCGCCCGAAAGAGGGCTATGGAACATCTGGCACAACATTGACGATGGGGTCGGTGGGCGGGGGGAGGGTGGTCGTGCTGCTTTTGTTTTTTGTGTTGTTTTCTTTTGTTTTGTTTTTGGTGTTGGTTTTTGGTGTTGGTTTTGGTTTTGGGTTTTGTTTTGCTTTTCTTCTATGTAGATATACAATCAAAAGTTTCTTTTCCGCGTCAATAATATCTTATGTGCTGCTAGGGATACCTAAACTCACTAAGACCTAAGATTATAAGCTAGGAGTGTAGGATAAGAAGGCGTTAATACTACTAATCTTAGTATATTCCCTTAACTTGAGGATTCTAGAAAGAATTGGTTAATAAGAGACTTCATATGGTAACGTAAAAGCGTGCAATGCTACAGAAACATCACAGTCTGCATGTGTTGGAATGTTTATCACTTGAATTGTATTTGTGAAGGCCTCGGGCCCAAGAGGAGCCCTGACACGGCCATGATGCCCGAAGGCGCACACACACCTCCACCCCCCTCCCCCCCACCCTCATCCCCATCCCCATCCCCTTCAGGGCGCGGAAGACGCCGGCGGCGGGGGCGGCCCAAGCGGAACCGCCGAGTACCAAATGCCCACCGCCGAACGAGGACGCAGACACTTCGGGCAGGCCCGGAGGCCGTTGCACAAGTACTCGTCCCGGCATGTGGTGCATTTCCACCACATGCCGGTGTACCCGTACACCGGGGTCTCAACCCACGACCACCTAAAAGTAGCAAAGTTAGCTAAGCTTCTCATAAGTAGCGCAGGATAGCAGGTAGATACTACTTACTCGACAATCGGCGCTGTGGCGGGGCGCGGCGGGAGCGGGAACACGCGACGCGGCGGGGCAGCGACGGTGAGGGCGGGCGGCTTGTCGTCGTCGTCGTCGTCGCCCTCCTCCTTCTTGACTTTCTGCGGGGGAGCGTCCTCCCCGGCGGATTCTTCTTCGGAGAACCATGGAGCGTCCTCCACGGGCTCTGGCTTGATGTATGGCATGCCCGAGGCAGAGGCCGAGGAGGAGGAGGAGGAGGAGGAGGAGGAGGTTGTGGCTTTGGGAGCCATTGTTTATGGTGGCTATATACAGACAAGGAATACACCGTTAGCTTGAAACTGACTGGGGAAGCGCTGAAGAGCTGAAGGTATTACGTACCAAGAGTATTTTTGTGGGTTGCCAAAGAGAGAAAGGAAGGAAGCAAAAGAAGTTTCTCAACAATAACACAGCGCAGCCTACGCACTACCCCAAAGCGGCATAGCTTCCCGACACACTACAGACCTACACACCATTAATGGCATCACGGGCGACGAAAGACAGCTCCACATCTACTCTTCTGTTCAGATCGCCTTCGATACTATCCACTGTGGTCGACCCTTAACTGGTCGGAGCCCACTTACTCTTCTTCCTTATTCTGGCCCCATACACATAGAACAACACAGGGACAGGGAGGAAGGCCACACAAATGAAGCCCAACAAACTGCTCGCCCATGGTACCCCGAGATTGACGTACATACTATGCGTAAACAACGGGAAAAAGGCGCCAAAGAAGCTTCTGATGAAGGTATTTACTGCAATCGCCGAGTTGGAATAGAAGCCATAACAATCAATTAGGTACGACATCCCTTGCCAAAACGGGACCATGCAGCCTAGACCAATCAGCCCCGTAGCGAGCACCGAAGGCACCCACGAGATGGACGGATTCGAGGTCCAGCCAAACCAGAATAGGCCGACAGGGAGGGCGATGGCGCCGATAATCATGGGTGGAAGACGCTCTTCGGGGATGGCACGGCCGTGAAGGTTGTAGGCGCGTGTGAAGTTTGTCGCGGCTGAGTAGGCAATTATAGCGGCACCGAGGACAATGCCGACGATGAAGGCTGTAAAGGGAAGTTGGGAGTTTCCGAGACTCCAGCCACGCTCTTCGTGGAAAGAGACTGGGAACTAGGTTCATGTCAGCAACCTTTGATAGAGGAAGAGGAAGATGGAGAAGGAAGTGGACTCACAGCCTCGAAGAGAAGATAGACAATTCCGTAGAGGAAGGACATGTAAGCGGTCATTAGTGCAAGGATAGGCTCCTCCATAACCATCTTGAACGGCCTAACCAAGTACACGGTGAGCACTCGATCCAACGTGAGCTTTTCCAAGTCTGCCTTCGAATGATACTCGTCATTACCAGTCTCCTTCCTTAACCGGGCAGCCCGTGTCTGTAATATCGTAGCCGCCGAGGTCTCTGGAATGACCAACAATCCAATACCCCCAAAGACACCCGCCATGATCAGCGTAATCCACGATGTCCACCTCCAGCCTAGGCTCGACTCTGTAACATAGCCTCCTGCAATCGGACCAGCCACCGGGCCTGCGAAGCCTCCCGCAGCAAAGATGCATATGGCGTAAGATCGGGGGATAGGATCCCAGAGGTCTGCAAGCGCACCGCCAACGACGGAGAGAGGAGCTGCAGCGAAGAAACCGCCGAGGAAACGTCCCACGCAGACGGTAGCAATATTTTGGGCAACCGCAACGGGTATTTGAAAGATGGCAAAAAGGGCGTATCCGGCGAACAGTGGTATTCTCCTTCCGAGCACCTCAGACATAGGACCGAAGGCGATAGGGCCAAAGACAAACCCCTATAGAACATTACACATTAGCTGAATATCCCTTAGACGTCGAGGAGCAACATGACACGACATACGAGCACAAAAAGCGCCACACCCAACGTCGCCTCGACCTTCGAGACTCCAAACTTCTCCTGCACAATTCCGATATTGACGCTGAAGATGGAGCTTGCGAATGTGACAGTGAATACCATAGCTCCCATGCACACAGTGATGGCCCATCTCCGCTTTTGATTCCAATTCTTCGGATTATCAGGATCCCCCGGCCCGTGGAAATCTACGAAGTAGTTCTTCTCTTGGGTGATCTCAGCCGTGTGCCTGTCAGGCGCCCTTTCCACATACATATCTCCATCGCTTTGCGCTGCCAAATTCTCCAAGCTCTTCTGCGGCGTTTCGTACTCGATAGGTGACGTCGATGAACGGTTCGACGGCGGGCGCGATATCTGCGATTCCGGGTTCGCTATTTCGGTGGCCACCATAGCTGCTGTGAGATATATGGGCGAGAGTTGTAGGTTCAGGTTTTGGGAACGGCGGCGCGGTGGATTTATAATGATTATGTCTGACTGCGGGAAGGAACGTTATTCCCGGTGAACTACGGATATGATCCCTGTAGTCTACCGTACGAGTGGGTTCTCTTCCATGACTAAGTTCTGCCAGATGCGACAAGCTAACCGATAGGAAAGTCGTGCCGCGCCACGGCCAAGCGCTCAGAAGAAACCTACCGTCTCGATTCAATATAATTACCAAACGTAGCGTGATGACCGGAACGAGCGCATAAAAGGGGCCGAGAATGATAGTATCAGGCCAGAAAAAGAAAAGATGGCGTCTGAACGGCGCATTCGCTGCTCGGGCTGATCAACGCGAGGGGGCCTGTGCGCACACTCTTCTTCCCTTTCTGGGAATGGGCTGCAACCTTCATCTGACCTCATCTCATTAAACTAGATGCGAACTACAGAAGGGCGGAAGCCCAAGAAAGGGCGGTTTATGAATGGCGCCCTTTCCAAAGTGACCAATCACGATGGCCGTGGTTGTCTCCCCGATGGAAAGGGGTGAATAGAGAAAGGTATACATTGCAAGGATAGTAGAGCAGAAATTGTTTCGTATTGTTAAAAAGAGTAGTACATTACATAGAATGTGTGGACTACGCCGCTCTCCTTGTACCGGATGTACAGACGTAAGGCCCGCGAGTAGTACAACCGCACTATTTAAAACGAGGCATGGAAAGTAAAACTCCAAAGGAAACCATCATGAGACTACAACAGAACAATTGGGTATCGTAGCCACTCACAATAATGCCACATCGAACAGTCGGCCAAGCCCCCTTTTCGATCCCCAACCCTGCCGAGACCCATGACTACGTGCCCTTCTCTAAATACTTATTTAGAGTATGATTGTCGTTGGCGAAGCTCTTGTGACGAGCATCTCCAGCACCTCTCTTCCGATGTGATTCCTGTCGCTCCAACTGTGCCAGGCGCTTGGTGAGCTCCTCCTTTTCCTTTTGGAGCGAGTCTTCCTGGTCCACAGACGCGTAGGCTGACGAGGACGAAGAGCTTGAAGTTGACAGTCTGATATCTCCGACGAAAGCGCTACTGCTGTCTTCAGAAGCAACCGAGTAGAGCGGTGGGTTTCGTGGAAGTTTCGGTGGGCCCATGGGATCAACTTTGTATGTCGAATGGCGAACGTTTTCGATAGGGGAGACGGGTTGGTAAGAATGAACCTGATAATCTCCATCCACTTCGCGAGACTTCACAATAGTCCGAGGCGAGATACTTCCACTCCCAGTCGAACCGTGGGATTCTTCCACAACCAGGTTATGCTCTTCACCCTCGTCCGGCTTCAGTTCCCTGAAAAACTCCCGTAAGCTCAAGTATGTCTCTTGAATCTCGTGGGGCGCCCTATTGTCGACGATCTGCTCGTAGTACATATGCATATCGTACTCTCGTGATCGCATCGGCCAGTCTTCTTCAACGGCGATGCCAACAGCCGCAAGCTCCGCCGTCATGATCTCGCCACCGAGAAGAAGAAGAGCAAAAAGATGCATCCAGGTACCAGCCTTGAACATAAACGGCGTCACATGTATGATATTCCTGAGGACAGAACACCAGTGTGTGTAGGCAGCGCATGTATCGTGGTCGCGCGTGAACATTTTCACGTCAAGATGGGCGAAGGGGTTTGAGTGTAGGACGCGAATAATCGAAGCGATAGGGAACGCGGTGCGACTAGAACGGCTGATTCCCTCATCGCTATGAGGGTCCAGTTTGTCGAGGTAGCAAATATGTACGTCGCCGTACACGATCTGTTCGTCCCGAAGATTAGGATTCTCCCTGAGGTCGTTCCACGCCCCCTGAAGAGCAGCCAGAGCCGAAGTTGGGGCTTTCAAATGATTCCTCTCCGCATCATACATGGCTTTCTTACTCTCCTTTCGATTCTTGTACTGGAAGTCCTCCTCATTCAATCCTGCCAGCCAGTATTTCGTCACCTCTTCAACGACGTTGCGGTGGATAGCGACCCACATATCCCATTGCATATCTTCATGGTCATTCTCTCCCGCCGTCTCATCCTTCAAAACGCACCACTTTCCACCTTGCTTCGCTCTGAATTCAAACGTATCGTGGTCTTCTACTGCAGCATTCCATTCCTCGAGCGCAGGCCCATGTATCTTGGAAGCAGGCTCCCAGCTCGTCTCCCACTGCACTTTGTATTCAATTGTGGACTGATCAGAAGGGCTTCTGCGCGAAGCGAGGATCCGTCGGACTGCCCAATTTCCACCGTTGGGGCCAGGAAGGTTCAACCGATTTTCGCCTCGCGGCTGCTGCAGGTGGGCAATTGGTTCGTTCATGAGGGGGTGCGGAGTGGATTTCTTGACTTTGGACGGTAGCGCAGGAAGGTAAGGGACATTAGCAGGACGCTTGCGATGAATCTGATTTGCGCGACGTCGGTCTGCGGCGGTCTTGGACAGGGCTGTTGAGATGCGTGGACCCATTGTTGTCGAGGAGGAGTGGAAGTGAGGCTTCTAACAGTATGGTAAGCGGCGTACAAGAGTTAGAATGTCAGTAATTGCTCGTTTATTATGTATAGAAGTGAGTCGTTAGCTTGTTTGCCCACGCAAGGTGGAGAAAACAAAGGAAGGTAGCAAGCATACATTAATGAGACAAGCAACAAGCACACACCGCTTTACAGGGAAACATCCTTGCCAAACTCTCTGACCTCCCGTCCGACATCTCGTTAATAGTGTGCTTCAGCTTGAGGGGGTAATCATAGCGATAATACGATAAAGCATCTAGCGTCTCTTTGCCCATTGCCACGAGATCCGTTTCTTCGAACCCATCGTAGAGAAACCCTCTTACGTAGTCGTATCCTTGGAAGAACCAGCCGTTCAACCCAAGCTGCCAGCCGGTGAAGTCGAGGATGTGTATGGAGCCGTCCTTGGCTACTACGCAGACGAAGTCGTGGTGTGGGATTCTGTCTCAATCGGTGCCGATACAGTCTCCCAAGTGAGGACGATTCGCGGTTTTGTTTTCGCACAAGCCCAAATCAAGCGGTCGAATTCGGGGACGTCTACTAGACAGGTCAATACTCTTTCGCAATCGCATACGCTTACAACTGTTAGCTTGGAGACGTTTCTGGACACGCTCGTAGAGAGCAAAACAGCTCTCCCGGCACTTGTCCCACATTATCAGAACCTTTTCCATCTCGCAGTAACCCGCAATGGGGCGCACCGTGTAGTACTCAGTTTGTGGGTGAGGTCAAATGACTGTTTTCAGGTCTCGTCTCACTCGCTCCAGTGAGATGTCATGGTTGAAGTAATCTTCGGCAGAGGGCGCGACCCAGAGACGGGCGATGTCTTCGGTTCCGCGGCGGAAGGTCAGGGTGGAGGCCATGAAGGGCAGTATAGGAGTGATTATGATGATGGTGTGGATAGCGGGGAGAAAATGCTGTAGAAGGTATGCCTCGGATAACGACCCTCCCCGTTGCTGAAGAGAACGTCTAGAAAGCTAATCAGACTCATTGGTTGTGTGTTTGCAGCTGATAGTGGTGGACAGAAAGGGACTAGCTTATTTCGAGACGATGACCAGGAGGGTGGGAGGCTCGTAGGTCACCTCAGTTGTTCATCCCCTCGCCCCCAAATACAGCACACACATCACTCTTCCAATCTTGTTTTCTATACACACATACACACATAATGGCTCTCGTTTTCAACGCTGCCAAGTCCTCCATCTTCGCCGCTCTCCTACGTCTGGCCGGCGACATGGCTGACATGCACGCCGCTGCAAAAACCCTCGTAGTCCTAAGCAACGAAGACTCAGAATCGCTTGGATTCGACGTGGAAATGATCGGGTTCCATGAGAACGAGTACAAGTTCTTCGACAAAACGGACAAGCAAGCCTTCAACAACGTTGACGGCAATCCGAGCGCGGCGCAAGCGCTTTTCGGCCAACTCACCGGCCGGCACACAATCCGCGAAGACAATATCGTGTGTATGCGGTGGGAGGGCGTCATTGACGAAGAAATCGGTGCCTCAAAGGGTACGCGGATGATCGTACTGAGTGAGATACTCAAGCCGCTCAAACTGTGGGAGACGGTGGACATGAGCAAGGTGCCGAAAGAGCTCACTATAGAGTTCCGCAAGCAGATTGTAGACTTTGCAAGTACCTACTTCATTCCTAATGCCTACTCGACATCAACTAACTTTGCTTAATGCATAGTGTGTGCAAGTCATCTACAACGCCCCGCACCTGCTGAAGGGGCACTACAAGATAAGGGATGAGAGGCCGCCGACGGTGCGCTGGTCGTGGGCGAAGATGGTCGTCATACTCTTCGTGGGGAAGAGTGACCTACTCAAAGCATTCACAGAGGCAGGTCTTATGACTGCGGAGGATTTCGAGGGGTGGTATGATCGTGCTTTGGGGGAGTTTGTGGACAACGTGAAGAGGAGTGCGACGGAGGAACTTTTGATAGACGCCCTCAAAAATGGTGACATCCAGGATCTCTTGCATGAGCAGCGCAAGCAGTAGTAGAAGCCTGGTTTAAGGGGGGTAGGAGGGATGAGGGAATGGATATTGGACTGCGGGGCACTTTCTCTCTGGTGACCGTTTTGGTCCCTTATAACATGTAGTGTATGCGTTTTCCTTGGAAGCCCCAATGGACCTGTCCCATGATTTTCGATGCCAGTTCAAGCAGTGAAAGCTCATGATTTGAGTAGTCCAAGCTCCTAATTCGAACGTCATTAGTCATTGATTAGCTCGTAAACAACGTCTGCGGCGTACCCCACAATCTCTTTCCCACAGCACTACTATACGCACGCTATCTCAAGATGTCTGCAGATTCCGACTGCACCGCTCAGTCAGTAGCCCTAGACCAAGCTCATTCGGCCTCCCAATCCCATTCGTCCTCTCAGAACAATCTCCATCGGCCAGACCTTCTCCCCCCGACCTCCGAGCTCAGTCCACTCCAGCACCGTCTTAGAAGCAAACTGGCAACCATTCGCAGCGCCGCACTCAGCATTGCTGAGGGCTACCGAGAATCAGATGAATACGTCATAACCTCACTTCAACAGCACACGGCAAAAGCGTTCGAGGATACAGGACATGTCACACATTGGGCCGTTGAAAGGGTCGAGGTGATCGAAGAGTATAAAGGGACTAGCTATAAGCAGGCGGCGGTACCCAGATTATGGAACGCAGCGATTCTGTGCCAGACGTGCTGTATGATGAATTATCTTTTGATTGGTGCAGTCAGGAGGATCTTGGAAGGTATAGGTTTCCTTACCCATAGGACCACCTTATAACGAAGCACATTTGTTGACGATTGGATAGAAGAGGAAGACTATAAGGAAGGCCGCGATTCAGTAACCTGGCACCGCTGCGCAATCTACCCACGCCTCCTACTTACCAAACAATCCGAAATCATGTTCACCCCACATGACATCCTACAAATTTCTTTTCTTGGCCAGTCCTTCGTCCTCGACCTGACAGGTGACCAGTTCGGGCTTCCTGACTGGTTCTACAAGAAAGAATCTTACGAAGCCGTGTGTGTGTGGAGAAATGTTTGGGGGCCTGAAACGTCCCGTGCCATGGACGAAGATGATGTGAGAAAGCAAACGGAGAAGGATACACCGGAGGCAAAGAATTTGCCTCCGGTAGTTGATAAGCAAATTTCCATATTGAAGAAGAAGAGGATTGGAATGGAGAATGAGAGTGCGCATGAGGCGGAGGTGATTCAGGATACGGAATTTCGGTTTCAGGTGTGGGAGACGTTGAAATATGGAGCATGAGTATCGGGTGGGAACAATCTTGCATGGACGTATAGGATGCTCGTCCAAGGTAGACAATGGTACTATATCGGTTCTTTTCTAGCCTCTAAGCAACCCTCCGTAATTGTACATCTCCCCTTCCTTTCAGTACTCATACCCTGCTCACAGCTGTGAGATCACAAGTTTCCTATTCATGTAGAGTCCGTTTTATATATGCTAGGAACAGTACTGGTAATGAGAAACACCATACCCGACCTACGCATACGCACAACCTTACTCCATTCGTATGTTGGCGTAGGATGTTTTGCCCTAGTCAGATTCAAAATTGGCGACATAAGACCCATAATCGTTGCGACCGCATCTGTCGCTCGTCCCTCCATCTACTTTGTCGAATCCCACGCTTTGACTTCGTCCGTCATCATAGGACGCGGCAAGACATCCTCACCAGCCAAGCCCAGCAATCTTGATATCTGCAACCATTGTGAGTGCAGGACATCAGACCCTTCACCATACACGCCGCGGTACTTTTCGATGAGCTCCCTAAGTGCTTGCAGCGGTCAGTACTATATCGTGAACGGCAAGCACGCGAAGAGCGAGGATTAGGCAGACGTATTCTCAGTGCATCATGCTCTAAGGTAAGAGACTGATTTGGCGCTGTAACCGTTGCTGGAGTACCGGTTTTCAGGAAGGTGTCGCGCGCATTCATCGTTCTCGGAATGCAGTATGATGACGAACATGATTATACAGTCGAGTGGCTGATCTCCTTCCGCTTGATCGAGGCCGTAGACGTTGTGGTTGTTGCCTATGGGGTGCGACTAGCGGCAGTGAAAGGCATATCACGTGCGCGCAGGCGGGAACATTGAAAGTAGTGAAAAAGGCGGCATTTGGAAACGCCGACCGAGCGAAAATTTTCACTGTTGATTCTCGCAACATAATTGAACAGCCATATGTAGCAGGGTGCCACGAACAAACGAAGTGTCTGGTTTGGGGTTAGCGCCAAGAAAGCGAGGGGACTGCCCAACCTGCAAATACGCGCATACACAATCGATTTATCAAATCGAGAAATGTTAGGTGAACGATCTGACACAAAGCCCAGATGTCATTTTCTATTATCGGTGTCGCATATTTCGCATCTGGCAAGACCTCACTAAATGCACGTGACGATCAGCATAATTCCGCAGATTCCATCCCAACCTCGCGGACCAGATCATCTAGATCATCGTGTCCCACTTCTTGCTCTCCTGTAAGATTTGTGAATTTGGGGTTCAGTTCATGCACTGTGACATACCTGTATCAACCTTCTCATTCACATAGCCCTCGTAATCCGGCATGTCTCTCTGCGGTGCGGTACTCATCGTTCTCCTTGGATTATTCTAGGTAGAAACTTTCATCCTCTTGTTAAGATTCCCAGACTGTTGATTTCGTGGTAGGTGGGCATGGCAGGGCGAACATGCTGCTGCGGTGTTGGCAGGCTGTGTTGTAAGTCAACTATGCTGCGTTCGTGGTGTTTAGGTTCGTAATCCGTGAGGTGCTGCGGTATGTTTTTGCTAATAGGGGAGATTTGGCGCTGGATAGGGAAATGGAGAAGGGAGGACCCTTGGCTAGTCGAGATTCCGAGTCTGTATCTCACGAAAGCCTGCAATTCCGCCGAATCCCAGGTTATTACCTAGGATAAGGGAGACGTCGGTCTTGTCATGCGGATCCTATATTGTCGTTGTACAATCTGGCGTGCTCGAGTCTCAAGTCTAGTGTTTGTGTGACCGTCTTGACTCGCAAATGATTGGGTTGATAATGGGTTGAGTCTACGAGGCAGGTTGAAATACCTCTAAATCATTGACTCAACCAAGCACAACGAACAACTTACCTGATGCGCCCCACGCACTGATATCGTTGTGTAATGTATGTCTAGTCGTCCAATCGCTCCTCTTCGCTTGTCAGGTATGGACCCTCGTTGGTCGCTCCCGATGTCGATCGGTGGCATTATTAAGATACCGAGAGTGTTGACGCTCTTCCTGCACTTTTGATCCCCCTCCCGATCCTCATCTCGCGAATCTCCTGATACTCGTAAGTAACCAATAGCTCGCTGCGGTGGCATGCTTGTCGTCAAGCCGCTTGGCGCTGGTAATATGCACCCCGCTTGACGATGTTCCCCGCAAACATGCCCATCCCCTACCCGTCCATTGTACGCCCCCCTGACGTCCTAGCTTCATATAAAGAGGCCCAGATGCGCGATACGATGTCCCTGAAGGTTCGCGCATTGTGCGCAAGGCCTTGGAAGGCCGTGGTGTTGTCGTTCGGGGGTGTTCGGGGGTGTTCGGGGTCCGACGAGCATTGTGTAGCTCCTTTGCCTGTCACGCTGTGCCCCCACAACGATACGCGCAAAGACTTTGGGTACGTTTCGATCGCATTGGCTAGGCGCTGTGGAGTATCTGCAAGTCAAGCATGCGAGTATGCAGGTCTCCTTGGTCGTGCCGTCGAGGGCGAGGGCGAGAGCGCGGCCGAGGGAGGGGGCTCGTGCTCGGTGAGGTTTGCCTTTGCGCCGCCCCTTCTCCCCTCCACCCACGCCCTCTCCACCACCATGCCCCCCCACAACAATGAGACAAGCTGACGCCCAGCGGCAGTGCCGGTACACGCTCCATCTCAGGGGCATCGTCCGCGCAAGTTAACCACAGCGTCTAGGGGGGTGTTGAGGCTGCAGAGCTTCGTTTCCTCCTACCCCCACACCTCCGCACACAAGACCCGCGATAGTAGCCTCACCTTTGGTCTCCTGCCACTTGGAGCCTTCCCCGCCGGCTTCATAGCAAGGCCGATGACAATAACGAACCGCACAGGTAGGCGGCGGCGTCGGCAGGGTCATACAAAGGCAATAGGCGTCAGACTCGGGATGCCGAAGGAGCTCCGCGAGCGCATTGGCAGCCTCGTCGCTCAATTTACAATGTGAGTACTTCCCCAAAGGTAGGAGGACCTTCCTCCAAGGTAGGAGCACCTTTCTCCAAGGTAGGAGCACCTTTCTCCAAGGCAGGCACATCCCTCAGAAGCAGGAGCAACCGCGGCCAAGGCAGGCACATCCTCCAGAAGCAGGAGCAACTCTACCCAAGGCAGGAGCATTGGCTGACACGATACAGCAGCATCTTCATCTCCCGGGTCGGCGCGAAGAAAGCCGGGACATAGCAGACACGCACCGCCCTCAGATCGTCCTGCCGCGCTCCTCGGACTCGAAATGCGCACGCTGAAGGAGAGCGCACGACGGCGTACACAAGGGAAGGCGCGATGGAGCGGGAGAGCCTCAAGTGGATACGCGCAGGCGAGTCGAAGGCTGCCCTCAGCGAGATGTACGAGACTCGCACACATCTTCTCTTGACAGCGGATGCGCCCCGCCGTTGTGGTGCGGAACCTGATGGCTCCTCAACATGGCTGGACAACATCAAGCGGCACCGCAACCGTCGCCCTAATCGCTCTCTTCGCCATCGTATACAACATCAGCCGAGGCCCGTTGCGATGTCTCGAAATTGCAGTCGGCTCTCATCGCAGTCGCTGTTCAATCCCATACGTGGTCGACATATGGCATGGTGCCCGCTCTTCTTCTCGGGCCTTGCATATGTCGACATCGTTGTCGGCACTCGCATTCTTCAGGATACCAGGGATTTCTTAACTTTTCATCTTCTCAACCTCCTCTCCTTCTCTTTCTGTCGGCCTTCCTCTCCTCGGCATCACGTGGCGCGTCGTCGCACGTGCGCCAACCCTGATCCCATCCAAAGGAGGCTTAGTCATCGACACCTCTCACTCCGGATAAGGTCCAACCCTCACAGGTAGAACATGGATTGCCATCCGGAAATCTTTCTGGTCAGTCGTGTAGCTGCACGGCATCTAGTCGTGTTGGCCAAGTATGATATCTCTTTCTATCGTCTCTTTCCTACCAGGTCAACGGTAAGTCGTCATCTGGAGTGTTGCTTTCCTATCTTTGCATCAGTCCTTTCTCGGTCTCCTTTCAATATCCGGTCGCGTATCCAATTGCCTCTGTTCTTGAGTTCCTCTCCTCGTCCGAAGCTCATTATTTCTCTAGCAAAGTGAGCACACGTCCAGTTTAATATGTTCCGGAAACCACCTACCTTGGACAGTTTACCATCTATTCCCATGCTTAGAGTTACCCACGTCCAGGACGATCTGTCAATGCGTCAGGTATTCAGCTCGGAGATACAACCAGCCGTACCACAACTGCACCGGGTTGCCAAAGCCTGTAAAACGTCAGCATCCGCCCTGACTCGCAATTCCGACTTGCCTTGCCTTTAATCCGAACATATCCACCACACATCCACTCAACATATGAGCCTCATTCCCTACTTATCTCCTATGAACACCAACCATCTTTAAAGACCATCTATGATGGCTCAGCCAAATGCATCTAAACATAGATCAAATTAACAAAACAAAATTAACCAAACCTAGCTCCTGCTCCTCAGCGCTCCCCATGATGGTCACCGATGCCTTGATCTTAAACACCAGACAAGACAAGTCCGAACTGCACGCTCAGACCAGTCCCACCTCAGGCACCCTGCTGTTGCTGCCAAAGCTGAAGCGGGGGCCGGCACCTGGTGTGGCTTGGGGTTTATTGCCGAATTGCTATCTGAGACGTGGCTTAGTAGGCGTCCCTGGGAGTTTTTGCTCATTGGCTAGGGAGATTGTGTGGTGTTGTTGAACGGGTGGTAGACGGGGGAGGGGATGCGTATATTTGGGGATATCGATGCCAGTCGGTGTCGCTATGGGTATTATGTTCGGATATAGCCTCAGGGCTGAGGGACGTGTGGTCGACGCTTTCGGGTTCCTAAAATACGGTCAAAATGTTCTCAACGCCACAGCCGCTACGTACGACCGCCAGATGCACGTCGGAAGACTCATATCAGTCCTCATCGTCCTTGGACTTCAGTTAGCTCTTATCACCCTGGATACTCTTCCGACTAGGATACCGAATGTCGACTGGTTGACCATGCGGAACGACCGTCATCAAATTTGACAGAACGAGCTTGCTCCAATAGGGGAGTCTCGAGCATTACCCGCTTCTCATACTCTTTGCGGAGGACAAGCTATATCGGTCCCAGTTTCGCAGCGTTTTTTCGAAAGCGCTATGTTTGTGTTAGCTTCCGTTTTACCCACATTGCGGAGGTGTGACTTACCTTCATTCCAACACTGAAGTACTGGACCTGGGAATTTCCATACCCGGGGCAGCTCGCGACATTCCGGCGATTGCAACTATACTCGGAAACCCTGTACCCATCGAGGTATCGAACTTGCACTGCTCATCGAGGCCGCTCAACACATCACCTAGGCACGAGTCAGCATATACTCTTACAGATGGATATGTGTACCGGAAGTTCGGGTTCGGATCACCATCATATCTTTCCGAACCATTGTTTGTCCAATAAAATACGATGTAAAGGGAGATTTCGGAGCTCCCGATAGGGAAAATATGCCCAGACTTGCTGTCATCTCGGCTCGTTTCGGCGTACCCTGAAACCCATCAAGGGGTTCAAAGTCCCGACTTTCATCCAATGTGGACTGACGCTCACTGCAATAACCTTCAGCGATGTTATCCGCAATCTTTTTAAAGCGGGTACCATCCATCGCACCTACGTTGCCGACATCGATGTCGACACAGGTATCCACTGTTGGTCCAGACGAGTCTATACGTCCAACCACATCGTCGTTCTGTTATGTTATCCAACCCGATGGGGATCCCGTGGACCTCGATTACGTTGAGGAAGGTCCGATCGGCCGAAAGGGGATGAGGGAGGAGCGATGCGCACGCGCGCGCTTTGGTTCGAGGGCGTCGGCCCGACATGGGATAGTAGTTCCTGTCATGTTATCCGCCAGCTCCTTTCCCTTCCAGTTCGGCCTAAGACACACCAAAACTCCGTAGTACACTCTTCCTTCCAACCATGTGTGTCCGGAGGGAAAAAACGGATACTTCCACCTGCATTTGGAACCCGCGGATGCAAGATGCAGCCTTCGACTTATGCATGCCGCCCTGCGCAGCATGTTATGGTATTCTTCCAACTCGGCGGCATTGCCATACCAACTCGCGTATACGATTTCGGGGTCTCGTGCCGTACGGTCGGTCGATGGTGCGGACGTCGGGGTATCCCTGAATGAATGAGACGTTAGCATGACTACTGAAAATGTTGAGAAGAAGAATTTTCAAAGAAAAAGGGAAGCATGAGGAAAAGATAGCCTAGGTCGCGCGTCCTTGGAGAGAGTTCGAGGAAGAGATGGTTTAGAAGAAGATGAGGACGAGGACGGCATTTTCGGAGACGGCAGTCTGCTTACAGGCCCCGGAGGTGTTCTTCTCAGGTGTCGGTCCTGAAAAACTATCAGCGAAGTTCTAGAATGGCTTGTGTCTGTTCACTCCCTGGGTCTCTTGTGTTCGCAGTCCATGTCTGATCTAGACGAGGGGAATATGGATGCCCGTGTCTCGTATCCTTCTCGTCCGAATCAGTGGTCAGCACTGATGCTTCGACTGTCTGTTGCCGGCGCTCAATTAAAGCGCTTTATGTCCATCACGAGCGCTCGGACTGGCTTCGCGGTCGTCGTCGCAATCTGGAGCGCGGTCGAAAGTGTACTTCGTCGGGGTCGGGGTCGGTAGGAGGAGATATCTGGTGCACATTCAGCTCTATACCTTCTTACCGGATCTCTTGTTGCCAGTCTGAGCAGCTCGAATATCAGATTGTCATCGCACCTACCATACGACCTATGGTTGCTTTGCCGCGCACCTAGCCTCCTATCGGAAAGCATCCTGTCGTAATCTCAGCCCATGAACAGTTCGGCGTCTTCAAAAGCTTCCTACGATGCCCAATATCGTTCTTGGAGGCTCGCCAGTGCTCTATGGATCCGACAGTAATGTTTTCCCAGCACATGCTGTCGGTGGAGGTCGCATCCGTCGCGAAGTTTGCTCGATGGGAGGTCGTAAAGCCAGCTCAGAGGCATCTGCGGGCGCGTGGAAATTCGAGCAAATCACCGTCGACATCAATTACTCATTCAGTATACTTCCGGGGTTCTATCGTCGAAGGAGAGGCTTGCCTATGCCTCCGACGCATATGCTTGGTCGAACAACACCATGAGATCAAACTCAAACCTGGTGTTGTGCACAAAGGGTGTCATCATCTGTGCCCTTTCTTCTCCATGTGTGCCTTCTTCAAAGCCCGCCAGCCTTACGATCGAGGGATATGCCATCGCAAGTTTCCGTGCTCTCGCATTTGGCAACGCGGTTCTTGGATAGTGCTGCGATGCCGCATGGGTAATATCCTACCCCTTCTCGGTGTATGCCTTCGTCGATGCTCGCGAGGGTTACGATCGTGTGGTCGCTGCCGGCAGCGTGGTTATTGAGGATCGCGGTCGATCTCTATACCGCGGATGTGTATACGATGCCTGTCAAAGCCAAGTTAGTGCTGTTGTCGCCGCCCTCACTGTTCTCGATATCCAGACGCTCTGTGTATGTACCACCGCCATGTTTCCCTTGTAATCGACGGGCTCGGGTGCGTGGGAGGTGGGAGATGCCCGACGACAACATCTCCGGTCTTGCGAAGTGTAGGCGGTACCTGTCAAAGTCAGCCTTCTATTGCTCATGCCGTCTGCGGCGCTCTATTCTCACCGCCGCCGCCGCCATTCTCTCTCGGCAATGAAGCTGGGGCAGAAGTTGGTCGGGAGATGGTGTTGTGTGTCTGTCCGTAATGAGGAAACTCGTGTGCGACGCCCGCTGGGCTCTACGAAGGAGGCACCTATACAAGTCAGTACGGCGCTGTCCTCGCCACCCAAGGTGCTCCGTATTATGTGCCGCAACGATTATCTCCTTCAGCGGCGGTGCTAAGGTAGAGAGGGGTGTTGCAGTATTCGTCGGCGGGGAGGAAGTCGACCGGCGGCCGCTTTCAACTCGACGGAGGAGGTGGTGCCTATACAGATTGAATCAGTGATATTCTCGCCATCTAAAGCGCTCCAATCTATCCGCCGCAACGGCCCTCCTTCGGCGATGATGCTCAGGGAGGGGGTGAGGGTTGGATGGAGGGAGGGTGTCGTTCTTCGTCGGCGGGGAAGACACCGCCCTGCGTCGCGTCCCTACTCCACGAGAGAGGTTGCGCCTATATGCATTCAATCAGTACTATTCGCGCCAGCCGAGATGCTCCACACTACTTGCCGCAACTGCTCTGTCTTTGGCGCGGACGCTGAGGTAGAGGGGGCGTTGGGAGTAGGGTGGTGGTGTATCTGTCCGCGGGGAAGAAACTCACTTGCTACGGCCTCCAAAACCCACCAAGGGCATGGCCATGCTGCGATGCACAAGCACACGCCTGTAGAGACGCTCATAGGGTTCTCCATCCCCCACTTGGCGTGTCGAAGCTTGTGCAGTATCTTCAGCAAAGCCGTTGTCGTGGTGTAGCGGATGAGAGAAGGAATCAGGCATCTTGGTGTAGCAAATGAGGGAGGGAAGCGGACGACGCAGGAAACTCAGCTGCGGCGGCCCCGAGAACCCACCAAGGAGATGAGCATGCTGCTATGCACAAGCACACGCCTGTAGAGACGCTCATAGGATTCTCCAGCTTCCGCTCAGCACATTGAAGCTTCTGCAGTATCTCCGGCAAAGCTGTGGTGGTCGTGTAGCGGGTGAGGGAGGAAAGTGAACGACGTAGGAAACTCAGCTGCGGCGGCCTCCAAAACCCACCAGGGAGATGAGCATGCCGCGACCCTCAAGCACAAGCTCGCAGAGGCGCTCATACGCTTCTCCATTGTCCCTACAACGCCTTGAACCCTTTGTAGTATCTCCATCAAAGCTGTTGTGGTGTTGTGGTGGTGTGGCGGATGGGGGAGGAAAGTGAGCGGCGCAGGAAACTCAGCTGCGGCGGCCTCCAAAACCCACCAAGGAGACGAGCATGCCGCGACCCTCAAGCACAAGCTCGCAGAGGCGCTCATACGCTTCTCCATTCTCCCTGCAACGCCTTGAACCCTTTGTAGTATCTCTTGCGAAGCCCTCGTCACGTTGTAAAGGGTGAGGCAGGGAGGTGGCCTGGCAAGAACCCCACCTGCGACGGCCTCCAAACTCCGAGGAGAGGACCATGCCGCAGATCTCAGACATATGCTCTCAGACTTGATCATACGTAGCTGTGTTATACTGCGTGCACCTTGAAACCTTTGTGATAGCCCCCGCGAAGCCGTTGTGGTCCAACGAATAAGGGAAGGATGAAGACACGGCAGATAATCTCACATGCAGCCGTCTCCGAAGTCTGCGAAGGATGAGACCAAGCTGCAAACCTCCAGACCAGGCTCGCAGACATGCCCATACGCTGCTCCAACTCCCTGCCAGTGTCCCGAACTCTCTATCATGTATCTCGTGAAGCCAATGCCATGGTGTTCTAGCGGTTCGGGGAGGGCGATGCGGCGAGCAGAGGCGATCGAAGGGGCAACCAATGCGGAGGACGATGACCAGAACCACGATTGGCAATTAGAGCAGGCCACGAGCAGATCAACGACAAAGTTATCTCAGGGGCGAAGCTCGTGGATTGCTGCTTCCGTCTTGAGTGTGGATGTTATGATGATAGTTCTGTCTCTATCACAGCATGATGTCCTTGACTGCATTTAACGACCGGACGATACAAAGCTTCAGTCCCAGAATACCGAAAGCAACGCGGTTCTGTGGTTCTCCAACATACAAAGTGCCCATGATGCAGTCTCACTTAGAAAAAGACTGAAGATGCTCTTATGTTCCCGCCTTGGGTTCCGCCCCTGAGGTACAAAAGGGAACGATTGCTCTCGGAAACAGGAGCAGACATTACGCGTCTATCTTGAATCCATGCACGGGGAAGGGAACATGTAATATCTTCTTCTCTGCTTAGATGCTGAGCAGCATGCACGACTAAGTTGTACTCCCAGAAGAAAGTGATCGTACAGACGTATGCACGTTACGGATGCCCAACGTATCTCAGCACCAACCAAGCCCATTCTCATATGAAACATACGACAAGACGCTGTGGATCTTACATCAATCATGCCCGTTATGTCGAACCGAGTGTCCTGAGAACATGCGCCTTGAAGTCACGTCGATGTATACATCCTTTTCAAAACTCGATACAACCAGTATCAACTCTGGACGTGTTCCATTCTACACATTTGGCACAACTCACAGATGTCTTAATGAAAGAAAGGTTCTATTGGTGTTTTCCTATTTCTCTCTTAGGTACACGGTCGTCTCAGAGTTCTTCGGCGTGCTCCCATCTCGTCAGCACAGTCATGGTCTGCTCAGAAAGGCCCCGTTTCCATTGTCGGTTCTTTCACAGAGCAAAAGGCCAGCTGAAACCATGCGAAGTCTTCTTTCTCCGCGAGAGAAGGATCGCGGCTGTGAGGACTGATTTCGAAATTGTCGGCATCAGTTTTCACCATCTAAGAATCTATCTACCTTTCTAGGTGTGCACCTTGGAGATGATGTCCTGGATTCCTAGCTACCTACAGACGGCGAATACACCTTGTTTGGTATCCACAGGAGGATGTACGCTGGAGCATCTTCCTTGAACACTACCTGGTGTTGGCCAATATTCTGGAGAACACTAAAACCAGACCTATTCCCAGGAATTAGCATTAAAGGTTCCGTTGTGAAGGAAATTTTACAGCAGGAGAATAAAACATCCTGGCAGGATAGAAATATCTTCAGATCTAGGCCGCGATGTTGAGACGCGTGGAGGCACGATATAAAGCAAGAAAACAACCACAAGGCTTTGGAATTGAGAGCCCGTCCTGAGGCATTTGAGGATACTAGAGGTGTTACTTGGGATATGGAAGCATTGTCGCGCAGTGAAGGACATCAGATGTGGGCAGCTCCAACCCCAAAAGAACAAAAGGATGACTGCAAGGCATAAGAATGGAGGCCGAACACAAAATAACGTCGGCACGAGGTACTGCAGGTGGGCAGCTGCCTCAGGTAGTGAATGCTCTGTTGCCAAAGGTAAACATCCCTTCCCTGCCCGTATTGTGTGGTGCGGGCGACAGACGCGCTAACGACGTTACACCACCCAAAACCACCCACAAACTCACACGTTTGCAGTATATATATCCTGTAATTGAGAGTACTTTCGTCTTCGGACACCGCTAATTCTTCTGGCAGATTTCCTCCAATCGAATCGATCCGACGAAGCGGACCAACCCCACTGGTCGAGTGGGCTTGCTCTACTCCCACCGACGGAGTTTCTTTTTTTGGAGTTTTTTTTTTTTGCATGCCAGAGGACCCCCGTTCGAATCCGGAAGGGGGCACACTAAGTCATTCACACGGCGGCCTTATTTTGGCAGCATTATCTTTTTACCCTCTAGGACGACACCACAATAACGCCCAACGTTCACCCTTCAGGCTCGTCAGCTTGCTATTTACGGCAGGTACGCGCCCGGCTGTTATTTCAATGCTGAAGCATTAGAGACCAATGCGAATGATTCTCACAAGGCATTAACGCAGCCTGCTACACATCTATTGGCAAAGATTTGAGCAGCTACCAATTTCGTCATTTGATTCCAGCGCAACACCATGAAACAATACTACACGCACAAATTTGCAAAATACAGCGGCCGCTCAAGTCTGATGGCGCGCTCTTAACGCCACAGGATCGAGGGTGTGGCCCGGCTTCGAATCCGGCTCACTATTGCTCATGCGATGGATGAGATTCAGTATAGAGGTTCCCATTAAAGTCGCGCTTGTTTCTATGGCATGCCGGCGAGCTCCCTCGCCTGGGCAAAAAGACTGAAATCGGCCGAGGAATTCCTCTGCTTATACACGGCTTCGCATGCTACGATACGCCTCCCGCATTACCTGGTTGCCCTCCTCAAACCATTTATTTACAGCATGCTGTTTTTCCCGATCCTTCATGCTCTGCGACCATGGTGAGCGGTTACAATTTCGCCCATCCCACGACCTCCGAGTATGCCTAAAAGCCAGTTGAAGTTCCTCCAAGATCCGATCAACGCCCTGTTCAAACTCCTCATCTGCCCAATGCTTGAAAAGCTTAACGCAGCCACCCAATTCTCCCAACACCTTGTAGGTGGCGTTGTTGAGCGCAACCATTATATCTTCCATCAGGCCAAAATCCTCGTCAGAACTCTTCTCCAGAGAGCGTCCTGGGCAGTATGCATTTACGGACGTACGTGCCCGTATCTTGTGGGGGTAAAACTCAGACCACGATGTTACCGACTCGCTGTATCCCATTTGCACGTACGTCGGGTCGATCACTGTTGCCATCTTCCAATTGACCTCTGCGCGATCCATTATGAAGTCGTGTGAGCTCAACGAGTGTAGCAGTACGAGTACGGTGTGCTTAGACGCGTGGGAATGCCTCATTTCCATCTTGCCCTCTCGGGAACGGTAGAAGGCTTCCATTGGAAGCTGTATGCTCGGTGCAAAGTCGAGTTCGATAAAAGAGACTCCGAGTTCTATAACAAAGTCAACCATCACATTTCCGAGACCGAGTGTCCACAGGGAGAAAACATACCTTGACAGAGATACGCGAGAAGGTGGGTGGTGATTTTCACAGCCCAGACGCAACGCTCAAAGTGCTTCAATCGCTTCTTGTCGACGTCGGACTGTAGCGCTGCATTTGCCCTCTCCCATTCTCCTTTGCAAGTCGGGCAAGAGCGGCAGTTGTGCCGTGTTACAATGTACCGGTCCATAACTTTCCCATTGCCCGTAACATAGGAACACACTTTGTATAGGCTATGGTGGCCTATCAACTCGAGGCATAGGTCGATTATCGCGGTCACCAAGATTCCCACCCGAAATTGTGTGCGCTGATTCAGTCGATCCCGGCAGTCGTCCAAATGATCTCCGTGTAACAGGCTTAGCAGGTAATGGTCTGGGGTGCAGTAGTAGAAGGACGTCCGCCCGGAAGCCTCAGAGCTTTGCATGTCCCTGCAAGTGGGGCATGCGTAAGGCTTAGTACCTACTAGGCTTACGCCGCAGGAACCTACATGTTCGCGGAAAAGGTTAGCCAATGCCTCACTTCGTGCGAACCCTAAGCTACTTACGCAACCCGCATTGAGTGATGCCGGGGATATGCGTGGCGGATGCCATGCCTGGGATATCCGTCGAAGGATTATGCGCGAAGGAATACCCATAGGAGCTCGATCGAGGAACGCGGTTGCGTCGGGCTTGAGATCTCATTACGCCTGTCGCCTTTGTTTCAATATTGGGCATGGCTTAGGCGACGCTGTGTGCTTGACGACGAATTTGGATTTCGATATTTGATGTGGGTCAGAGCAGCCTATTGAGTGGGCGTATCAAAAGCATAGCCTATCGTGCAAACGATTTAGCGTGCGCGTACAGTACAAGCCAATGATTGAGGAAATTCGATCCGAAACCAACAACACGGCAAGATCGACGAGATACTATTATTTTATGAGGCTCCAAGAGCGACTCGGGATGAGGGTTGTCAGATGTTGCGCAGACTTGTGTGCACGGGAGTAGTGATGCGACTTGGTCACTTTCACGACTTGGCGTCCAATTGGTCATTACGACTTGGGATCGCGTGCAATAAAGACTGAAATAACCATAAATGGGGTTCTGGTCAAGGATTGGGTATGCTCAATGCTTCATGTAAAGCACGTTATATTTCTGGTTTCGAAGTACCGCAACTACAGACCACGCCCATGCCCATCAATAACCCATTACCTTCCACATCATCGCCATGACAAGGAGATGCTCTTCAGACATCCGACTCCTCACAAGTCGTTCCAAATAGCGCTGTGCTTCGGCGGGATTATAACAGCCTGTGTACAGCCAGGCCTGGTCAAACTCAAGCTGGAGGACAACCAAGTCCTTCTTGACCGCTGCGACAATCTTTTTGGTCGCTCTCCGGAATTGAACGTTTCCCATGTCCCAGAGCTTAGCGGAACCCCCGACACCTTTCACCGCCACGCATACCGCCTTGTTGACTGTCCTGATCATTGCTTCAATCTGAAGCCAGACGCAAAGCTTTGTTGTCTCCTGCACACTAGGCTTCACGTGGTAGGACAAGTAGCTGTCACCAAAGTTGCTGTAGAAGGCTGGCAGCAATGGTTTTGTTTCTTCATCACGGTATGTAGCCCACCGGCTGTGGCCCTGCTTTTTCTGGAACTGGGGAGCGGTCGGGTCGAGGACGACGCCAGCGCGGTGGTGCGACCAAATCTTGGAGCCAGCAGTGACCCGAGGCATGGTGTGGTATCCCGACATCGATTGGGGGGTGTAATTGGCCTGTACGTCGAAGAACGCTACTACAGTCGGGAGCTCGTTGGGGGCAGCCCACACCTCGTCCAAGTACACTAGTCGCCCTATTGGTCTGTTAGTAACAAGATGCGGTGGAGGTATAATAGTGACATACCGTGAAAAAACAGAGCCAGTACTGGAGACATTACGGCGATGATCTCCCTGCACTGTTCAAAGCACCACAAAGCGCGTTCACCTTTGGTCGTGACTTGGCGCGGCGATTCATGTTGGTTAGGACTCAGCCAGTACTTGTGGCGAGCATACAGCACCAACTTCCCCTCCGCGTCATGCTCTTCGTTCAAGAGCTCAAAATTGCAGCGGACCTTGAGAGCTTGCAACCCAATCTTGTTGTAAAGGCGGGCATAGCGAAAGATCCTGATCGCGTCGGTGGGAACGAATTTGACGCTATAGGTACGGCGGCGTATGCTGAGCCTTCCGTTGTGAATTGGTAGGTGCTGGTATTTTGAGCGTCCAGAAAGCCCACGCTGAAGACCTTGACCGCGAGCACCGCGTGCGTGAGTGCCGTCGAAACGGCGGTGGATTGTCGGCATCTTGTTTATCTTGAAGAAGGGTAGGAGTGTTCTGAAGATGGATTTTCTGCACGACGCGATTGTCTGCCGGGGGGAAAGGTGTGGTGAGCTAGTGTGTCGGCCTGCGGGCAGAAATTTTGTCTGGAAAGACCACCCCCTCCTCGCAAACGCGGCCGCGCATGACGTCTGGGCTGAACCAAACAATACGGGAGATTACGGGTTCTCCGATAACGTAGAAGAGATAATCTCCAGTCACTGAAAATCTGTACCAAAAAGATGAGGCGGTTATTTTGGGCTTACTGATAGGTGAATGCCGGGAGAGTTTTGAACGTATGGAATGAATACATGTCTACATTTAATAGACATCTATTATGGCCTTCACGTATTATTCCATAAGAAGTTGCAGGCATCACTAAATACATATCGCTTTAATAGAAGTAGAATATACTTGCGGTCCAAAATGAAGTCAGAAGAATCGACGAAAATTTTACAACTACGTCAAAACGTATGTGTACTCTAACAACTACATGTTCTTCACGGCACCACACACAAGGTTAAATACAGATGTATGCTTTATTCAACAAGGCAGATAATGGGTGGCAAGCTTTTACGGCAGCTGTACGTATTTTTCAGACGTAGTTTGTACAGGTGTGGGGGACTTCACTAGGACAATACAGAGTACAGATAAGCGTGTAAAGAGGAACTATGGTTGTCGTTACACGGAAACTCTATGAAAGGACAAAAACACGAATCATCGTACAAGCTGACTTTGTCTAGGCCGTCCTCCAGGCCCCCGACCCGGTATCCCTTTCCTTAAAACACCTCAACGCCCTTTTCAGCCTCCCACCTCTACTCATGCAGACCTCCATCTTAATATTGTCATCGTCGCCACAGAAGCATCGAAGTTTCGTCTAACGGGTTTTTCTGAAGCCGCGACCTGTAATATCTGTCAGACATGACCATTCACGAACCATTCCTTTCGACATACCTTATAAGTAGGAGCATCATGGGTGATGGCGTGGATAGATCTGGTCATGAAGCAAGTGTGCATGATATGGGTGACCGTTCCGCCGGCGGTCCGCAGTGCTCCACGCGGACGGCCTTGAGTTCGCAGGCGCCGCGTGGGTGCAGCTTTTGGCAAGCGGGGCAAATGTGCAGCATGTGTTGCCCGTCTTATGGCTCAAGAGGCGGACGAATCGGTATGTTTGTGCGCTCGAAGGGGGGCAACGGCGACGCAGCATTTTTGGAAACCCCATAATCCGTCTACCAGCCTAGATATGTAGAGGCAGCCGGGTAACTGATAGATCACTGTCCGTATTCTCGAAGCTGACAGTGTCTGTGGCTATGCTTAGATCAGTATACCTATCAACCTCCAGTGGGATGTACTTACCTGCAAATCCAGTCAAAACAAGCAAACACTTCCAATGTATACCATTACACTGGAATTGCTCAAGAGGTAGTATGTGAGACTGAAGGTGATCATGAGCGACTGCATGGCCCTTTAAGAGCGCCTTGTAGGACCGCACGAGGTCGGCATGGTTGACTTCCCAGGCGGAGTTGTCGCCGTAGAGCCGGGCAATGGCTTCGGTAACAACGACCGAAGTGATGTCACCTGCTCGCAGGTGCACGAGCAGCAGACTGCGATCGTCCAGGGCAGGGAGTAGTATATCACGTCCTGCGGACGAATCATAGCTTGTCTGAGCCTCCACAGCTTCTGCCTTCCGGGGAATTGATAGTCGAGGTGACGGAGGCTCAGGACCCAGAGTGGCAGGACGGGTCAGCTTTCGAGGATGGAAGGCGGTTTTGTAGAGATGTATCGCATAGATTGGAGCAAGAGGTCTTAGTGGGGCACATGGACAAAAGTGTGGCTGCGGTGAAAGAGGGTTTGTGGACGTAAACAAGGACAAATCGAGTTTAGCGCCAATGTGCTTTAGTTATCGCCCACAAATCCATCTACATTCACGGTCAGATGCAGCAGCCATTCTATGTAGAGATCGTTCGAGTCTTGTGGGTGTAAACAATATCACAATAGACTGTAGGCGTAGGCGTAGGCGTAGGCGTAGGCGTAGGCTGTAGGCTGGATAGGTGAAGGCAGAGTGTATCGTAGCTCCAGGAGATCAAGCATTGTCATGATCATTTCCCAATTGTGCCCTTTCGAAATGAATATAGAACATCTACCGTGAAGCAGCTATTGTAGTCTTAGCGCAATTGCCAGCAACGTACTGTATCCAGCACGAGGGCTTCAAATCCAGTCCCCATCCTCAGACACGCACCGCACCACCTCTCCTCCTCCAGTGTCTCGTGTCCCATAACCGTCATCATCATGAGTAACTTGGACCAAAACCCGTCTCTAATCTATCATTTCGCTGGGGCACTCTCCACCACCAAATGCCACTTCTGCCACACAAACCGCCTCTCCCCCACACAACGGCAGACCCTCTGTACATCCTGCATTGCCAAGGGCAATAGCGTCGCGATTGAAGATGCTCACGAAATACACATTCGCAGGCGCGTCAACGACATCTTCAACTTCTACATCGCTGTCCGACTAAAGACCCTTTCACAGCACTTCGAACTTTTCCCCGAAGGGAGATATTGCTGGAAATGGGGAATTCCCGGCAAGAAGACGGAGTTACCGATGGTCGAGGATGCGTACGGGGAAACCAGAGATCTGTGGGACAAGGTCATGCTGACCAGCTGGGAGTGCCACCTTGTACTCATTTGGCTAGCCAAGATCTTGGAAGCCGAGTTTCTTCATAAATCACCTCGTACGTATAGCCTTACTTATTGGAACGGCAATGAAGCTAATAATCTGGGTTGCCTTCATAGATAATAACTCCCCAGTCCTCAACATCGACGAAGTCTACTTCGAGCCCAGAGCTCATCTAGACTGTACCTCCCATTGGGTGTACAAATTCGATTGCAAGCATGGTCGCTCATACGCCGTTACCTTCGCCGATAGGCAACTCGGCCTCCTTCCTCTCGTCACGAAATGGTCCTCATATGAGGCAAACAACATCAACCACATCAAGGAAAAAAACCGTCTTGGAACCCGGAAACAAAAGCGAACGGATTTATGGGCCAAGATCCTACAAGATGACGAGGAGGGAGACATGCTTCCTCCTAAAGACTGGGATATGGTGTTTGGAGAGGATAGATCGGGTTGGGATCCGGAGTGTATGGCGGAGGCTTGGGAGTACTGTACGACGGAATCAACGTTGGGAGAGTACATGGATGAGGCGTGGAGATGCGAGGTGGCGGATCGATGGATTGAGGTGTGGTGGATGAGGTGGAAGAGGGGGGATTGGAGAAAACTCGGGTTCGCGGCCGATGAGAAAGTGTGGGCGTCGTAACGCTGAGCGTTGAACAACTCGCTATCTTCGGGGAGTATCTCTGCCTCCGAGTTGAGAGACAGATAAAATACCTGGCATTACTTCACGGAGCTTGTCATATATATAATTCGATTGACATACGTGCCATTGTAGCTGTAGAGACAACTCATCAAAACTATCTCATGCTACAACTCCACCATCCCATTTCATACCCGCTCCAATTGCCCAACATATCACCTGAAGCCGTATACATTATCCCCAAATCTAGCCTGTGTTTTGCATGATATTTGACCTAATCCATCTATATCTCGTAGCTACCAAGACTCAGGACGATGTCATGAAGACCGTTATCTGAGACATGGTAATATGTGATCCACATGTAGTTACCTTGGAAGTTGACACTGTCACAGATGGAGATATCATCTTTGATCATATGTGTAGGTGTAAACGTGGACACAGACTCAGCGAGAGTCCAGTTGTAGAAGACGCTGACATCGAAGGACTCAACGGTGAGTAGTTCATGCTAAGGGATCAGCGAGGGTGGTAATCGCGAAAGTAATGAGCATGTCGCGGGATAGATTAATAAAAAAACCAAAATCATAACGAAGGCTACAACGCCTGACTTACCTATGCGTTACGCGCCTTTTCCACACAACCGAACTTGAACCAACCGGACTTTCTAGAACCTCCGTGTTCTCGTGTATCCTAGAAACGCCAACCATAGAACATAGGTATGTCAAGTAGTGTCGAAGCTTCAGGCTCGTTGCATCGACGAATAGACCACGAGGGACTGATTTGAATCGTTCTATGACTTTCCTACTTAGGACATCTCAATTCCATGACAGTTGCCATACTTGCGAGATCCCTAGCATAGAGAACAGAATTCCAAATGTTATTCTACGATGGAACCCAATCTGTTTCTAAGCTCGACTTGACTCCGCTTCGGAATCATGTGTTGTACTGCCTCGGTGTCTCGCTACTCAAAACGTAGGAGAGAATACATACATAAAAAAGGATCAAGAATTGCGCCACTCAAAGGGCAATAGGCCCTACCATCAATGCATACCAAAAGAGAGAGTTCTCGCTCATCGGTTGGAGTATTAGGCTACAATGTGTCTTTGACAAAGAAACAGATTGTTGGATAAGTAGACTCAATAGATAATTTTACTACTTTACTACTACATCTCTTAGTAAATAAGATAAACTAGGTCCCACTCATCACAACATACATAAATATGCAAAGCTCCACCAAACGTCTGCATAGACAACGGACTCAATCTTCCATATTGGCTCGCCGTCAGAACTTGGGTACAGAGGCCATAAATCCAAGTAGAGAGCGATCGTCATCTATAGGTCCCATAAGGAATAAAGTGAGTAGTACCAAGTAACGACATTATCCCACGACTTCTAACAACGCCTACTCAACATAACGCTATTTCCACATTACAGCATCACGTCACTAATTTCCGTAAACAAGTTACAGCATCTATTTATAAAAGTCTACAGAAACCACTAACACGAAACTCCAGCACGACCCTAGGAGGAGTAAGTAACGCATCCATTCCTTCCACCGACCATCAAACACCCCACATTGCTACAACCAAGGATCCAAGTACAACAATGCCCATCTCACGTGCACCAGTGACAAAGAAAAAAGCGGTGAGACGAGACAAAGCTGTCCAAAGCCCATTAGCGAGACGGCCCCACCCACGTGCCACCACCATTCACCGCTGATTACAAAACACCCAAAACAACGTCGACATGTAGACATTTTAATCGATTAGCCTATGCTACGGATTTTCATATGCTACAGATTTCATTGACGAGATGAGAAAGACACCTGCTCAATATGTTCGGCCTAGATGCTTTTCTTTCCATGACAGAGAAGATGACAGAGAGAAGGAAGAGGCCGAGGCCAGAAGATCGCCGCCGCCGTAGAAACAAAGTAGATCAAGGAGGATGAGGATGAGACCGAGCGCCGTGTGTAGAGTGTGATTGCAGTGTGAATGCGCCGTCGCCATGATGAATGATGATGCAGACAATATTGTGGTGTGAAGGGGTGATGATGTGAGAGGTAGTGGTTCCAAGGATTAATTAAAGAAAAAGAAAAGTCTGCAAGTAGGAAATGGAGACAAATGGAAGTAGATAGGAATTAGATAAGGAGAAGAACAAAATATCATACCAACGCCAACACCAACACCGGCCATGCAATGCATATATAGCAGTCCAGAACCGCCCAAAAGGGAAGAAAAATGAAGTCGCACGAAGGTGGATGTTCACAGCCTAATATCGTATCACTAACACTTGACGTGTTAGTCGATATCCATAGGATCGTCCAGGCTCGCACCGGGACCATTGGTGGGTGTCGCAGGCTGCTCGGGCTTCGCATCCGACATCTGAGGGAGTGGCTTGGTCGGCATACCACCGAACGAGTGGCGCGGAGGCGCAGGGATATTAATACCAGTGTTCACGCCATCATACCGAATGCTAGGAACACTGCTGGTCGGCTGACTATTCCTCCGCATGCCTCCGTTCAAGTGCCCGCCCGGTCCGCTATTCCGCCGCATGTTAGGCGACGGGCCCGGCGGCGCAAAGTATCCCATACGCGGACCATTCTGTTGCATCATGATCTGGCCGTTGGGATGCATAGCAGGAGAAGGCATGGCCGTCTTGCGCGCCTGGTTCGCATTAAAAGACTTCCTGGGGACCTGTTTATGCGCCCTCAGCGGCGGGAAGCACGCATTCTTGACACGAGTCTGCAGTTCGGCGGCGACATTGTCGAATGGCTTCCTCTCATCGGCCGTCTTCCAGCCCAGCTTGCCTTTCATGCACTCTGCCTTGCGGTGAGAGATGGTAGACCCCTCGATGCGAATGCCATTGTTGGTGAAGCGCTTGCAGATATCCGAGCGTGTGAGGATAAGAAGAATGATGAGTAGGCTGCAATTGTCATTGTCGAGAAGGTGAGGCGCATAGTCGCAGACGTCACAGGCGAATTGGCGCAGTTTGGTGAGGTCCTCCGTATCGGTACACGTGACGAACTTTTGCGCCATGGCGAACGGGCGTGTCATGTCGCGGCAGATGTGAGTCGAGAGGATGTGTGCGACGCTGGCGACAGAGACCGGATATGTGAGTGATCGATCGATCTTTGCGGTTGCGGTTGATGACACGGTGCCGGGGATGAAGATGACCTCGATATCATCGTAGGGACCGCGAAGATTGCTCTTACCCTTGGGCAGCTCTTTCGCCTTAGTCTCCGCTACCCTTGCAGCTTTGATGCCCTCTCTAACAGAGGTGATGCCGTGTTTCGCAGCAAGCTCGACAGAGTCCTTGTGCATCTCGAACCGGGACAGCTTGCGTTCAACATCAGACGGACGGATCCACTCCTCTGACCAGGGCTCTTCAGCAAGCACCTTGTAGAAGACGCGAGTTAGAGCGCGCAGCTTGATTTCCTGATCAGAGAGCCGGCGGCCACCAAAGTACTCCTCGTCGGTTTCAGAATAAGCCTTGTCGATGAAGGTCTTGCGGTCCTTTTGCGTCAGTGGGCCTTGGTGAGGGTCGTTTTCTACCGCCTTCTTAAAGCCGTCGATGATGTTCATGAATTTCAGGTGAAAGCGGTCATCGAAGTTCATGTTCTGTGGTGGCGCTGTGACACGTGTTAGACGTATTTCCGGGATCGATGTACCAGGGATAGTTACTATGAGCAGGAGGCGAGTGCATCGGTTTCTCTTGCGGCGGTGTTGGTACTGGCGTTGGTACCGCAGAGGCCGTTGAAGCTGGCGAGGGAGCTCCTTGGGCCATTTGGGTGATGGGAGCAGGTGACATGGCGTCGGTCGTCGGAAATGCGGGAGGGCGAATACGACCAGGTGTGCACGAGCACCCAGCTATTCACAACTATCCACAATTCACCGTATCAGGGGCAGTGCTCTCACTCTAATAGTCGTCCCCGGGTGTCTTGTAGATGTTATCTGGTGGCGTTGTGGTGTGTATTGAGGTTGCAGGCAGCAGTGTCGCAGCGGGGGAGAGTGAATGCACCAAGAGTCGAGGTGCAACGCAAAAACATTCACGCTCGCGTAACTAGCGCACGCTAGGCAGCCTTGGCAGAGCACTGGCCGGTCACATGTTCACGCGAGATGGTGAGGGCGCTAAGACGTAGAGGGACGGAACATCATGGTCACGTCGGAGTCGCTGGACTGGGTGGATTGTAGTGAAATACGACAAATAACCCGAGTTGAGCTTGGACGAGTTACGTGGAAAGACGTTGATAGTTTGCAGTGTCACTGACGTGCTGTGCGAGCGTTTGGGCATTTTTGGTTGGATAAATGGCTTGGAACAACATCACAGCACTTCAAACCTCGTATTTCCCATGCCACCTTTGCAAATGAACAGGCGATGAAGCAAGACTCTAAATAGCCACACGGAGAGGTATAGATATTTTGCAGTGTCACTGTCGCTCTCAGCAATTCCGTTGTACCTAGGTAACAATTCCTCTTATTTAGAAATCTCACCCAACGCACTCACAACAACATATCCGATATACCTCTCAAAGCCTCACAGAAGAGTCTACACTGCTTTTCCTACAATGAAAGACGTAAACACGACCATGCCGTGAAGGCGGCCACGGAGCAGTCCAGTCAACTTCTCTATAACGAGCATATTTCAGCATCTTCCATCCAAACAACAGAAGGCTTCCTTAAACCTTGTACGCTTCACCCATATGCAACGCAATATGGTTTCAAATAAACACTTAATCATTAATCGACTTGGAGATTATGACTTCATGATTATGATCGTGAAGTCGTTGGGACACACTCCAGCGGAACCCAACACTCCCACAGCCTTCACAATGAAAAGGTAACCCAGTCCTGATCTCCCACCAAACGTCAATGAATAAATAACTGCTATTCAGGCACATGCATCTGCCTAATCTATTGAGTGGCGAAAATCCCCGTCTCGTCATCCGTAACGCCCATCTCCGCCCCATCCTCTTTCAACTTACCATGTCATACGTCTTATTCCCGGCACCAGGCACAGGGAATAGGGTCGAAATGCTAGGGTTTAGACAAGACTGACGCCAAGAATGTTATGACTATACACACTAACCTCCCTACAGCAAACCCGTCCCCGATTACGATTTGCCAACCGTCCCCACTCTTCAACCCGACTAGTTACACAGGTCACTCCACACCCCATCCACTCCTAACCTCATCCTACTAATACCGTTCCACCCTTACATGACCGCCCGACCCCTAATTCCACCCAACCCAATGCCTGCCCATAACCCTCCAGACTCTAACCTCTCCACTCCGCATATCCGACAGCTTAAAGCTCTCCTCCTTGACTTTCTTCTTCTCCCTACCCTGCTCCCAGATACGTACCTTCTTTTTACTTCCATCCCACTCAATCACCACACCAACGTGGGCCGGCTTGCCGGCCTCGACACTGTACTTGGTGTGCATACGACCGTGTGTGCCCTTGAATTGACAGTTGCGGAAGGAGATGATATCACCGGGTCGGATTTCGTCGTACTGTTGGCTGGATGCATTTGCCATATTGGCGTAGACAAGGGCGCCGAAAGAGCGGGTAGAAACAGGCTTAAGAGCGTCGTTGTATGGGCTGAGGAGAGCATTGATGAATGATATTGCGCTGCCATCACCAATGGTCATATTCTGCTTCGATTCGGCGTCTTTGGCGATTCTGACGCCGAATTGGTCGTGTGCAGACTCAAGTTGATCTTGACGGAGTCGCATGGGCGGAGGCTCCTGATGCTGCTCAAGCTCAACGTTTGTCACGTCATTGGCGTCGAAGCGAGCGGAAATAATCGTCTGTGAATAATCGATATATAAGACGTGAATCAACTTTTCAACCATGTCCTCAGACTTTGACTCGTTCAGGTCGGTCAGCACATCGGAACGACGTTGTACAGATGGGGGCAATGTGTTCGGTTGCGACCACCAAACTGTCGCAGTGCCAAGATCAAGGTCGCTCGCCATGAACTCCCGACTAGCCGACGGACGAGGCAGGTCCTGTGATGTACGGAGAGCGCGATTCACCTCCAGGGACTTGTTTCTCGCTGCCCGATACTGTGGGGATGTCTCATCCGGAGGCGGCGGAGGAGCAGGCCGATCTAGGGAAGGCGGTGGGGGTGGAACTCTATCCTGCGGAAGTGGTGGAAGCCGTTGAGTAGGTGGAGGAGCCAGGGGTGGTGGTGGAGGCGGTCTGTCGTGGGACTTTCGAGGCTGTGCGGGCGGTGTGGGCACACGATACAAGTCATCATCTGAAGACTCGGTAGCCTGTTGTTGTGGAACTGGAGGGGGGATTGACGGCATAGCCGGTGTAGTAGGACGAACTTCAGGCGGTGGGAACTGGGTTTGAAGAGGCGGAGGTACGCTTGTGGGAGGTGGAGGCACGTTTCTAGGGGGTGGAGGAACGCTTTTGGGAGGACCAGGAGGCGCTGCATAGTTGTATGGGTCGTAATCATCATCGCCGTCTTGAATGTCTCGGGCTGGCGGAGGACCAGGCGGTGGAGGTGGCGCACCACGAGGAGCATCCAGCGACAATCGCTTCGGTGGCTGCGATGGAGGTGGGGGAGGCACGGCCTTGGGAGCAATAGGCGGCAAAGGCGGAGGTGCCGATGGGGTCGTCGGGGAGCGGACAGAGCCTTCGTCGGCTGCCGTGCTATCATCCAAACTTGGCTCTCGTGCATGCGATTTCAGTGCGTCTTTGTGGGTAGCGCCAGGAGCTATGTCGGTATCATAGTCGCCTTCGTAATCAGTTTCGCCTTCACGATCAACTTTCTTCGGACTGTTCTCCAGCGTTCCCCGTCGAGAGGGAGGCGCAGGGGGGAGAGGTGGAGGTACACGTGCCCGAGGAGCTCCAGGACTCGCTAATGGAATTGGCGGCATGGCACGTTTGTCTAGAGAGTCACCTGACATCTCGTTCGATGCCAAAATGGAATTACGCTTGGAAGGTGCAATCGCGGATGGAGTCTTGGGCGATGCAACAGATTGCGGGCCTTGGGCATCTGTCAATTCATCGCCAGACTCGGAACCGGGACTGGGTGAGCGAATAGGACGAGCTGCAACAAGATTAACTAAAGGATTCGGCAATGGCACCATTACACTTACACGCCGAAGGGACTGGAGGTGGAACACCACGCTCTGGAGGAGCAGGCACCGAGTTTTCTTCATCAGGTCAGCATACGTCGCATTGTGCAAGTACCAACAGAGCTGCGCCACGAAACATACTGGATACGCTAACAGTCATGACATATTCTGTCGACCCGTCAAAAGCGATGTACGTTTTTGACACGGTCTCAGAAGACGCTAACCGAAAGCTGTCCATAGTCTCGCGAACGCAGCAACCGTCGATGGGCTTGCGAGGGATCAAAAACTTACTATCTGCTGGCGGCGGGTGCTCGACAGTGGGTGTTTTTTGCAGAGTCTCCTGTGTCAAGTCCTCGGGCTCGGGGGCCGCATCGGCGGAAGGGCCCGGAGTGGATGCATCGTCTTCCTTTTCAACAGCCAACTGTTTGTTCTCGTTTTCGGGACTCTTCACCATGCTTGGGATTCCGAACATAGGCACCCGCTGCTGCGGCAAGTAGTGCTCCTCGGCGTCGCCGCTAGCCTTCTTCTCGGCCAGCTTTTTCTTCGGCAGTGGCGGCGGAGGTGCACCGAACATGCCTGGCATTCCGAATCCACCGCCGATTCTGGCCATGCGATCGCGGAGAGCTGCTTTCCGCCTAATCTCGGCGGATTCCTCATCCTCGTCCTCGTCCTCCTCTTCCGCATCTTGCTCGTCGCCAACATCGGGCTCTTTCGTAGGTGCAGCGGGCGCCCTGGTGGCTTTGTGCTTTTCATCGTCCTCGAGGCTGGTGGACGTATCTTCGGTGTTCTCCGTGTCGCCAGCACCCGACTGGTCGGCATCGTTGGCATCGCTTAGCAAGTCACCGCCCTCGGGAGGCTTGACGCCGTGGGCAGATCGGGGCGGCCGTGCACTGTCGATCGAGCCACGTTCTTTCGAGTCCGATGTGATTGATTTCTCCAGTCGCGCGTCGTCGCCTTCTTCGGCCTTGGCCCCGAACGATTCGGTCCGCTTCTTCGCTGGCGGCGGCGGCGGCTTCTTGGGCTTCTCCTTGAGCAGCGCAGCGGCCCGTGTAGCTTGTTCCTGCTGCTGTTTCTGCAGGGCTGCGATGCGTTCCTTCAGACTGAGCGTAGGAGCGGGCTCTTCCGCATCTGCGCCGTTTGTCGGCGACGTCGCATTGGCAGCGAGGCCGGCCCGTTCGGCGTTCTCTTGGTCTTGGGCCTGGCGTTCTGCGACCTCGGGGTCTTCCTCCCGACGGTATGTCCGCACCTGCGGGGCCTCGCGTGGGGGCGGAACAAAGGCATCTGCGCGCGGAGGCGGTGCGACAAACGGTTTCTTGATGAAGGTGCTCGGAGCGCCGCCGCCGACCTTGAGCGGCTGTGGCGGGGGAGCGCCGCCGCCCTTGTTGAAGGCATTGATGCGGTCGAGGAAGGCGTTGTTCTTTTTGGCGACGGGCGGCGGAGCTTTCTTGGCGGGCTCCGCTGCAGGCGCTCGGGGGGCAGGCGAGGCTGGCGGAACGTCGGGGGCGGCCTTTCCGCTGCGTCCGGATGCCGGAGACTTGGGGGACAGGACGGGCGACTGGACGGGCGATCGGACGGGCGTGGCTGTCCGCGCAACCTCGACAGCTTGCGGGAGCGGCGGCGGCTGGGCCCTGGGGGGGTCTTGCTGCTGCTGCTGCTGCTGCTGCACCGGCTCGGGCTCGGGCTCGGGCTCCGGGTCCTGCTGCGGGATTGTAGGCGTCGGGGGCGCTGGCTGGGCGGGCTGGGCTGCCAATTCCTCCAATGGCTTGTGTTTCGAGGCCCGGTTCGGACGGGCTGGGAGGGCCGGCTCGTACCTCTCGACGAAGTTGCGCGGGAAGAGGCCCTCGTGTTTCCGGCCGCCCTCGTCGGTGTACTCGCCGACGTACCAGTCGTCGCCCTCCTCCTCGGTCACGGTTATGATCTGGCCCTCGGGGAAGCTCAGGTCGTCCTCGTGCTGCGAGTCGTACAGGTACGACGCCTTGACCTTGAAGTGCGGCATGTCGTGTGTGTGTGTGCGTGTGTGTGGACTTGCGCAATCGCAGCGCAGTGCGGGTGCGGCGAGGGGGTGCAGCGAGGAGGGTGCAGCGCAGTGAGGGTGCAGCGCAGACGGTGCACGCCCCTGGCGGGAGGGACGTAGTAGTAGTAGTAGTAGTGGTAGGAGTAGTGGTGATGGTAGGGTGGGCGCGCGCGGGGCGGGACGGAGAGGGTGCTCACTCACGATCACTGCAGCAGCCCATGTATGGAGGAGGTCTACCTAGGTCAGCCTGCGTGCGCGGCGGTATGCAGCTGATAATGGGTCTGCCTCTGGGAGATGGCGGAGTCTCCGTCATGCAAAGCCACGATCCAACACCCCCCCGCAGCCTTGGCAGGTCTACCAAACGCAGTGATATGATACGAAGAATGATATGACACCGAACGCACGACCTCCAGGATATGCCGCCCGTGATGCCCGCCACCCAGAAGCAGCGCGACGTTGCCCTGCACCATGCCGACATCATCGAGCAGCGCAAGCGCGTCGAAAAGGACGTGTTGGACGCCATCATCGACCTGATGGACTTCCCCGAGGCGCGCAACGCCGACCCGCAGCGGCCCTCGCCCGCCGACGCCCTGCGTTTCCGCGAGGCCGTGGCCATCTTCCAGCCGTCCGACTACGACGCGCTCATCGAGGAGCGCAACATCGCGGCCAAGTGTGGCTACGCGCTGTGTCCCCGCCCCAAGCGCAAAGCCCCGTCGGCCGCGCGCAAGCACTTCATCGACACGTCCAAGGGCGTGGAGATTGTGGACAGGCGGGTGCTCGAGGTGTGGTGCTGCGACGACTGCGCGCGCCGCGCCCTCTTTGTCAAGGTGCAGCTCAGCGAGGAGCCGGCATGGCTGCGTCAGGGCGGCTTCGCCGGCGACATCGAGCTCATGGTGGAGAACGCCGGCGAGCATCCCAGGACGCTGCCGCTGCGACTCAAGGGCAGCAGCAGCGCACCCCCCAAGCCTGCCGATGTCGAGGAACACGACGCGGCGCTGGCCTGGCAGGCCCGCGACGATGCACTGGCCGACCTGGCCGTCGAGCGCGGCGAGAAGCCGGGACGACTGAGCAAGGCCAACCGCGAGCTCGTCCAGGACAAGATCAGGGAGCGCGTCGCCACCAAGGCCCCCGAGCCGCCTTCGCTGCCGACGCACAGCTCGCACATGGCCATTGAGGGACACGTGCCCAGGACTTCACGCAACGAGGACGACGACGAAGACGATGACGGCCAGGACTGGGACAAGCATCTGCCGGGTTGACTGTCTGCGGCCTGCTAGAGACCTCACCCACCATGCCTGCACCCTAGACAGCTACTTATTATATGATACCAACATCATACATAGGTAGTAGTAGTCTAGGTGTGCCGCCCTACAAAGCTACATATACATGATACATGTGCAGCGTATGCAGCCCGCCGTCAAGTGTACAATAATAAGCCACACCGCGATGCGAAGACAGACAGAAGACGGAATAATAGAATAGGTAGATATCTAGTTATTAGTCAGCGAATGAACATCCCTCTCTACGGCGCCAAGCCGGCCCCACGTTAATCCGGCGGTCCGTGCCTCCTCACTTTCTTTCCGCAACACTACTACGCAGTCGCCGCCCTGCTACATATACATGATACATGTGCAGCGTATGCAGCCCACTGTTAAGTGTACAATAATAAGCCACACTGCGATGCGAAGACAGACAGAAGACGGAATAATAATGGAATAGGTAGATATCTAGTTATTAGTCAGCGAATGAACATCCCTCTCTACGGCGCCAAGCCGGCCCCACGTTGATCCGGCGGTCCGTGCCTCCTCACCAACTTTCTTTCCGCAACACTACCACGCAGTCGCCGCCCTGCTACATATACATGATACATGTGCAGCGTATGCAGCCCACCGTTAAGTGTACAATAATAAGCCACACTGCGATGCGAAGACAGACAGAAGACGGAATAATAATGGAATAGGTAGATATCTAGTTATTAGTCAGCGAATGAACATCCCTCTCTACGGCGCCAAGCCGGCCCCACGTTGATCCGGCGGTCCGTGCCTCCTCACCAACTTTCTTTCCGCAACACCACCACGCAGTCGCCGCCCTCGCCCGCCCGCCGCCGCCATGGCCCTCCGCCGCCAAAACATATCGCCTACGGCCACCCTCCTGCGCAATTCGCGCCTCTTCTCCCTCCCGAACCCCCTTCCGCCAGCCATCAGCCGCACACAGCGAGCCTCGGACACGGCGACGCAGCCCTACCCGACGCACCAGGCCATTGCGACCACACCCAAGTCGCTCGCACGGGGCGACTGGGGCCTGAAGCGCCCAATCCCCTCGCGGTCCCGCATTGTCCAGACGAGCAACCCCGTGCTGCAGATCAAGCAGCTGGACACAATCGAGCATGTCACCGACTACGACACGGCCGCCGCCCACGTGCGGACGCGCCAGAAATGGGAAGAGCTGGGCATCCCGATGACCAAGGGACTAGCTGCCCTGCGGGAAAGAGGCGGAGCTATGGGAAATCCCGACGGCGCATTCGAGTACCGGTCAGACGTGACTGCCTACGACAGCGACGAGGGCTTGGACGATGCGGCGGTCATGCTGGAGACGATCAGAGAGAGCGTCCGTCTCAATGCAAAAGAGCAGGCACAGGCACGGCGAGCGAGGAAGGAGAACTCCAACGCGCCCGAGGCCTCCTTTGTGCCTTACAGCCTACCGCTCCCCGACCCCGCCCGCCACAACACACGCCGGTGGAAGTACGAAGGGCCCTGGCTGCCCGGCATGGACGCCGACGAGTTCACCGACTACGTAGCCAAGCAGCTGCACAGCCGACGGAAAGAGTTCAACCGCGTGCTCGTGCAATACGTCAAGAACGAGATCTACACCACGCGCCAAAACGAATCGCGCACCAACCAGACACTCCCCCTCGACACTGCCGAAGCAGAGGAAGTCCTTCTCCAGGAAGAAAAGAAATGGTCCAGCATCTCCAAGGCAGACATCCAGGCCAAAATCAAAAACCTGCGTCAAGAAGTCGCAAACGACCCCCTCACGTCGAAACTCTTTCAGCGCCTCATCGTCCCGTTCCTCCGCCTCCCAGTGCCCAGTTTCAAGAACATCAAATACAACGCGGAAAGCACAAGGAACGACGTCCAACAGAGCCGCTTCGACGACGAACACACACCCCTATCCACACACCCATCGTCTGGTCTCGGCTACCTCCGCACAGGCGCCTACCTCTCTAACCACCCGATCCTCGGGCCCCAAGCCGAGCGTGACCCCGTAACCGCGCGTGTCTTGGAACCCACCGTTACCACGGGCAAAACAAACATGTCCGCAATCCTTGGTGTCGCAGGCTTCGTGGCCGACGACCCACAAATCAACAGTACCGTCAACAATTACGCGCTGAAGAGGGAAACGCAAATATTCGACAACATCACGCCTGGTGGCGCGAAGGTGCCTGTACTCGCACAGTTCGGTTCCGTGACGCCCGACGGGCGCATAAAAATGAAGGTTGTGCGGAGTTCGGGGGCGGCGGTGTTGGTTAAGAAGGGAGAGCTGGATGACAAGCCGCCGGTGAGGACGGTTGAGGATGATGCTCCGTTGAGGGAGATGTTAGGTGCGGGTCAGGCCGGCCGCACCTTGGATGCGGACAGCGATCAGGCAAGGAGTATGATTGAGCACTTCGTGAGACAGGATGACGCTAGGGCACAGGATGGGGTGGAGGGTTTCGAAGAGGGGTTGAATAAAGGGTGGTTGAGTGAGGCGTTGAGGGGGGAGAAGGACGCGCCCAGATGAGACGAGAAGTATGTAGGATAGAAAGTCAAATGTACTGTACATGTCCCAATGATACAAGTTGATGATGAGGGTGCTAGGCAACACCCCCTCCGGCTTCCCCAAAACAGCATCCTGTCTTGGACTCGTACGACACATGGATGCAGGAAGTTGAAGACGAAGACGAATATGCAGGTGGATATGAGTCAGAGGCAGGAGAAGGGCACGTGAGACCGTGGCATCGTGTAACGTGGCCAGGCGCCTAAACAAAATCAATAATAAGGTCAATAATAGTCCGGGTACCGACAGCTGGGTAGCTTTGGACGTATAGGGTGTGGGCGGTATTCGTCTCCACCCGCCAACCTAAAAATGGACCCCAAAGTCGACTGCAGCCTTACCTACCTACCTTGCGCCTCTCATCGCATCATCATCCCCGTCACCGCTCTTCACCCCGTTCATGTACTTGGGTTTCCAGTAGTGTCATCCGCGGAACAGTGTACGACACATACGAATGAATAATGAGTGAATCAGTTGGTGAGTTGGTCGAGGCACAGGTTGTTTTATTTTACTGCCGGCTAAGTGTTGCAGGCGCTTGGCCGGTGCAGAGATGCATGGGCTATATAGCTGCCTATTATTGCTATATATCGATTTATTTTTTCGAGTCGATTGCGGAGCCGGTGTAGGTGTGCGGCACGACTGCTGGTGTTTCGGAAACGGGGTGCATAGGCTAGGCAAAGGGGAGGTTGATACGAGGACTGACTTGTCTACTCTTGGCGAGAAACACTTGCGATGGCAACGTTGTTTGAGAAGAATCGAAAGGTTCCCGGTTTCCAGGCGGTTTCCAGGCGGTTTCCAGGCGGTTTCCAGGCGCATAGTGATTCGCGCGCCCATCACACTCCCACTGTGCCAGAACATCGACCGCGTCCCAACCCACGGCGTGCCATACTAAAACGCACAACGCTACACATCTTCGCTGCCTGCTCGAAGGTCTATGGGATGGCGCCATGTGGCGGACATGTGGCTTAGTCTAGCGTAGGCGAGCAACGTGAGACGGAAGTATTGTACGGCGGAAGTACGGTGGTCGACGTATGGGTTTGTTACGGCGAGGTCGCATGTACGGTGCCACTGTTGTGGCATGGAGTACCGCATTGTCCAGATAGATTGGGTCAAGTGGCTGCTTACCACTGTGGCTTCGCAGTGAATGTCGTCGACGCATCCTGTTTGCGCCGCGCCGAGAGGAGAGCGATGAGGTCACGATCAGTGCGCGCAATGTCCGGGGAGCGAATTGCGCGGCCGAAGACAAAATCGCTCAGCAGCTCCAGGGCCTCCGAAAGGCCGGAAATTCAGGCCGTCTCCGTAGAAAGGCGACGAGGATCGCGGGGATCACTGGGTGGAACAGGGGGAGTTGCGCGGGACGGCAGGCTGGGCTGCACGTCTGACCGTTCTTCGTGCGATGCGACTGCCGACTGGATAATCGGAAAATCTGCCAAATGCGCGGGCTCGCAGGCTGATGGACAGTGAGGGCGGACGGGGGACGGCCAGTGATGGGGAGGGCGTGAGGGCACGTGAGAGCAAGGCTCAGTCAAGGCCTCGACTGTGAAAGACCCGCAGGTCTGCCCTCCGTTTCTGCCTGCGCGGATGCACTCGACCACGGCCGGGCGGTCACAGGCTGTCCTGCAGACGTTCGCATCTCGCGTCTTGCGTCTTGCGTCTTCGAGTGCGTGCAGCAGAGTGCAGACGCGAACGACGTCTTTGCGCTGTGGGCCGACGGGCGCTAAGGATCGCCCGCCGCTGCATCACTGCCCCACCGTCCAGTCTCTCCAACATCAGCCCCGGAAAAGGCAATATGCGATTTACCGGAGCGCGACGCTGGTTGGGCGCGGGCAGATTTCGAGAGGCACTCCCGTCGCGTCTCGTGCTGGGGCCGCGACGCTGGAGAAGGGGGGGGGGATCTGCATAGCCTCCACCACCCTCAGCTCCTCCGCCTGTACGCATCATGGTACTACCGTCTACGCATATCCAGCGCCCATATGGACGTAGGTAGCATGCCGCTGTCAGTGTGTCTACTTAATAATTAATGGGCCCGTATCCCCCGCCGCCAGTGCGACGCGCGATGCCGCTTCCATGTGCTTGTCCGCGCCGGCGGAATGATGGATGGGCATCCATCGCGGCCAGCAGGGAGGATAAAAATGGCTGCCCGAGTCGGGTCTGAGACAGTGACAGGAGACGAAACCGCAACTCGCCGCCAATGACGGCGCGCCGGCTGCTGTGCTTCGTCTTCCATCATGTCCTCAGGCACGTAGGCCCGTCTGTCAGGGGGCGCACGCGGGTCCGTGGCTCTGGCTTTGGCTGATTCTTTCGTCGGGCTGTGCAGCTTCAATTCACGACGCTTACTCTTCGAGGATGCTGCCCCCTGGCACGCCTTTCACTACTGGGCCAATTCGGAGAGTGCTGGTCGCTGCTGGTCGGCTCGCCCTGCGATATACTTGCTCTCCGACCACCTGCAGCGCCCATCTTCAGGCTCCCACGCGCCCAGAGTATATATAACATCCGCACCCCCAATAGGACCGTTCCCTCCTGTTTTGACATTCTGCGGCGCACTGCATCGATCGTCTGCACGACTTTTTTTAACCCCACCCTGCATTCACCCTGCTTCCCTCGCCGCTCCATCCATATCCCCCCCCCCCCCCCCCCCCCCCCCCCCCCCCCCCCCCCCCCCCCCCCCCCCCCCCCCCCCCCCCCCCCCCTCTCACATACATTCACACCAGCCACACTCTGTCTCACTTTGCCCGTTTTTTGCTCTGAGTAGTCACCTCGTCCGCATAAAAACAAAAAGAACGCCGTCCCAGCCACAGCCAGAGAGGTGCCTACCGTCAAGCAGCTCTTGAGTCTTGAGTTTTGAGTCATCGACTCCTTATTGGCACATTGCAAGTTTTTCCTACCCCTCGTCGACACAATCTATCCCTACTCTATTTCGCACATCGGGAAATTGCCTTTCAGAGTACGTGCCCTCCGCAACGTCGCCGCACCGCTCGCGAACCCAGCCTGTCCACACGGAAAGGCTGAGGGGAACTCGATTCCACGTGGTCCCATCTGTTGCGAACTGAGCCGGTCGACACGCGCCCACTGCCACCATGTGTCGAGTCGAGGAGACCATCATCATCAGCCCTGACGGAAGGAGACGGAAGGAAGAAGAGACCATCAGCTGCGAAAAAGGGGCTCGTCGTAGGGGCAAGCTTTGCTCCAATGTCACGAGGAGGACAACGGAGTACTACACCAACCCTCCGTCCACCGCCTCTCGCGATGATGCATCGTCGCCCGCCTCCAACGGCCCCTTCACTCCACCAACAGCGGGGGCTGGAGGCTACCGTACAGAAGAGCGCAAACCTGTGAGCATCCTGCGACGGCCTTCGACCCGAGATGGCCAACAACGGGCTGTCAGACCAGAGATCATCATCGACTACGACAAGGACAAGAACAAAAAGTACCCCCAGTTCCATCTAGCCACCCCCAAGCCGGACAAGCGATCATCGCTCGGTGCTTCGTCCATCAACTCCAACGAAGGCGGTCTCGACTCTCCAGGCTCCGATGCATCCTACACCATCCGGACAGGCTTTCCGGAGGCTCCTATTGCACCTCCTGATGCCTTCAGTCAACCACGAGGCTATACGACCAGGGATGTCGTGCCTCAGAGCCACCGCAACTCTGTATCAAACTCGTCGCAGGCAGGATCAAGCCAAGTTCCGTCACTGACATCGGAGCCCGATTCGCCTACTGAACGACGATTTGCTCGATACCCTCCGCCCCTGGTGCACAATCCCGCACCAGCTGCAGCTCCCTCGCCGAACGTGTCACGTGGCCAACCGGTTCCCACCACCACGACGTCGTCGCGAAGCAACTATCGCACCACCATTGTCGAGCCTCGCTCGTTACGAGACGCTCTCGGCTTTGATGGAGTCGCTCCTCACGACTACAACAACGACTTCGTTGGTTCTACCGCCTCTTCGAACAGCTCCACGCGAGCTGTGGCACCTGAGATCACCGACCGTGCTGATGATCGTGAGCGTCGACGCAGAGACGCCAAGAGGAGGCAAGAAGACGAGAACCGTCGACAAGCAGAAGCCAAGGCTAAAGAGGAAAACCGTCGACTAGCAGAAGCTAAGAAGAGGCAAGAAGAAGAGAGTCGCCGACTAGCAGAAGTCAAGGCCAAAGAGGAGAATCTTCGGCTCGCAGAAGAAAAGAGAAGGAAGGAAGAGGAAGACCACCGACAGACAGATGACAGGATCAAACAGGAAGAAGTCAAGCAGGTCAGGTTTGAACTCGGCCGTGCCGAAGACCGCGCGGCGCAACGTGCAGAAGCCCGACTGGCTGAGAGTGAGAAGCAGAGAGCACAAGTCCGAGAGGAAGCAAGAGAAGAGGCAGCACGACGACGAAAGCAAGCGGAGCCCGAGAAGCGAGCAACGAAGAAGCCTGAGCGCGAGAAGACCAAGCCGCCAACCAACGACTTCAACAAACCTCGGCGATCCAACAGCACTACGCGGCGCCCATCCATCACCATGAACCAGGCAGACAGGGATGAGCGTGCCCGACTTCTAGAAGATGAACGTGCCCAGCAAGCCCGAGAACGTGAGGCTGCTGATCGACGAGATTTCGAAGAACAGCTTGCTGAACGCGACGCTGCTTCGCGTGAGCGACAAGATAGCAACGATTACTACAATCCCAGAGCAGCTGATCGTGTCGTCACCAACAATGGCCCCGGCATCGGAGGTCGTCGGCAGTCCATGTCGCGCAGGAACAGTGTCGCTGGCAATGCTCCGCCAGTAGGGGTAGCGAGGCCCAACGGCAACCGCCATGGCGTGTCTATTATTCAGGACACCCCGCCCGCACAGTCGCCTCTGACCTCAACCTTCCCTCAACAGTACTCGATGCGACCTCCAACCTCGCAAGTCAAGAACCCGCCGCCAGTGTCCTACCCAAGCTCTTACGGCAACACTCCTTCCGCTCGCCCACCTTCCGCTCGACACTCTTCGTACAACGAGAACTCCTTCGTGGCATCTATGCGAGCAGCAAACCCAAGCCAAGACAATCCCTTCGCCGCGCCATCAAACCGGCCCATCCACCCTTCAATCCCATCCCACAACGGCCACAACCCATTCAGCTCACCAGGGCCCACTCTACACTCCCCTGTATCAGCAACCCACGACCCGTGGGACAGTCGTGAGCTCCGCGCTAACCTCCCACAATCTGCGGGTCACACGAGGAACGCGATGCAGATGGCGGGCGAGCAAATCATCAATCGCTCGGGTGATCGGCCACAGGGACGCGCGAGGCAGGCTACGCATAACATGGAGAGGGCAATGGGGTTCGAAGAGGACTATGACTCGGGCAGTGATGAGCAGTCGCAGCCGCGGCAGAGAGTGAGAAGACAGAGTACGCTGGGTCAGGGCAAGGGGAAGAGGAGGACGTAAGCAGTATCATGGCCTTCAACTGCCATTGATATGGGGGCCCCCAAGCGTTTGTTTTTGTCTTGTTTTGATTGATTTTTTATTTCCTCTTTTGCTTGTTGCAACACTTGTACCCCCTTTCCGTTTTTCTTAGTAGCGTTGTCTCGCTCGCGGTATATTTGTATCATGGACCATGTAGTAGGATTTCCTTTCTCGTCGCCGATTCTTAGACCAGGACCAGGAGTTTCATTGTTTTGTTTTACGAACGTACGTCTCTTTGCCTGTCTGTCTGCCGGTATGTCTGTCTGCCGGTATGTCTGTATGCCCTATTGTATTTTTTTTTCACGGCTGCGTGCTTTTATACCCCACCTCTGATCTGTTGACCCGTCGTAATGCCCCTCGCTTATGCGATTGATGTATCTCTTTTTCTTCTTTTTTTCTCTTCGATCCACTTTATTATACCCATTCCCATACCCACACCCAAAATCCCCGTTCTTCTCGAAATGCCCCCCAAAATTCATGTTCTCTTTTGGCAACCCTCTCGTTGTATACCCCCTCCCCCCCGCTATTAGAGGCTTTTGGGACTTGTTATTTGTAGCTATATACGTTTTATGTTTGTGTTTTAGGTAGAAAAAGAAAAGTTGCGTTGTGTTTTGGGACTTTTTGGGGGGGAGTGTGTCACGTGCCCTATATTCACCTAGTTTTGTTTCGACGTTGATGTAACTTTGAAGTGTTGTGCGTGGTTCGGGTAACTGAAAACGTTACTTGAAACTCTGAAATAGTCATTCGCAGTGGTGTTGGTACATCCTGTATTCGGGATAAAATCGGTTAAAACCACGTGTACATGTATATGTAAGCAATGAGCTTCATGTAACCGATGACTAGGACACACAAGGGTAGATGAAGATTCCATAGACATGTACACATGAAGATCAGGTACTCGATGTACTTGCTTTGTATTATACAGTCTGCTACGCAATTACCTAGGCTTAAGCCTCCTGCCTCTGGCCTGTCTTCTCCTCGTCACACCAGAGTTCCCTGCCTCCCTGGGGGTATTGAGAGAAGGATATGTGTGTCTGAAGTGCAGGGATTTCGAGCAAAGTGATAATGCAATGTAGGGCCCACAAGCGAAGACGTCAACGAATTATAACGAATCCAGGTACCCATAATGATTATGACTCCACTACATCTCGCTCTAGCGCCGCTCTCCTTTGCCAATCTCCCTTGCCAGTACCGTCGAACGACTGCCTCATTGCTGCGGAGCACTGAAACTAAATCATCCGTGGTGATAGATATTCGTATCGAAGTTGATAGGAAACTGAGACCTGCCATCTGCACGCTCGGAGACAAATACAGCAACGCTATTCTCATTGCAAGTAAACACACCATACCCATCAGGCGTGATGCAGACCTTCTCCGAAGACCATCCGAGAAGATCCGTCCACACTTCGCCAGCATGCTGTGCCCCGACGTTCATCCTTATCTGATGTACATTCCGGGATTGACCGATGCCGAACTTTACTTTTAAGCTGGTTATACGGCGCATCCAGTACGGCTTTCGGAGTAGACTGGGAACGCGGTATGGAGATTCGTGCCCTTGCCCTGACCATCTCATCACAACGGCCATTCCCGCATTTCGACTGCTTTCGTGATGTGAGGTTGGCAAGCCCTTACGGACCCATCCGATGCAATGGGCGTCTTCGAAATGATCAACTTGCTCTCCGTACGCGTATAGCTTTCTCGCGAGTACGAGGTCTGCGAGCTTTCCATAGCATTTAGGAGGCGAAGGGTGAGGCTCGGAGGTCCCATACATGTCGCCGTAGAACACACATGGATAGCCGTCTTGCCGAAAAAGGATCAACGAATAAGCCAGGGAGACGAAATCATGATGGATCGGTGTGTCCATGACTTGTCCTTTCCTAAATCCATAAGATACACATCGTGAAAAGTGGCAGGGAAGGACTTACTGAGTGTCGTGATTCATCACCAAAGTGACTGCGTTCTGAGGTCGCAATTGGACCAATGTGTATTCGAACACCACTCGAAGGTCGGGCATCGGAGACCAGGATAAATGACTCAAGTTGTGTAGTAGAGGCGCATCGTAAAGGTGCAGATCTGGTGGAGAGTTTTTGAGATACTCGGTGAGGATACGCACACTGTTATTCCAGTACTCGCCCACAACAAAGACATCCCGATCTACATGATGTCTCACATGATGGATCCAATCGCTCGAGAAGGCTTGCGAGAAATGCTGAATAGCGTCCAGTCTAAACCCTCCAAGTCGCAGCTCTTTTGCCACCCAAACCCCCCAGTTATTCACATCTTCTCTGAGCGCCCCATTCGTGTAGTCCATATTGTTGAACATGAGATAGTCACCATTTCCCCACTCCTTCGAAACGTCTTTTGCCCAATTCTTTCCCTCGTTTGTGATCCTCCAAATTGCGTGCTTTTGCGACCTGTCGTCCCAATCACTCGCGTTGAACATGTGCCAGTCGTACTGCGTCCAACTGTATTTCCCGCCTCTTCCTGGGAAATGAAACTGAAGCCACACCTCCACCTCTTTAGGTGAGCACAGTTCCTCCAGATGATCGTCGGGATCAATCTCGACTGCCCAAACCGTCTGTTTTGCATCGCCGCCACATCGATGATTCAATACCGCATCAAAATACAGGTCAACCTTGAGCTCCTCGGCTTTTCCTGCGAGAGCCATTAGGTCTTCTTTAGAGCCCCATTTGGTGGAGCGTGACCCTCGTTGCTCGAACTCTCCTAGGTCGTAGAGGTCGTATACGTCATAGCCATTACCAGTGGAGTTTCCGGCTTTACAGGCTGGCGGTAGCCATAGTGATGTTATTCCGATATAATGTAGGGAAGGGAGGATACCGAGGAGGCGTTTGTAGTGTTTTTGATCGTTCGGAAGATCCCATTCGAAGGATTGGAAAATGGTGGGGTTGTCGTGCATTATATACACAGGCCCTTGATGTTACTGCTATATTAATCACGGTTTCTAAAAAGACCATGGACAGTCGGCCAAGAAAGTCGTAGAAGTCAAGAAGTAGAAGCGACTTCAAGTAGACGATGGAACTTTGGAGTGTTGTAGAAGATCAGCAGTCGCATTCATCATGACATAGAAAAAACCTTGGAGTGACGCTAATGCGGGAATAGATTTAGTACAGCTTAGGTAATCGTTGCTTCTCACTTCGGCCTACTCTTATCTACAAACATCCTCCACATTCAAATCCACGTTGTTGATAATGGATCGAGGAACAAAGCGCCGGCGGATTCGTGTCGTACCAGAAGAAGCACGAGTTCGAGCTACGAGAGCATGTGGCAATTGCCGGCGACTGAAGGAGAAGTGCGATGGCAACCAGCCGTGTGCGCGATGCCGCAGAACAATGAAGAACTGCGAATACAACAGCGTTGAATCGCATTCTTCATCTAGAAGAGCATCCACAAAAGTCCCCGTCGAAGAGGCTGAGCGTATCGGGTGCCTTGAACAGCTCGTAACTCACTTCCTGGGACCAGTTTCTTTGGAGCTCAACAGCCTTCGCCGTATCATCAATCGCATCGGTAATAGACCGGGGAATGATGATAGCACACTCGTTGTAGAAAACGAGCTAAATGACCTCACGCTGGAAGAGGCGACTTTCTCGGTAAAGCCGATATCGCAGAGTACAGCTCGTGCGCATTGCATTCCCACGATATGACTGGACGCTAAATATGGCAGATTACTCGGGAGAATTCTCACATTGGAACTTCTCCCAGAACGTCCGACGCCGGGTCGATGAACATCTTCATGGCAGCGACACGTCGAATGGAACTGTCGACAGTCAAGGGGACCCACAGATTCTGGAGTACTGGCGCGCGACGCAGCTTCAATCCACAGGTTCCCATGTCCTCAACACTCTTGACGCCCTTCCGCGTCGTCGAGTTGCTGATATGTACGTTCATACTTACTTCCAATTTGCGCAGACAAACACTTTTTCCGTGGACCCTTGTTGGCTAAATTCTAAGCTGGACGCCTTGTACACACAATCAACCCACCTGAACAGCGCCGACTCGCCGTGGGTGTGTATTGTCCTCATGGTCATTGCGACTGGATTCCAATTCGCTCATATGGCCGAAGGGCCGCCCAATGAGCCTGATCCCTTGCCCCAACTACCGAGAGACGATGAACCGCTACATAATAGGGACGCTAGTCGTGCCTTTTACAGAATGTCCACGATGCTTATTCCAGATATAATCACGATCGCGTCCATGGAGAGTGTGCAGGCTTGCCTGTTGCTCGCCCACTACACACTACCTCTCGACACACATGGGCTAGCTTACACCTATCTGGGTCTGGGAATGAAGCTAGCTATTCAAAATGGCATGCATCGCAAATATGCTGGAAATGATCTGGACGAGTGGACGGTCGAGATGCGAAATCGACTTTGGTGGTCAACTTACACGCTAGAGAGGTGAATATCTACTCAATTATACAGACAATCGTGAGCAGCCACTGACAATTGGCATCATCAGGAGGATAAGCGTGTTCCATGGCCGCCCAATCTCCATCGTACCAAGCGACATGGATGCCGACTTGCCCAAAGACACTATCGCTCTCCGCTCGACCGGCTATCCATCGAACTTCCAAAACGTTCTGACAATGATACACATGACGAACGGCTTAAGCGATATATCGCAAGCAATGTCAGTTAGAATCCATAATACGTCTTTCCTTCCTTGCTAACAGCGTCTTAGCACCAAGCTAAGGAGATGTCCAAAGTCTCTCCAGCCTGTCTACTTCAACAACATTTTAGAATCCTACGGGAAATTCCAAACATGGTGGCGCACAACGCTTAATTCATGTGTGCATCCAATACCTACGACACCCATAGTTCGGGCAGACGTGCACCTCAGGCTCTGCTTCCACATCTGCGAAATTTTCGTCGGTCGGCCTTTCATGTTCACCAACAGAAGCCAGCCCTCTCCACACGTACGTGCAACGTTAGTGGAGAAAAGCCTTGTCGCTTGCCGAATGAGTGGCCGAGCGACTCTAGTAGATTCAGCGGTGAAAGCAGCATATCAAGTTGTCGACCTCCTTCGAAGCCTCAATGAGAGTACGGGACTTGCACGAGCAAGTTACATCGAGTTCAGTGCTTGTCGCGCATCACTTCTATTGCTATTAGCACAGAGCCTGAATGAACGGTCTCCGCAACTCAGCGCAACGATATCGCTGGGAATGCGACTTATTCGATCAATGGCTTCCGGTAACATATTATCCGTCAAATCAGAAACTTCAGTCATTGAAGCACTTGACGAAGCAATTCGCCACCTTCATGCACGCGAAAGCCCCCAGAGTCATCCAGCAGCCGCAATCAATCAAAAAATCACTGATCAAGAGCAAAGCAATTATGTCAATTTCGAAGAGTGGGACTCTATATGGGCTGGTCTTGACGTCGAAATACCGCAGCAGTTTCCAGAGCATGACTTTCCGATTTCACCACAATCATTGACACTGCCAGACACCACGACTTGGCAGCAGCCAGAGATCCTAGGCTGGTTTGTGGAGAACTACACCAATTTTGCCAATGTGCCCGGGCAAGATCCAACCGTGACAATCGGGGTCTCGCACGACGAAGAATTACAAGGTCATGTGTCTGAAATCATGCATTCAAATTGACCTTCCTCGGTCGCTAAGTTCTAATACGATCCATATCACAGCTCCGATCTTCTCATCCCAAGATCAGGTTCTTCATGGTCTTGATAGGATCAAACCGCTTCTTCTCCTGCACCTCACCGTTCTGTGCCAAAATCTCAGCTTTGATTCGATCTTCTTCGTCGAATATCTTCGCTTCGGTTAGATCGACTTCAGCGGGTTTCACGAGCTTGGTTTTGAACCACCACTACGCAAAGTCAGTCTGAAAATCTTCAGAGGAGGTTTGAAAAACTTACCTTGTACGCAAGATAATCGAAGATGAAGAGCGGGAAGGCAAGGTAGACCGAAAAGAAAGCCTTGGCTGATGGCTTCTCGCCGAACGGGAACATAGCGAGGTAGAACTCGCAGGCCATGCAGAAGACCACCAACACCAATGCGATGTATTGAGTATATGGAGCGCCAGGTGCTTTGAGCGGTAGCGTCTTCCAACTGATGCCTTGGGCCTTGATTGCCCTACGGAATCCGAGATGTGTTGTGAACATTGTTAACCAGCCCATAAATGTGGCGATGGACACTAGCGAGGCGAACCAGTTGTAGACCTGAACAGCTGTGGAGTTGAGGTTAAGATAGCACCTAGATTTAGGGACGAAGTCAGCAGAGCTCAGAGAGCGGTCTCGGTGTCACGTGTATTCAATGCACATAACACTCGGGGGGTTACGCACAATCCGCCACCCAGAAGAGTGCAAATGGACAGAGATAGCCAGGGTCGACCTCTGCTGTCCTTTCTACCAAAGATTGGATGGATCAGGCCAATATCGGAGAGAGCTGTCAGCGATCGACTCGAGATGTAGACGCTAGTCACGCCACAGGATATGACGGTTAGGAATATGAAGCCGTTAATGGCGTGCGCAAGACCCATGACATTTCCCCTCTTGAGCGCGATGACGAAAGGACTTCCTAGAGTGCCTGCGCCGTTCTTCAGGTCTTCATCATCAGACGGTACACACATGCCAATCATCCAAATATTCAGGACGAAGAAGAGGAACATGCGCCAGAAGATGGGGAGCACGGTCGCCTTGATCGTCTTGCGGGGGTTGATGGCTTCACCGGCGATGACGGCGATATGCTGAGCTCCACCGAAGGAAAACGCAGCTTGTACGAAAGCCTTGGCTAGTCCTTTCATTCCGTTGTTGAAAGCTCCGGGATTCTTCCAGTATGTAAAAACTAGCGGTCCGTTTGTTGCGGGCACGCCTCCACTTGCCATGATGACTAAATAGGAAGTCAATGTATGTTCCAGATGTCTCTCGAGCACCGGGGGTGCTTACATAGGTAGAAGAGCATAATAAAGATGGCGATCAGCTTGGCCCACGACATGGCGAATTCGACGTGGCCATACCATCTCACCGGAAAGATGTTCGGGAGCGCCGTTATGACGAGGAAGATTGTAATGTAGGCGGCCAGGGGAATATTTTGTGAAGATGGCCAGAACTTAAGAACGTCTACGGCAGCAGTGACTAATAAAAGGTCAGTGAATGATATGGTGTATCCCGTACGCTGGCAACTCACTCTCTGCAGGAATAATCATAACCCAAGAAAACCAAAAGTTCACTCCTTCTGCGAACCCTAGCGCTGGGTCGACATAGTCGGCTGCCTGTCGAATAAATCCTCCGTGGACTGGTCGATATGTCGCTAAATTTCGGGTCAATTGATGAGTCTATTGGTAAGAAGGGTTGTTCTTACTCATCTCTCCGATAGACATATAAAGACACCACACAATGTAGGCGACGACTGTGTACGCCACGGCAATTCCGCCTGGTCCGGCTGCATCTTGTCAATCAAGAGATTATCCTGTGGATACAGGAGAACATACCATACTTCAGTGCCTGGCCCGTTCCGACCCAAAGACCTGTTCCTATCCCGGCTCCGAATGTCATCATCTGGAACGTAGAAGAACAAAGTCAGCTTATGCCTCACACGCAATTCGAAAAGTGGAACGCGTACCAAAATCTGACGCTTGTTCAAGCGGCGAGCATATCCAGCATCGTTGACATGTTCATGCGACTCGGCTGGGTCGATGGCAATAACCTGCCCGACTCCTACCTCGTTGCTGGAGACATGAGTACCGAGTTCGATATCAACTTTCTCCTTCTCTAAACCAGTGGCCATGATGTTGTGTTACGGTTTTGGTATCACTATCTACGAGGGGCCATCGTCCGGTCTTTAATGTGTAATTCTTATCGGAAATCATTCTCCCATCATGCCAAGAGTAGATCGCGGATATCAACTATCGCAGCACCAAGATAGAGACATGGACGAAATACTCATTGGAGACTCACGCACCTAGGACTTTTGGCTGTATCTCAACCCCACTCCTTGGTTGTCCCCATTTGGAGAGTTGTGATAGCCACGCACATCTTATCACTTAGTGCAGTGTCACCGGCCCGGTGTCTGCCAAGAAATGTGCATGGTACCTGTCCAACCATTTCCGGCCGAGATCGGTAGGGCGCAGAGTAGTACTTCACAGACGACATGCTGACACAGTAGACATATTGTCTATTTATTGACCTTGGTGTAGATGCATACGTGAACAGTCACTCCAATCTACCATTCATCAGATTAAACGCCTATCGATATCGTCACTCCGCGATGCCTTCCTCCAAGAACGTCGTCTTCGATGTTGTCGGCACCCTCGTCTCGTACGACCATTTATTTGACGCCCTAGAAGAGCGATTCGGCGACCGCTTTCGCGAAGCTGGTATTCAGTCTAGGCTTCTAGGATGCTGTTGGCTCGAGACCGCTGAGCGTGAATACACCTACCTCAGTCTTTCCGGTCGCTATGTGACCTTCTACAAGGTTTTCGAAGGGCTCTTCTACCGCATGCTCATGTACGCGGGCATCAAAGAACCACGCAAATTCGCCTCAGTCGAAGACGTCGCATGGCTAGTCGGCGAGTGGCGCAAACTTGAGCTTCGACCCGGCGCAGCTGAGTGTGTCAAGAAGCTCCGAGACGCTGGTTTCACCGTATGGTGCTTCACCGCTGGCGATATTGAGAGGGTGGGAGGCTACTTCAAGAACGGTGGAGTTGATATGCCTGCTGCGAATCTCTTGTCTTGCGATTCGGTAGGCGTGGCGAAGCCAGATCCAAATGCGTATAAACCTGTTTTGGAGAAGTTGGCGAAGGAATCGAGTTCTACGCCGTGGTTTGCGGCGGCGCATATGTGGGATGTGTCTACGGCGAGAACAGTTGGGTAAGTTATCCCAATCCAACACTTTAGGATTATACAGATTGCTAACATGTACGCGAACCAGATTCAAGGGCGCATACACCACAGTTCTAGAAGCGGAGCCATTGCACGACATTTTCGGCGACATGGAGGTTGTCGCAGACAGTCTGCCAGGTATGGCAGACGGCATCATTGCCGCTGAAAAGTAGAGTCACAACGCAGAGCAATGTCGGAGAAACCGATAGATGCCTGATACGTTGCGAAAGTGGAGGTTGGGATGGAGTGGGCACCGGTCCGGTCCCGATTGCGGGGCAGCGATAGTACAATAACGGTAATGTTCTAGAGAGGCAACCCGACGGGAGATCCGATTACGAATATCACGTTATATATTTCGCTTTGTACAAATAACTTCATACGACCTGTGGCGCGGAAGAACTTTTCACAGTACTTGGCTTGCTAACTTGGCTTTCCTTTCTTTCAAATCACTTACAGTCCTCCACTGGGTGTTGTCTTCGGAAACACGTGATCCATCATGTCTCCCTCACTACTCCCTCCACCAGGCCAATCAACAGTTTCATTCTGGCGCTCAAATCTTCACGCCTGCGACAATCATCGAAGTACACCAGATCTCCCCGCCAAGGCAGACATCGTCATCATCGGCGCTGGGTATGCGGGTGCTTCAACGGTGTACCACATCCTCCAACTCTGCAAGCAAAAACATCTCCCAATTCCTTCCATTGTCATCCTTGAAGCACGCGAAGCATGCTCAGGGGCAACGGGCAGGAATGGTGGCCACCTCAAGCCTGATCCGTACAACAGACCAACTACCGTACGTAATGTCAGATCGAATTCCAACGCGAAACAAGGATTAATGCACTTCCAGGTCGCGGCCTCCCACGGAGTAGAAGCAGCCGCCGAACTCGCCGAGTTCGAAGCCAGCCATATCCCAGCCGTAAAGAAGGTTGTTGAAGACGAGAACATTGATTGCGATTTCGTGCTCACGAGGTGTGTGGATGTGTTGCTAACGGATGATATATGCGCACGGATGAAAGCTGGCGTGGAATTGTTAAGGAAAAATAATGTTTCTGTTATGAATGATGTGTTCTTCACCGAAGGGAAGAAGGCGGAACAGGTGAGATTAATATTATATGCTTATGTGCTGGTAAAAAGATGGCGATGGGCTGATCCTCGTGGTAGTTATCTGGCGTCAAAGGAGCGAAAGCGTGCTTCACGTATACGGCGGGACATTTGTATCCGTATAAGCTCATACTGCATCTCCTCGCCAAAGCAGTGGACGCTGGAGTCAATCTCCAAACACATACGCCAGTCAACTCGGCTACGAAAGTTCCAGATTCTGACGGCCTACTCACTATTTCGACGCCGCGGGGAACCATCAAAGCAACCAAAGTTATTTACGCCACTAACGCTTACATATCCGCAATTCTCCCTGAATATACTAGTAAAATCGTTCCCGTGCGCGGCATCTGCAGTCACATTGTGCCGAACACGTCCACTAAACCCGCGCCTCATCTTCCTAATTCGTATATCCTCCGTGCAGGCACAGTGGAGTATGAGTACCTAATCCCCAGGCCGGACGGGAGTATCGTGGTGGGAGGTGCAAGGACGAAGTATTATGAGGATCTCGATAGCTGGTATAATAATGTGGAGGATGATAAGCTTATTGAGAAGGCACAGCATCACTTTGATGGATACATGCAGAAGCACTTTCATGGATGGGAGGATAGTGGTGCAGAAACGAGCAAGGTGTGGACTGGAAGTATGTCTCCCTTCTCTTCTTCATATCGCACCGCATGAGTGCTAATCATCATTTCACAGTAATGGGTTATTCTTCCGACGCTCTTCCCCATGTAGGAAAAGTCCCGGGTCGCTCCAACCAATTCATCATCGCTGGCTTCACTGGGCACGGTATGCCACAAGTTTTCCTATCGGCGAAAGGGATTGCTGAAATGGTCATGGAAGAGGTGGAGTTCAAGGATACGGGTATGCCAAGGGTATTTGAGACGAAGCAGTCTCGGTTGGAAAGTGAGGGGAATGTGATTTTGGAGGGGTGGGAAGCTAGTCGGACGACATCTGTGCAGAGCCTGTAATATGAATATGGGAATAATGTTGGGAGAGGGTTAGCCAGCGGGGACGGTGAGGTGGTCGGAATAGAGTCGTGTGAAACGAGGACGCATGACAGCCTTGCGCGAAGTTTGACTCCACTCGATTAGGAAAATGCTAGATATCTCCTTTCAAAGATGGATAATTCTCGAACATAGACAAGAAGGTGTTAGTAGATATTGTAGATAGAGTAAGCAATATTTCGAAGAATTATGGAAACAAAAAAGCCACTTTGAAAACGGTCAAATCAAAACAAAACAGATTTATTCCAGGGTGTATGTACATCATTCGATAAAAATAAAAGATATATACAGGAAAGGGATAGACGGTGTCAGGAGCGATGAACAATGGATGCTCAACATGATTGACGAGCAATGCGCCGCCTTGTAGCCATATAGGCAATCGTATCTCGTTCGCGCGAGAATCTTCCCGCATACTGTCGTGACTTGTGCCCACTACTTCCATTCGCTGCTCACACTCGCACTAGCCTGGCAGCTTGGTACCGTGTATGACCTGTTAGGGTCGCTCTCCCAGACCACACTTCCCGAGCTCGGCACTTTGACAAACTTATACTGTACAGTGCTCCCAGCCGGCAAGCTTAAAGTAATGGACCAGATGGGATTACTCGACGTGTAAGACGTTGCCGAGAGCGCGGGTGCACTTCCGGTATTCCAGGACCCGAGTTGCGAAGTACTTCCCGCGATTTTGATCGTTTCGCCAACGACAGTGACTATTTTCTCAGTAAAGGTAACGGAGACGGAGGTCGGGCAACTTGTTCCTACCGTTGTTGTGGGGCTTGTGGTGGTTACCAGAGTAGTGGATGGAGATGCAGAGCCGGCAACAAGGACTACCGGTTCTCCGTTGGTGGTGGTCACGCAGATGTTGCCATTACCATCGGAGGACACTGTACCACTGCCGAAAACGTTGGTCCATTGGCCATTGGCCTTTTTCGCGCTGAAACAGTGCTGTTGAGAGCTTCCACTTCCGGAATTGGTGGTCAGTACCACGAGGTTACCACCTGCGCGGCTGAATGCGTACGCGGTGTCCGCGACGTAGAGATGGACTTGGTCGTCTCCAGCTAAGCCACCAGCAGACTTCCTAGCTCCTAGGAGTTTCTGAAGGGCCAAATACATGTCACTACCCGTGTTGAAGTTACTGCGCCAGAGATCCTCGCGGTTCGCGGGATCGTTGCCACCGGCGTAGGCTTGCTCGGTACCATAGTACACAATGGGGATACCACGGGAAAGAACGACGTAAGCTAGAGCGTTCTTGAGGAGGGATTGGTCATTCTTTACGCTTAGCCAGCGTGGGTTATCGTGGTTATCGAGGAATGTTCCTATATGGTGTTAGTACATGTCTCATGCATCTCGTATTCTAAGGTTGTTTCAACTTGCCTAGGGCCGCTGGGTCAGGAAACTTTGAGCTGACTGTGTTGTGCATATCTACAAGTGCCTGTGAGGAGCCCTTTTGCTGGAAGAAGTTGTTCATTGGGTAATATATTGCGTAATTCAGCAAACCCGGCATCGTCGAAGCATAGCCAGCGAGGAAGTCTGGGCCACCGTCAAACACTTCACCAATACAGTATACGCCTGACGCAGCCACAAAGCCCGGCCAGAATTCTTTTTCGACATGCTTGACAGTGTCGATGCGAACACCATCAAACGAGTATTCGCTGACAAGATTGCTGATCCAGTTCTGGTATAGTGTGCGGATAGTGGGGGATTGGGTGTTGACATCAGGGAGGCCAGCGATGCGGCAGTTTTCGACAGAGGTCTGGCTTGAATAGTCGATGTCACAGGTACTGTGGTAGGAGTCCGTTTGGTTCATTGGCGCGGGGCGGTCGTCGGAGATGGCTGCGAGGCCCATATGATTTGCCACGACATCTACCATGACGTAGATACCCTGATGGTATGTTAAGTCTGCAATTTCGAGGGAGGTATCGGAGTTTACCTTTGAGTGTGCCGTGCTGACAAGACTCTTGAGATCATCTGCGGTGCCGTAGTTGGAGTTGATGGAGTCGAGATCTTGTGCCCAGTATCCATGGTATCCGCCAGCACTGTCTACAAGAGTGTTAGTATCTGTAATTAAAAACTTGTCCCTAACAGCACTTACTTGTAACAACGGGCGTAATCCAGATCGCGTCGAATCCCATGCCCTTGATGTAGTCCAGCTTCGACTCCAACCCCTTGAATGTTCCTCCACAGTAGTTTCCCAGATTACTGCATGCGTTACCCCCGGCATCGCTGCTAGTACGAGCAACACGGTCAGTCAAGACGAAATAGATACTTCGCGACTTCCACGCATTGGTATCTGCTGCCGTAACAAGGGCAGTCAGATGAAGGACGAAAGCCAAGATAGAGTAGAGGAACTGCATCGTGAAGCAATGATCGCAATGTTGAAAGGATGTGCAAGAAGCGCCAGTCTGTCTCCTTGTGCGATGATTGAAGAGTCTTCCGTGGTCTTTAAGTATTCCTCGGACAAATTTGAACCGGAAGCGTTCATACGACTCCCCGCAATCAAGCTCCAGGTATCACCAGACAGTCCAAGCCACCGTTTGCAAATGCCCCGGAGGCTGTCGGACCGAGCTGTAGCCATTAGCAAGTCTTTCACAAGGCATTGTTTGCTCCATCGAAAACCAAGCGGACCGAGAAAGGAGCAATAGGAAGGGAGAGAAGCCGCGGAAGAGAGCTGCTTGAGGACGGGTAATATCGCATTCGCGGTCGTAAACCCCAGAAAAAGCAGCTGGGAACGTGTCATGCGGCACTGTCGAGTTGAGAACCGGGGACATGGTCCTAAGCGAGTGATTCGAGTGCATTACCCCGGATCCTATTGCGCGATACTCCACATGTGGCGTGCTGATCGTGAAAACGTGTTGGGGGAGAGACATTTAGAGTGGTGGATCTGGTTTGGGGTCCGGTAGTGTGAAAGAAAGTACGGTTACTCACTGTATGGGGTTTGGAAATGTCAAGGATGCAGCTGCAAGGTTATTTCCCCACTACGAATCAAACGAGCATGTGTCGCCGGAACAAAGTGGAAAAGAGCGTGAGATATATTAACGTTGTACGATGGGTGTTAAAGCACATTTAAAGAAAGAGGAAGCATGCGACAAAGGAGGCGTTAGATGCTCGAAGCATATATTGAAGGTGTTGTTTCCGTCCTGTGAAACGGGCTTGCGAAGCATCATCTCCAAGGTCCGTACCAGGATCACTATTTGGGTAGGAGGTAGGATGGAATGACATGCCGTACAGTCAATGATAGGGATTTGTTCTTTATGATATTTGCAGGGGTTGATACCAATTACAGTGGCTCTCGGTGGTCTCTCGCCTTGATAGGCTCCTCAGGTAATGCCTCTCCTCAACCCATACCCCTTTGGCATCTTCGCACCGCACGAATGAGTTGGCCAAGACGGTGTTTCCGACTCAAGTCTATTCCAGATATCTTTCCCTCTTCCCTTCTTGCCGCTTTTCTCCTTGATCCATATAAAATCTTCCTCCTTAAACCCAGGCATGAAGTAAATGAGCTCCACGAGTCCCGGGATCTCAGTCAAGTCCTTCAACCTGACAAAAGTCTCGTCAGGACCAAGCAGTCCCTTTTTTCCAGAAAGCGCAAAATGATCGAATGTAACTTTTAAGCGTACATTTTGGCAGTCCTTGAACGTGCGAACAAGAATGCGCAAACACTCCTTGAAGATATCGGTCCCAAGTTCGGATCTGCGGTCCCATTCACCGAGCTCTTCAATAGTACAGCGGATTTCGCACTTTCGCAGATTCTTGGCGATGCCCAGAGGGATCTCCTCGGTGCTCGGCCACGTCACGTTGTGGTAGTTCCAGGTATAGAATCTAGACTCGTCGCGGTTCTGTGTAGTCCGACCGAGGCAACACCGGAAACGCCCAAGAACATAGTAGTCGTGGATGGTCACGACTTCTTCGTAGATCTGCCGGCATACCTTTGGCAGGGCGTAATCTTCAAATGGTGTTTTGGGTTTCTCAAGGACGACCTGAGTGTAGATGCGATTTCGGATGGACAATGGAAGGCCGAAGAGAGAGGCTTTCTTAGTCTCTGGCGGAGCAATGAGTGGGACTACCATCTCGTAACGTTGATAGGAGGATGAGATGTGGGTAAATTTTTCAATCAAGTCGAACAAGTGAGCGTTGTGGAATCTTATTCATGTTTCGTTCATGGTGGTGGGGGGCTGTAGCACTGCCTAGCAATGCTCAGCCTCCTCAGCCGCTCCGTACTGCCCGCCTTGTTTCTGACTGCGGACTCCGATGGCAATAGCGATGATGTAACATACTAACATGTATAGTGCCGATGTATATTCCCTCCTTATTTCATGATTGTGACGTTGATAGATGATAGGTCTGGGTGAAAACAGCACACGTGCGGCGCCTCCCGCACCAAGTCGGATCTGCACTAACCGGATCTGTACAGGGCTGAAAATCCGCTTGATGACACAGCATGAAAAGCAAACACCCGTCCTGGTCCCTATTGTATCTCACCCATACCCTCTGGATCTTCTCGTATATCCGACAATACACATGGAGCATAATTTCCAATGCCATTTGACAAGCGATACCCGGAAGCGAACGGAGAAGGGCGCGAGGGAGGGCGCGAGGGAGCCGGGGCCGACGAGGAAGATGCTCGGCTTCTGCCTGACCAAGAGTTGGACTTTGAAGACAACGTCGAGGCCCGCATACTTACACGGGGGAGAAGAGCCGGAATACTGGGGAAGCTCAAAGGGCCACAGCCACCTCAGATACAGACTATCCAACCATTTTGTCCCACCCTGCAGGCAGCACCACCAAACTTTCTAAACCGAAAATTTCCCACGCGGAAATCACAACTCTTCCTTCTCGCAATAGTCTTGATCCTGTGGCTTTGCATCTTCATCGGCATATTGACCTCGCAACTACCTATCCGCGATGGTACTGACAAGCACGTGCTGAATCTGGACTGCGTTGATAGCCTCTGGAGATTCAAGAATGAATGTGGCGTCGGTGGCATTGAATGTCGACCCTTTCAAAATACTTCGTTCGCTTTTCGATGTCCCGCAAACTGCGCCAGTGTTAAAGTGCTGAATCCGCGCGCTGTTGGACCCATCGATGTCATATATCGACCTCTCGTCATTGGCAACAAGGTCTATCGTGGCGACAGCTTCTTATGTGGCTCTGCGATCCATGCCGGAGTCATTAGCAACGACAAAGGAGGGTGCGGACGTGTTTCCCTTGTGGGCCAGAAACATAGTTTCGATGGTGTAAAGAAGAATGGCGTCGAGTCGATCGCATTTGATTCGTACTTCCCGCTGTCACTCTCGTTGTCGTCAGATCGGAACCTTCACTGTTCCTCGGACCCTCGTCAACCACTCATACTCGTCACGATGGTGTTTACGACAGCTCTCTCGCTCTTCTCAACATCTCCGAAGATCTTCTTCCCTATCTTTGTGCTCATCTTCGCCCTCGTGGGTTTTGGGTCTGATCCACCTTCAGCATCCTATCGAAATACCGGCGTTCTTCCTGATCACATATCGATGTTTGCAAAACGGCTACTACCTGCCTTCTTTTGCGCAGTAGTCCTTTATCTTACAGTCATCAAACACACACTGCGTGGAATGACAGCGCAGGTAGAGAAAACTTTATTTTGGCTCGGCGGCTTTTTCTTCGGAGCACTCTCGAACTACACCTTCGACTGGATACCCATTCAACGTCTGACTGCCCACGATCTCGAGCAGCAGCCTGGAGCTAAAGTAGCTCTCGCAGCAATTCTCATCGTGCTCACTATAATCGTTATTGGGCAGATATACTTCTTCTGGCTTGAAGGACGTCTGGCACGCTATTTATCCCTTTACGGACTTTTCCTCTTCGGCATCCTCATCTGTCTAGCAATACCAGGTGTCTCTTTACGCATCCATCACTATATCATCGCACTCTTCCTCCTTCCAGGCACAACACTACAAACACGCCCATCCCTCCTATATCAAGGCATACTCCTCGGCCTCTTCGTCAACGGTATCGCGCGCTGGGATTTCGACTCCATACTCCAGACCAGCGATGCCTTACGCCAAGACGGGCAGTTCGATTCCGCTGTTCCGCGCATCTTTGAGCCAGTAATCTCACATGTTGGAAGTTCGCTCGTGGCAGTGTTTTCTTGGGCTGCCCCGCCATTGGGGATGGAGGGAATTAGTGTGCTTGTCAATGACGTTGAAAGGAGCCGTAAGTTTTTCGATGATAGCGTAGATGAGAAACCAGGAAGCTTCGAGATGCTGAGGCCAATAGATAGCGGGCTAAATGAGTATCTGCGGTTTGCGTTTTTGAAGGACGGGCGGACGTTAGATTATACCAGTGCGGGGACATTGTTCAATAACGGGACGTGGGCTATGGAACAGAAAGCCCTGGAGCAAGAGAAATGATGGTGATGTCAAAACGATAGATGTGGGGACCCGAATAGAGAAGTGGTTACGAGGGATGCATAGGATGGCGTTTTGGGAGAGGAGCGTCATTAGAACAAACAAGAAGAGTCTGCAATTTCACTTATACACAGCAACATCATTTTTCCTGCCGTTTTACAATTGATAAATGCCTGTTCATGTGAAAACCACTACAAGCTTACAAGCAGTCGGCCCATGGAACCTCTTACCTAACATCACATCCATCCAAATTAACAGGCATTCCTCATCACAACAGCAGCTTTCAACGCGAGTGCGAGTTCACTCTCACACCCAAGGACCCTTCGCCCAATCCTACCTACCCGTCGCCTAAAACTCACGATGCCTGCAAATGGATGGTTCACTCACATATTACCCGAATATGATCTTCACCGCCACCACCGCATCCCAACTCGTTTAAGCCCCGTAAACGCCGCATGTACCTGGCGACCCGAGAACCACTTACCAGATACCCGGCTACTCGGTGCCTCCTTCCTTCCATGTACCTGATCTGCCTCCGAGATCTGATCTCACTCTTCTCACTCTCGTCTACTAATCTTACAAAACTCCGCCCCAATTCCTCTAAGACCTACAAATATTTAAAATCACCGAGTTCCCGAACTTGACATCGATTTGTTGTTCTCTTGCCTGTCCGCTTTTCGTCCATAGGTGACGTCAGCTTTAGTGTCGCTGCCCGCGGGCTTCCGAACGTGTGGGTCGTCTGAAATCGCGAGGTCTGGGCCCGACGATGAATCCGCCAAGCCAAGACAAGGGCGAAAGCTCTTTTGGGCTTTTTTCAAGCATCGGTATTTTAAGGAATCGTATGCGGAGCTGTATTGAGACTTTGCGGGGTGAATAGGACACGTGCATGCTGTGTAATACGAATTCAAATCTAAGCGCTAACTCTGGGTCCATATGGATATGGATAATTGCTAATATGCATGATGATGAATCTTAGGGATTGAATTTATTGCATTATCTTCTTACAATCTCTCATCGCTTACGGTAATACATTTGGATAACGACCTTGAGGCCCGAGCAATGACGCCATATCTTATGCCTTCTACCACATAGGTGGTACAATCATACAAGCCAAGAACACCACCCTCAGCCATACTCTAGGCAACGCATTCAGAAACGTCTCGAAGAACGGATATAAGCGATCAAAGCAGCCTTAGCCGCGATCATCACCGGGAGCCCTGGTCTTCCGTTCCGAAATGCTCGTCCGCCAGGCTCGTGGAACGCGCTACGTAGACTTTAGTTCGAGACATGAGGCGTGGATTCGGCCGACCCTCCGAATCCAATCCAAGCTACTGTGTGATGCTATCATCGCGTTGAACATAAAGCAAACACCGTAGCCCTGTGAGATACGTTGAAGAAATTAGTTCTCACCCCACCAGCTGCTTCTTCAATTCCCACCATGGAAAGCACAAGCTATAACGGTGATGGAATCATTCGGACAGCCTCTGGGAGGGAAACCTATGCCCCCGATGGCCATTATCATACGACTGAAGAACGGACAGAGTCTGTTGGGGCAGAAGTATCGTCTCAATCGTCAGACGAGTCTGAAAATACAAGATATGCTCCTATGAAGACACCCAATGATTTCGACGATGAATTAGAGCTCACGCCAAAGCTCACGCGACGGAAAACAGATGTCGAGATACCGGACGCAGACCGACAAGAGCTCGAGCAGCTCTACTCTACCATTTCACGGCGGCAATCGACGATCGCCTCACCAGATGACCCTGTAGTCGATCCAGCGAGTCCGGAGTTTGATTTGAGGAGGTTTCTCAAGATGTTTCGGCATCAGCTTGAAAATGAGGGAATGTGAGTATCAATCATTCATCTGCATCTGACAGACTAACCTCGTTTTGCAGAACCATGCGCCAAGTTGGCCTTGTATACAAGAACCTAAACGTATACGGATCAGGTGCAGCACTGCAGCTACAAAAGACGGTCCTTGACTTTTTGATGGCTCCTCTCCGTGTTGGAGAGTTGTTCAATTTCGGGAAGAAGCAACACAAGCACATTCTGCGCAACTTTGATGGCGTGATCAACAGTGGAGAGATGCTAATTGTTTTGGGCCGACCGGGTTCTGGATGCAGTACGCTCCTCAAGACAATGTGTGGTGAGCTCCATGGTCTAGAGATGGGTGATGACTCGATCATCCACTATAACGGGATTCCTCAGAAGCAGATGATGAAGGAATTCAAGGGCGAGGCAATCTACAATCAGGAGGTGAGTATTTCGAGCCTTATCTACATTCCAGGATACTGACGCTTCCCTCAGGTTGACAAACATTTCCCTCACCTCACGGTTTGTTCCATTGTCTCCAACATTTCTCGCTCTACTGATGACTTGGATACAGGTTGGACAAACTCTCGAGTTCGCCGCAGCTACACGCACACCATCACACCGCATCCAAAGCATGTCTCGCGAAGAATTTTTTAAGTTCACCGCCAAAGTTGTAATGGCCGTCGTCGGCCTAAGTCATACATACAATACAAAAGTTGGCAACGACTTTATCCGTGGAGTCTCGGGGGGCGAAAGGAAGCGTGTGTCCATCGCTGAAATGATGGTTGCTGGCTCACCCTTTGCTGCTTGGGATAACAGCACTAGAGGCCTTGATTCTGGTAGGACAACACCCAGCTCTGCTTTCAGTAACTGACCACTTTACAGCCACCGCTTTCAAGTTTGTCCAGTCGTTGAGGGTTTCCTCCGACTTCGGTGGCTCTGCTGCCGCGGTCGCCATATACCAAGCCAGCCAGAGCATCTACGACATTTTTGATAAAGCAACAGTCCTCTACGAAGGCCGGCAAATTTACTTCGGCCCAGCAGACGCTGCCCGGGCCTTCTTCGAACATCAAGGCTGGCTTTGCCCGTCGCGGCAAACGACCGGCGACTTTTTGACTTCCATTACGAACCCACAGGAACGACAAGCCCGCAAGGGTATGGAGAATAAGGTCCCCCGAACGCCCGAAGACTTTGAGCGTTACTGGAGGGAATCATCCGAATTCAAACACCTCCAGAACGAGATTCAACAATATGAACAAGACCACCCTATGGACAGCCAAGGTGAAAGCATTGCGCAGCTACGCCAGCAAAAGAACCATATCCAGGCGAAACGCGTGCGCCCCGAGTCCCCTTTCATCATCAGCATCCCCATGCAAATCCGCCTAAACACGAAACGTGCCTATCAACGTATTCGTGGTGATATCTCAGCAACAGCAACACAATTCGGTCTTAACATCATCATGGCTCTCATCGTTGGCTCTATATTCTTTGGCAATCCTGACGCCACGGTCGGCTTCTTTGCCAAAGGCTCTGTTCTTTTCCTCGCTATCCTGTTCAATGCGCTCACCGCTATTGGTGAAATTAACAGCCTATATGCGCAACGCCCAATCGTAGAGAAGCATGTCTCCTATGCTTTCTATCACCCCTTCACGGAAGCTATGGCTGGTATCGTCTCGGATATACCCGTCAAGTTCGTGCAGGCCGTGGCCTTCAACATTATTCTCTACTTTATGTCTGGGCTCAGACGAGAGCCAGGCCAGTTCTTCTTGTACTTTCTCATTACTTACATTTCTACGTTTGTGATGAGTGCAGTGTTTAGAACACTGGCGGCTGTGACCAAGACGGTCTCACAGGCCATGGCTCTGTCGGGTGTTTTGGTCCTAGCCATCGTGATTTAGTAAGGCTCACACTCTCACATACTGCGACACTTTGCTAACTGAGTTACAGTACCGGTTTCGTCATCGCAGTCCCGAACATGCACCCCTGGTTCAGCTGGATTCGGTGGATCAACCCCATCTTCTACGCCTTCGAAATCCTCATTGCTAATGAGTTCCACGGTCGTGAGTTCACCTGTTCGGCCATCATACCCAACTACACTCCGCTCCAAGGCGATTCTTGGATCTGCAATGTTGTTGGGGCGATCCCTGGGCAACGCACTGTCAGTGGAGACGATTTCATAGCGACAAATTACGAGTACTACTATTCCCACGTCTGGCGTAATTTTGGTATCCTCCTGGCCTTCCTCTTTTTCTTCATGTTCATCTACTTTGTCGCCATCGAGTTGAATTCGGCAACGTCGAACACGGCAGAAGTCCTGGTCTTCCAGCGCGGGCATGTTCCAGCTTATTTGCAGAAGGATGGCAAGGATGCTCAGTCAGATGAAGAGTCCACTGCTGTCGCGAACCCACAAGACTCTGCGGATGATGGAGAGGTTACAGCTATGCCACCCCAGAAGGACATCTTCACTTGGCGCGATGTCACGTACGATGTCCCTGTAAAGCAAGGCACTCGACGATTGCTCGACCACGTCGCGGGATATGTGAAGCCTGGTACCCTTACGGCACTCATGGGAGTTTCCGGAGCAGGAAAGACGACTTTACTCGATGTACTCGCCCAAAGAGTATCTACTGGCGTGGTTACGGGTGATATGTTTGTCAACGGCAAGCCGTTAGACCCGAGTTTTCAACGAAGCACTGGATATGTGCAGCAACAGGTAAGTGCTTTGGGAATATACGTTCGAGTCTAGCTGATCATCAAAGGACCTCCATCTGGAAACCGCCACTGTACGAGAAAGTTTGCGTTTCAGTGCCAGTTAGTGACCCCAGTGTTCTAAATGCATGTGAAGCATACGCTGACTTCGTACACTCATCTTCAGTGCTTAGACAACCTCAGACGGTCAGCAAGCAAGAGAAGTATGATTATGTTGAGGAGGTCATCAAGATGCTGAACATGTCCGACTTCGCCAACGCAGTGGTCGGTGTACCTGGAGAGGGTCTTAACGTAGAGCAACGTAAACTCCTTACCATTGGCGTTGAGTTGGCAGCCAAGCCGAAGCTGCTTCTCTTCCTCGACGAGCCTACATCCGGATTGGACTCTCAGGTATCATGCCTCTCAAAATCGGCAAGTCTATCGCTAATCTTTTGTAGAGCTCATGGGCAATCTGCGCATTCCTCCGCAAACTCGCCGACTCCGGCCAGGCCGTCCTCTGCACCATCCACCAGCCCTCCGCTATCCTCTTTCAGGAATTTGATCGCCTTCTATTCCTCGCTAAAGGTGGGCGAACCGTCTACTTTGGCGAAATTGGCGAAAATTCACGCAAACTGCTCGACTATTTTGAGTCTAGCGGCGCTCGAAAGTGCGACGACGAAGAGAACCCGGCAGAATACATGCTTGAGATTGTCAACGCTGGGGCTAACAACCGAGGCGAGGACTGGCATGAGGTGTGGAAGAAGAGTAGCCTGAGAGATACGATTGATCAAGAAATCGAAGATGTGCATCAGCAGAAGATGGGGGATAAGGTTGCGGGAAGTGATGAGAAGAGTGGCACCGCGGAGTTCGCAGTGCCATTTATGACTCAGTTAGTCGAGGTCACACATCGTGTGTTCCAGCAATACTGGCGCATGCCGAGTTACATTTTTGCCAAGTTCGGACTGGCTGTGGCCGCGGGGCTATTTATCGGGTTCACGTTCTATGCGGCAAATACGTCGCAGTCAGGCATGGAGAACGTTTTGTTCGCATCGTTCATGCTTACTACGATTTTCACAACACTTGTGCAACAGGTGAGTACTTGTCTCGCCTTGCTCTCATCATTCCCACTAATGACGGGTAGATCCAACCCCTCTTCATCACCCAGCGCTCCCTCTACGAGGTCCGCGAACGTCCCAGCAAAGCCTACTCATGGAAAGCGTTCATTCTAGCCAATGTCATCGTCGAGATCCCGTACCAGATTGTCACGGGTATAATAATTTGGGCGTGTTTCTACTACCCTGTCGTTGGCGCCGACCAGTCTTCGGTTCGACAAGCCCTCGTTATGCTCTTTAGCATCCAACTCCTGATCTACGCTTCGGCCTTTGCACAAATGACAATTGCGGCTCTGCCGGATGCGCAGACGGCAAGTGGGCTTGTTACTCTGTTCACCTTCATGAGCATTCTCTTCTGCGGCGTGTTGCAGAGTCCGTCGGCACTGCCCGGGTTCTGGATCTTCATGTACCGCGTCTCGCCCTTCACATACTGGATCGGCGGCATGGTAGGCACGCTTCTCCACGATCGACCCGTCGTCTGCTCCGAAACCGAGGTCTCGCGCTTCCCACCGCCTTCCGGGCAAACGTGCGGCCAGTACCTCGGTGCCTTCCTGCAGACGGCTCCCGGTGTGCTGCAGAACCCGGACGCGACAGACGAATGTAACTATTGCAGCCTTTCCAGCAGCGACCAGTTCCTTGCAGGGAGCCAGATCTACTACAGTCAGCGGTGGCGCAATTACGGCATCATGTGGGCGTTTATCGGGTTCAACATTGCACTGGCCATTGTCAGTTATTGGGCGTTCCGGGTTGCAAAGTTCGATTTTGGAAAGGGCAAGGGCAGGGGGGAGGCAAAGGGAGGGGGGGAGGGTGTGGAGATTGCAGAGAAGACAGCACGGGAGGCGACAGCGCCGCCGAATCGGAATGGGCAGGTGTAGGAGAGGGAGAGGGAGAGGGAGTGGGTAGTATGGCGGTGCTGTTCAATGGGTGTTTAGTAGACAGGGTTAAGAGTAGAAATGGGTAGTTTAGGGGTGCTGTTAGTAGACAGAGTTAAGAGTAGATGTAAGTAGTTTGGCGGTGCTGTTAGTAGACAGGTTTAAGAGTAGCCTGATGAGGACGCCAGTCACGTGCCCTCCAATCACCCCCAACACTGATCGAGTGACTTCCGGCCTTCTCAACCGCAGCCCATGACGAGCGTGGCTGACTGTGGCGACTGCCCTGCAGACGCCTAGATCCGCTCTTCCTATTGGCCCCTGGCAATCTCAAAACAACAACCGACTTCTCCTACCTATCTACCCATTTCTGCTCTTCTCCCAATCTCTTCTTATTTGCGCATTATCTATTCCTGCTCCTACACATTCGCCCTTCGCCACCCTCGACTCTCCTCTCCCATGCGCAGTGTTGGTCAGCATTGCGCATTCCCCGCTAGCTATGCCCCGGCCTGAACTGATGTATTGATCAGCTGCATCGCAAAAGAAAGATCGTCTATAAACCATGCCTTCTCGCTCACGATCGACGAAACCTATGACCGAGTCGCGGCGCCAGCATGAGGTCCTTGTTCGCTATGGCCCTATGTGTCGCAACCTCCCGCGCCTGGGTCACGTGCCTGGTAGGACAGGCTTTTCCATTCCTAGCGACCACCTACCGCAGCCATCCGAGGACGCCGTTCTTACTGCGTTTGCTCAATCGGCATGTATGCGCTTAGGGGTCTGTCGCGCCATGGGTGCGTACTCTTTTTGTCCAAGGTGCATTGATGGCGCCCATTATTAACTTTGTGCTCCCGCCGCAGTGTCTCTGATCGATGACCGTCAACAACACATCCTGGCGGAAGCCACGCCCGACCTATTCCTCCGCTCGAATAATCCCAACGAGGCCCATTCAGAGCTATGGCTTGGCGCTGTCAGTCTGCCGAGAGATTGGAGTCCATACCACTCGGTGTTGGACGACACGGAAGACGCCTTTCAATCCGCATCCGGCACTACCAGCATCATCACCATCGACGACCTTGCCCAGGACCACAGATACGCTACTCGCCCGTATGTCGTTGGCTCCCCCTGCATCCGCTATTACGCAGGAGTCCCTCTGGTCAGCACCAAGGGCGCGATAGTGGGCACTCTATCCGTCCTGGACGACAAGCCCCGTGGCAAGCTTCAAGACACGGACATTCTGCACTTGAAAGATCTAGCCGACACCATCATAGAGTATCTTGACCTTTGTGTCGTCAAGGAGCAATATCGCCGCGGCGAAAAGCTTACGAGGGCTCTTTTGTCTTTTGCCGATGGTGGCTCGGTCGCGAGGGACTTTGAGAACGAGAGCCAGAGCCAATATGCACCTAATGGCACGGGGCTTGACGAGTTGCCGTGTGAACAAAAACTCCCTGATCTAGCTAAACCACGAAAGACACCACAAGGCAACACGACCCCATCTTCCGCCAGTCAACAGACCCCAGTTGGATCTCTCCAAGCAAGCATATTGCCCACGAATGCGCGCTCTCTTTTTGCCCGGGCCGCGAGCGTCATGCAGTCCTCGAGCGACCTGGATGGCGTGTTGATCCTCGATGCTTCCGTTGTCGGGCTTGGGAACGAACAGTACGATGACGGGCCGACGGCTCGGGAGTCCTCCGACGCCACATCTGGGTCAAGATCATCTTCCACCGACGACGAAGAAAGCCACGCCTCTCCATTAAACTGGAAGTCGTCACGTAAACACTCTCGGAACAGATGCCAGGTGCTCGGGTTCGCAACCTCAGGACGGTCTGACTTCGAAGGCGACGCGCCGGCCCCGGAACATCAGGAATTTTCGGAGAGGGACTTTGCACGCTTGTTCCAGGCATATCCCGCTGGCAGAGTGATCGACATTACTGCCGATGGCGACGTTGTCACCACGGATGATTCCGACTCCAGTCAACAGGCAATAGTGCTAAGCAAAGCGATTGCAGAGCATACAAGCAAGAGAGTACCCAATCTTGATGGGAAAGCTAGAACGGCAAAAGCGCTCCGACACATGCTACCCGGCGCCCGCAGCGTCGCTTTCGTACCTCTCTGGGATTACGAGAGATCCAGGTGGTTTGCAGGCTGTTTATGCTGGAGCAACCGTCCCGACCAAAGATTTTCTTACCGAACAGACCTTGCGTATTTCAAAGTCTTCGGCCATTCTATCATGACAGATCTCTCACGCTTGGACGCCATTGCCGCAGATCAGGCAAAAACCTCCTTTGTCGCATCCATCTCCCACGAACTACGCTCGCCACTGCATGGTATCCTAGGTACCTTGGAGTTCCTCAAGGAAACCGCCCTCGACACCTTTCAGATTTCTATGCTCAATTCACTAGGCGCCTGTGGTCAGACATTGCTCGACACCATAAATCACGTTCTCGACTATGCCAAGATTACCGGCACCCACAAAAAGATGTCGCCCAGGAGACTCGTGAGCAGGAGAGGTCCTTCCATATCTTCGAAACCGATGAAGCGGCGAAGGCGCGACCATCAAGCGTCTCAGCATCGCGCAGTTGACCTCCAGCGCATCACCGAAGAAACGGTAGAAGCAGTATTTTTGGGCCAGTCGCCGACCATCGTACAAGTAGCTGATTGGGATGACGACATTACATCGGAAACGGGGACATCGCTCTCCGAAGCGTCCACGAACGACCCGCCTTCGCAGCGCAGTGGTCGATACGTCATCCTTGATATTGCGAACGAAGAGGATTGGAACTACCACTTGTCCCCAGGATCATGGCGACGAGTGGTCATGAACTTGCTCGGCAATGCGCTCAAATACACCGAATCAGGCTACATTCATATCTCACTTCGGTCCGCGCCAAATACAGACTATACAGATGAGCGCATTGTCCATCTCACCATTAAAGATTCAGGCCGGGGCATGAGCAAGCAATTCCTCGCGAATAAAGCATTCGAGCCCTTCCAGCAAGAGAACAGCCACTCTTCAGGAACCGGTCTAGGACTCAACATAGTCAAGAAAATCGTTGACTCTGTCGGTGGAAAGATCAATGTGACCAGTGACCAATCGACAGGAACCGAAGTTCTCGTCAGACTTGCGTTACTCAAGCCAGAGGACTCTGTCACCGACAAATCCTTGCATGCCCAGTATCTGGCTATCTTGTCCCAACTCAAAGGTCGACGTATATGCATTCTTAATAGGAATACTACCGATTCCAGAGAGTCTGACACGCCTGAAAGTCTCGATGCTCTCAACCGCTTTATGACAGCGATGACATATACACTTACCGATCACCTCAAAATGCAGGTTATCAAGACAGATGTATGGGAGGGAATCGATGCAGATCTTGTCATTTGCCCAGAGCCTTCCTTTGAGTACTTGGAGTCGATCCGTAGCTTCAAAAGTATTGATCAACGAGCGCCAGTGACCATCTTCGTCGCTATAGATGCACTCGAAGCTGCAACCCTCCGAACTGATGCACGCGTTCAGAGTAGGGAGTCTGTTGTAGAGATCATGATGCAGCCATGCGGACCGTATAAATTAGCGCACATACTAGACCGTTGTCTTACCCGTTTTGCGTCGCCCGAAGAAAACATTTGGCACCATTTATTCACAGCACGGTCACCTCTCCCATCCCTAGGAATACCTACCTCTCAGCAAGGAACCCCTGGACCAATGTACACGTCGGGCATGATTCCGGCGTTATCAAACTTCTCACTCTCCAAATCAACCAGCAACAACTCCTCATATGGAAGACGCAATTCATCCAGCCAGCAATCAGCTGACGGAACCGACACCAGAGCAACCACGCCGTCGAAGATCACCAAAACTCGACAACGATTCGGAGCCCGGCACGGTACGATGAACAGTCTAGATATGCCGAAATTTCTCCCTACATCAACATCCTTAATGCCAGTTACCGATACGTGCGCTCTGTCATCGCCGATGACCGAAGCACCCTTGCCAGCACTCAATTCTTTTCCCCTTCCAACACGGGCCAGAATATATCCCTATCGCGTGCTCGTCACCGATGACAATCCAATCAATCGAAAGGTAAATTGTTCAAATCCGATTTGAAGCGGTAATCTTACGCGTTTTAGTTACTTTCTGCATTCTTGAAGAAGAACAAGATGATGTACAAAGAGGCCGAGAACGGCGCCGAGGCCGTGCAAGCATATCAAGATGCTTCGCCCGTACGATTCGATGTTATTCTGATGGGTGAGTTCAAGAATCAGCATCACCCTCTCATTTCGTAAGAAGATTAATTGAGACTGACTGTTTTGCCTCTTATAGACGTGTCTATGCCGGTCATGGACGGAATGTCAGCAACGCGCGCAATCCGCCAATACGAACAAGAGAACGATCTCCCACGCTGCTACATCATCGCACTGACTGGTCTTGCATCCGCCAGTGCCCGGCTTGAAGCCTGGAGCTCCGGTATAGACCACTACATGACGAAACCCGTGAGTTTTAAGAAGCTTGATGTGGTCTTGAAGGAAGAGGTGGCGAGGAAAGAGGTGGTGAGGGAAGAGAAGAAGAAGGAGAGAGGGAAAGAGCAAGAGAAAGAAATGGGAAGAGCTACCGAGGGTGTGACTCCTGCGGATATTCTTTGGGCAAGATGAAGTAATATGGGGCTGTATTGTGACGAGCCCGTCGGCCTTTGAGGCACGGTACGGTAAGGGTCAAGGTACATGCACGTGACGTAACCTCTGGGCCGGATTATGAGTGGAAAAAATTCCTTTTGGGGTACGTCGGCTTGCTGATGTTGTTCCGCGTTTTTACTGCTAGATACCCATAGAGAGATGGGAGTGGTTAAATCCCTATACCCCGCAATTCTCGAATACATGATTTTATTTCCACGAAGCGTCTGCCACCTCGGTACACCTCTTCCGAGACGGGAACTCTAAAACATACTGGTGGTTGGCCACTGTCTGCTAGTTCGCTATCTCGTATTATTCTTACACGATGAGACGGCAGTGGAAAAGTTGTTTTTGGTTGTCCATTCATTTTGCGAGCTATGCAGATAGCGTTGCTGCTGCTAATCCATGGGACGCATACATCCACAGCCCAGTATCTCGCTACATCAACCCTATCTCTGCTCACTCCACAGTCGGCACTGTCACAACTACAGGTCCTTCCGAAGGACAAGAAACATACACGCTCTCGCCAAATTCGCGACTGACGTTCGACTTTGGCGTTGAAGTCGGTGGTTGGATCAGTTTTTCCGCCTCCACCACCAACGCCACCAACACATCAACACCACACCTTTCCCTCGCCTTCACAGAGTCTCCGTCCTTCATCGGCCCTCTCTCAGATGACACTGGCGCCACAACCACACAGAACCACGACCAAGCACTCAATGTCACCCTTCCCCAAGGAACCACCGTGTACGAGCTCCCGCGAGAGAAATTCCGCGGCGGGTTCAGGTTCCTAACGTTGAATGCGGCTCAAAACGTTACCGTGTTCAACGTGACCTGTGAGATTGGTTTTGCGCCCAAGACACGATATCTGAGGAATTATCCCGGGTATTTTTGGACACCGGGGGACGAGTTGTTGGTGCGAACGTGGTATGCGGGGGCATACACTGTGCAGACGAATATCGCGCCACAGAACACGGGGCGGTTCCTGCCTCAAGTATCCGCAGGTTGGATCTACAACTCTTCGCTAGGTATTGCCGCCCCCATCCTCCTCGATGGCGCGAAACGAGATCGAGCGGTCTGGCCAGGTGATCTTGGGATCCAAGGTACGACGGCATTTCTCGCTCTGGGGGCCGATGGGCTTGAAGCTTTTGAGAATGCGCTGGAGACGGTGTTTTATTATCAGAATAGTAGTACGGGGAGGTTTCCGTTCGCAGGACCGAGCACAGGCAGTTTTAGGAGTGGGGCACAGAGTGATACGTATCATGCATGGAGCTTGATTTCGATTTTCAATTTTGCGTTGTTCGTGGGGGATGAGGCGTGGGTAGGAACGCATTGGGCGAATATCACGAGGGGTGTTGAATTCATCTTGAACGGAATTGATGAGAGCGGTTTACATGAGCAGATTGCGACGAACGATTGGGCGAGGCAAGGGGGGGGCGGGTATAACAGTGCACTCAACGCGTTGGATTATCACGCTTTGAGTTCTATCGCCGATCTGGGAAGAACGTATACAAATGACGTAACGGTACATGCTCAAGCTGCAGAATGGGCAGCTGCGGCAGAGACATTGAAGGCGGAGTACAACAAGATACTTTGGGACCCGCAGCAAAACATGTATCGCGACAACCAGTCCACGAGCCTCCATCCCCAAGACGGTAACGCCCTCGCGCTCCTCTACAACCTCACGCTATCCCCTGTTCAGTCCTCACTCCTCAGTGTATCCCTAACACGATTCTGGACACCCCTCGGCCCCGTGACGCCAGAACTGCCAGACACAATATCCCCGTTCATCTCCTCGATCGAGGTCCTCGCTCACTTCACTGCCTTGCAACCTAAGCGCGCACTAAACCTTACGCGCACGCTGTGGTCGTATCTCCTCGACTCGCCGCTTATGACAGGAAGTACACTCGCCGAGGGAATTACCGCAAATGGGAGTCTTTATTATAGGGGAGATGCGGGGTATAAGAAGGATGCTAGGTATACGAGTCTGAGCCATGGGTGGAGTACAGGTCCAACTGCTGCGTTGACATTCAAGATTGCTGGACTAGAGATTGTGGGTTGGAGAAGATGGATATTTGCGCCGAGTGGTGAGAGTTTGAGAGATGTGAAGGCTGGTTACCAAAGTCCGATGGGCATGTTCAGTGTGGAGTGGAAATCCAGGGATGATGTGGATGGAGCATTCGATTTCTTTGCCAAATTTACCACACCAGAAGGCACGAATGGGAGCATTGAATTGCCGTGGAAGTGTAAAGAGGTGCTACTAGATGGCGTGATTCTAAAGTCCGGTATAGACATTGAGGGAAGAAGGGCGATGATCTTGCAAGCTTCTTCATGTACTTAAGCCTTCCTACCACTTCCCAACCTCCATCCTCCGCAGCTCCAGTTTCAAAAATACTTGCTCAGCAGGCGCATCATGCACACAAGTAATCCAAATCCCATTTCTCAACCTCTTCCTTGCTTCTTCCCAGTTCATTCGCTCTCCAACAACTCTACTCCACACATGCGGAATCCATTGTTCATCAGCCTCGAAAACCGCTACAATACCCATCATGAGTGCCCAAAACACCATTCTCTGTGCCCCTAGACTTGGGATTCGCACGCCCTGTAACATGTCTCTAAGCCGTTCCTTTAGATATGTATACTCCATTTTTCTGCCCGGTAATCGGAATGTAGTAGTAAGGCAGGCGAGCATGCCTAGTCGAAGACACTCGGCAACACCATCTTCCATCATGCCTTCGAGATAGATAATCCGAGACTGAATTGAGTGAATGGCGCTGTGGAACATTTCTGTCGACATGAGTGTTCCGGCGGCGATGTGGTCGTTGATGAGATTAGTCAAGTGGCGCAGGTCATTGTATACGACTGTGAACTTGGGGAAGGTGTCCATGGGGGTGGAGAGTGCGGAGGTTAGATGTGCGGGAAGAGGGTTTGAACCTGCGAAAAAAGGACGCCAGGAAAATTCGGGGACGACAGAGTGAGGCCGGAAAAGCGGACGTTTCCCTATGCTCACGGAGCGGGACAGATCGAGACTGGATATGTCAGCATATGTGACAGATAAAATGCATACGAACTCACCGGTCGATCTTGAAATGAAATTTTGGATATTCCCTCAAATACTCCTTCCCGCAATGCAGCTCGACAATACGTTCTAAACCCTGGATATGCATAGTCGCAGCATTGTAGTCGCTAAACACAGAAGCAACGTTACCTAACGTAAGGACAGTAAAGATCACAGCCCAGATATTCTTACTGTTGACGTTCGAAAGCTGAGAGTTCAGTCTCATCAACAGTTTCCGCAGATGCCGAATAGTGAGCGCTGAAGGAGATTGTCCCATGACGTAATCGTTCATACAGCAGGCGCTTAGGAGAGAGGAGAGCAGGAATGATTCATCGAGACACATGATTTCTAGATAATCGACTGCGCGGTAGAAGTTGAGGCAGCGTTCCACGGGGTAGAGGAGGTTGGCCGATACGCTGTATGTCATGTCTATAGTGAGGTTTAGCCAGCTTGTACATATCCGACTGAGATATATAGGATAGCCTACATTTGCACATTATATCCCTTGATCTCTTGTCGACACCGTTGAGAAACGACATCATAGACGCATTCTGACGGAGCATATGATTGACGGGAGAACACATTCGTGCTTCGTAGGCTGGGAGTGGATCTTTAACAGCCGGTAAATCATCAAGACCTTCCGAAATGGCTCCTTCGTCACTCGTAGAAATGGCTGATTGGGAAGCTGCTGACTTCGGAGATAGGCGTCGCTTCGCGTGTCGTTTTGCACGTCTCGAATCGGGTTTCGCATTCTTCCCGCGCATACAGATGCTTCGGACTAGTTTGCTGTCACTTTTCTTAGGCCGGCCGTGTTGATCCGCTGCTACAAAAGTAAATTCCGGCATGGCGGCGGATATGTAGGCCACAGACGTAACGTGCCGGCGGTCTTCTTGGAGGAACCAACGTTAAATGCAGTGAAAGAGGAAATTGTTGTGGGCGTTGAGAGGTGGCAGGAAATGGAAAAGGAGCAAGAGGCTCGGATATAGCGGACCCCATCTTCGGTCAAACTTTGATAGATACTTACCAGATTGTTTCCCTTTTTCAGACTAGCGGCGTGTAGTTCTTGCTGACTCACAACTAACATTATAACGAAACCTATCGGGTGCTTTTCCGATTGTTATCCCATCTGAGCTTACAAACTTCCTTTCCGAGGACGGTCTTCGATACATATAGATCTCATGCCAGGTATATATAAGGTAAGTATAGCATTTTCATAGTAGTCTCATCTCTCGTTGATATCCATTTCCTCACCTTTACCCATATTTGACATATTCCATCATGTCCAAAGACCTCCAACCGCTTCGCATATCAGCCGGAAAACTTTTTCTCCAATCCCAAGTTTGCACCAAGCCTCAAAAACCACCAGCATCAACCGATCTGACCGACCAAACGGCCATCGTATCCGGAAGCAACATCGGAATCGGACTACAGTGCTGCGATGAACTTCTCAAACTCGGGCTCTCGCACCTTATCATGGCGGTCCGCAGTTCAGATAAAGGAGAAAAGGCAGCAGCACCACTCCGGAAAGCTTATCCAAAAGCTCGTATCGATATATGGACTTTAGATATGCTTTCCTACGACTCCATCCAGCTTTTTGTCCAACGATGCGAGACCGAATTGAAGAGACTCGATGTGGTAATCCTGAACGCGGCCTTGATACTTCAAGAGTTCACCATCCACAAGCCCACAGGGCATGAAGCAATGGTTCAAACCAACTACCTCTCTACAGCCCTCCTTTCCCTGCTTCTTCTTCCAGTACTCAAAGAAAAAAGGCAATCAAACACGCCCGGACGTCTCACCATCGTCTCCTCCGGTATGGCCTTGATGGCAGAGATGAAGAAGTGGTACACAGAAGATCTCATCCTCCCATCCTTTGATAATGGCACTGGCTGGAATTTAATGGCTGTAACGAATCGTTACTCAACCACAAAAACACTACTCCTCATGTTTATTTCCAAACTCAGCGATAATATGAGTGCATCGAGCGTCATCGTGAATGCCGTGGATCCTGGTCTCACTCAAGGAACGGGACTTCATCGCAATTCACATGGACCTGTAAAGACGATCATGACGTTTGCTAAGATGGTCACTGCGAGAAGCCTGCAACAAGGTGCCTGGACGTATGTTGATGCTGCGGTTGTGAAGGGAGCGGAGTCTCATGGGTCCTTTGTTATGGACTGGAAGATCTGTCCGTAAGTTTTGGTACTGCGAAAAGATGAAAAATCGCTGACTGAATAGGTTTCATGACTTGATGTATACGCCTGAAGGAAAGAAGGCTACCGAGAGGTTGTGGGCAGAGACTTTAGAGGAGTTGAGATTTGCGCATGTGTCCGAGGTTTTAAAGTCGGTAGGTTGAGTATGGAATTTAACTAATCCATGTGGTATTGTGCACTCGCTATCTTTTATTGCCAATATGTAATAGATCGTTCTACGTCTAGCTACTAGAATACTTCTTTGATCTATGACTAGTACTACTATGCGCATAGCCACTGATCCCGTGATCTCCCTGGTCACCTCTCCTGTCGCTCTCGCCACGTCTGAGTTGAATTTTGGTGATACTTTATGAAAGAGTTATTTCTCATGACAAGATTCAGCCTGATAACTAACAGACACAGCCCATGAATGCCTTCGCTTAACCGAATCCCAGTTCAGCATATATACGCACTAACCCCGATCTTCACTGTTCTCCCAGCTGAGGTACCTCGTCAACAAACTTTCTCCTTCTCTTCCCGCGCTGTACATTATAAACAGTTCTACAACTTGCCCGATAGACCGTAGTCCTCATTGGTTCCTATTTATATTCATTACATAGCATAGTTAGCTAATTAGATTGGATTGCAGTTTTCGAGCCTTTCGCCACTTCGCGATAGACTAACTATTTTGGGGTATACTGTGTATTCATGTGTTTGACTATGGCTCGCTCCAGGGAGACTTCCTCAAACCAATGATTGGGCGATGGCAATTGAAACACCGACGTGGAATACAGCTATGCGCCGATCACGGTCTTGGTCAATGGTGGGAGGCCTCACAGCGGCAGTGCGCGCTTAGCTTGAGGCTGTGACACTATGTCCGGGAGTGATGAACGGGCTATGCGAGGCTGAACGATTTGTTCGTGAGATGATATAAGGATTGCGATTTGTTCGATGTAAAGAAATTACTTCGCCTTCGTATTACACATTTCACCATCGCATCACGTCTTCTACTCCATACACATCTGTTATCCTACGAAACCCACCCACTCCCGAGAAGATTTTGAGATAAAAGGCACAATATGACGAAATACAACTTCCTAAGCCCCGGCAACCAAAGCTCCCCGTGGCAAGGTCCACCCCGCCATTTCTTCACCGTCTTCACGATCAAAAACGTGCTCATCATAGTCTTTGCGATACTCATCGTCGTCGAATCCGTCATGTATCGAAAATGGGCCAATAATCAATCCTATCCCAAGTACGTTTAAACCCCTTGAGCTTCACCATGTGCGAACCCAAGTCTAACATAATCCTCAGTCCCCTTTTCGGCGTCCGAAACACGTTCCCTATCGTCGCCGATGCATTCCTCACGATCGTAACCGCACCATGCATAGCGACGAACCGATGGCACCCGATCACTGCACTCTGCACCTCTATCCTCTGGACCGGTGTCTGGTTGACTGGTCTAGTGTTAAATGTCATCGTACCTTATGCGAGCGAGATTTCATTTACTCACGACGACACCTGGATGAACATCTGCTATGCTGAGGCAGCCTTTCAGGCAGTGATAGTTATTTTGTATTGCTTTATGTCAGTATACTCGGCGAAGGCCGTACATGGGTGGCGGAAAACGCGGGCAGGGGGAAGAACGGATATTGAGTTGAGGAGGGTCAGTAACCAGTCGGGCTGGAATGATGCGGCTGCGAAGGTTTAAATGCAGGTGAATATGAGTGGAGGAGGACGGCCGAGGTAATGGGCATGTAACGTGAGCATGAGTATGGCCGACTATCTCTCGTTTATTTTAGCGTATACTGGGTGATAAGGATCTACGAATACAATACACAAATAGAGAGTGGAATACCTTCTGGTACATCAGATATTGTCTACCCCGCTTGCCTTCAGTCCTCATACGATTCAAGCAGTGGTCCTTCCTCGAGAACCCTTGTTTACTTTTCTTGTGCGCAGCTTCAAAACACAGATACCGATTCGCATTGCTCCACCAGTCTGAAGACTCTTTGCGATGTTGTATTGCGTTACGATGTCGCTTGAGGTCACCCTCAGAAGCAAATACTGCTTCGTATGGGCAGTATGGGCACTCGAAATGAAGCTCACGAGCCGGATGTACAGAACGAGAGTGCGTTTGGCTACGCAAATACGTAAGCTGTAATCTGATAATGACGGAGAAATGGTTGTAAGGTACTTACCTTTTCTGTACATGAGCATTCAACTGAGGTGAGACTGAACGTAGAGATCGAGTATCTCCATCAAGAAATAGCATGTTCCTGGCCTACTCTAAGGCGGGTAGGTCAGAACACCGGCACGATGGTGCATATATGTAAACATGAAGTGTGTAGGCACGGAATACTTGAATATATCGCCTTTTATAGAAGTCTACATCTATCTAGAAGCATTTCCGCACTCGCAACAGTACCAGTACACTCAGTGCTCGAGTCAACATAATGCATTAGCTACAGAAATGGCTGGAAGAGGGAATTCGACAGGATTTTATAAATCCAATGCCAACATTCCGGTGAACATCGCCAAAGTAGGGCTTTTCGAGGCAGAGAGCCACTGCCAAGTCTCAGCCAATCGTGATAGCCGGGCACAGCGCCTCGAAAACAGGGCAAGGTGGAAACGACCTCCATCGTGGCTTCGACGCTACCACGGTGAATTATAAATTGCCCTACCAACCGTGAGTGCCAACACAACCTCAACCTCTCCATGTATTGCAAAGGGGCATCGCCACGTCAACCGAAGACTTGGATAAAATAGCCTTGTCGGATAGAGCTACATGGGAGAATCGCGTGATGTACACTTTCTGAGCGAAGAGCGACGTTGATGCTGATGGCAAGGCAGTGCAGTGGCTTGAGAAAGACCAAACTATGACTTCATTAGTCAAACAAACGAAATGTCACAAAATACCAACATTCAAGTGGAATCCGGAGGATACACCATCGCCTTGTTCGACACGGGACGGTCATGTCGATCCGTCCCGAACATAGATATGCGCTCCTTTTCACGATGGTGAGCATGTCCAAACACACAACAGGAGGCCTCGGGACAACGCATGTCCACAAGACATACATCACAAGCAAAGGGGGTGGCAATTACGCCTGGCAATCAAGCCTCGCCATCACCTCTCTCGAAGTTCAAGCTCGGCGACACCTGAAGGGGGTATAGACCTTTTCATTGACTCCTAATCATGATGCATCCATATGGAGCCGTGAGCCGTAGCTGAGAGCCGTAACCGTGGCCGTATCGTGGCAATCCGAACCAGCTCTTCATTGACCCACGTATATCACCAAACCGAGGAAGAAAACGCCGCAGTGTGCATTTAGTTGCGGGGAGGACGGTCGCCGAAGCGGCGGGGACCGCGCTCGGTGATCTGCTGTGCGGAAACAGCCTCGACGGTGACGGGGATGGAGTCGAACTGTCGCTATTTAGTTTCTGTGATGGTGGCACGTGGGATGGATAACGTACGCCCAAGCTCTTGAGAAGGTCCTTGGTCTCCTGGTCGACGGACAAGGAGCCGGACTCGGTGTTCTGGGTGAAGTCGAGGGCAGAGATCTCGGGCACATATTGGTCCTTGCGCTCACGCTCCTCTTCTTGCAGCTTGAACGAGATACCGCGGACGGGCCCTCGCTGAATACGCTTCATCCTGCGTTGCTGTTAGCTGCTTCCCCCCCTCGAGGTGTGGATGTGGTGGCCCGTACAAATGTGTGGCATATCCGGCGATCTTGTTGCGGAGACGCTTGGAGGCGATGATGGCAACCTCGTCGCAAATCCTCTTGTTGGTCTCGAAGTCCAGGGACAGCTTGGGGTAGTACCGCTCAATGATGACCTGTACGAATGAGCTTGGATTCAGGAAAGAGCGCGATCTCGCGCAATTGGGTAGCAAGACGCACCTTGGCGGACTTCTTGACGGTCTTTGTTCGAACGCGACCCATTTTGGCGACTTGTGATAATGTGTGAGAAAATCGAGGGGGTGGGCTGTCGTTAGTATGTCGCTGTCAAAGTCTTGAAGTCGTGGGAAGCGGTGCGCAAAATCACTCGCTTAGCGATGTGCCGGTAGTTTCTCCGTTCCGGCTCAATGCTTGGCGCAGTTCCCAACTAACACGCACACACGGTTCCGGACGAGATCGTAAGCAAAACCTTAAGGAGCATCACTATGGAGGTGTTCATCGTGATAGGCATTGTTATTAAATCAATATCGCCGAGTCGCTCGCTCGCTCAAAATACAAACAAAAAGTGAAATCCTGTGACAGCGACATCTCAGATGTCGAGGTCTCCCTCGCTCCAAACCAATCAATCTTAAACAAATTCCCAATCGTCCGCTCTCCGTAACAGGTTCATGACATCCTCGCAGGGCTTACAACCTCATTCTATGCGCCGTACTCTCTCCTGTGGTCTCCCCACCCGACCCACCATGACCTGCCGGGTTGGGGTAGAAGAAAGCAGATACTGCAATGATGATGTAGATGAAGATGCACAGCGCGCCCTCGAGGTAGTTCGACTTCTTGTCGCGTAGGAATGAGCCCACGACGAGGATGGCAAGGATGAGCGAGACCGAGTCGAAGACTTCAAATTGCATATCCATATGAACGCCGATGCCCCAGCCGACGATGATGACGAGCGGAGTGTTGAGGAGAGCGGTTTGGATGGAGGCGCCGAGGACGTGGGCGAGGGCAAGGTTCATCTGGCCGTCCCAGGCTTCATCGATGGCAAGGAGGTGCTCTATTTGTTGTTAGCAGATGAGGTGGAGCGGGATAAGGGAAGAACGTACCAGCTGCTTTCTCTACGACGGGAACAAGAATCAAACCAACAAATGCGTCGCTGATATGTCTCTCTTCGACCATAAAGGGGATCTCCAGAACGAGAAAGATGGCGATCAGCGAAACGCAGGCTAGGGAGATGACGAGGCCGACAAGGCATTCAGTAAGGGTCAGTTTTGGCTTCGCGAGTTCTTTGTGGCGATCCTTGTCGTGAATTTCGTCGTGCTCGTAGATCTCGGCGAAGAGATTGTCGTGCGACTTCAGTTGGAAGAATACATAGACTAGGTAGGCGATCAAGAGGATGATGGCGGTTGCGCGTGAGATCTTGAGCATTTCGCCAGAGATCTCACCCACGGCAAGATCTGTTCGACCGCTGAGAGCATTGTAGTAGACGGTTGGGATGACCAGACCCACTGTATCATGCGTTAGCATTCCAGATGTGCGCATGAGATGGATGGAATTACGTACTTCCAGCAACCAACATCAGCCCACTGCCGGCCTCGGAAATGGCTTCATGGAAGACTTGCTCGCCGCCCTTGAGTCCACCAGCCATGAAGCAGAAGCCTAAGCAAAGCAACATGTTGGCGAGGATGGAGCCCAAGATGGCAGAACGGATGACCTGGACATTTCCGTCGCCAACACTCGTCTTCAGTAAGACCATGAACAAGATAATTTCGACGAAAGAGCCAAAGGTAGTCTCTGCGATGACTCCAATGACCTTGGGAAGTTTGCGAGCAAGCTCAGAACCGGCAAAGCCTACCATGTTTGCGGCAGGGACCATGGCGATGTAATTCGTGATAAAGATGGCGAGATGCAAGTCCGGGCGAGCGAAGTGCTTCGGCATATTAGCAGTAATCCCAGCATTTTTTATCTGCATGATTAACTCACCAAAGCAATAGCAACTGGCACCATAGGCCACAGCACGTTGACCCACTTCGATATCGGACTATTGCTCCGGAAGCAAATCTGCAAGAACTTCACAGGATGGAGTCCTCTTCTTCCACTCTCGCCCTCAGGCTCAATGCCCGGCGTTATCTTATGTCCATTATGGTTGAATTGGGGGAGGTGCATGTGCCCTCTTTGTCCCGACGATCGCGGCGGCACGGTGGCTTCTGATTTGGGGTCGTGATGGTACTCCCTCGAGGGGCGCGAGCGGTGAGCCATGTCTCTAGAAGATCGCTGACGATGGTGGGCTGGAGGAAAAGAAGAGGGCATGTAGTTGTGGTGGTCGGAAGGAGGTGGAGAAGGTGAGGTGATGAAGGCTCAGCCAGTCTCGGCGCATAGACTGACGGCCGGGGGAAGCGTGGTGGTGTTTCAGTAGTGGGCGCAAGCCGTGGAGGGAGAAGGCTGCGGGTAAGAAGACTGCGGGGGGGCGAACGCTAAAGTAGGGGAAAGGGCGAAATGATATAGGCAAGGAGGAAGAGGGTTGAACGAACACAGGTCGTCGTTTGGCGTCGATGATAGGCGTCACGATGGCTGGACGCGATTCCAAGTTTACATATAGTGCCGGGGCGTGGGACGTGCGGGCCTCAGATTCGCCAGATCGATCATCATAGGCTCTGCCGATTGTGTGGGTGCATGGTCAATTCACACGCCGAAGCCTAGACTTGTGGACTTGGGAGATGTGAGTGGTTGCAAGCTGGCTTCACGACGCAGGCACGCGGGGAGACAGCGAACAACATGGCCCATTATTGTTCGTTATTATTATTGTGCTTCACTCCTCCGACACCGAGTAAATAAGACGCGCGCCAAGCTGGGCGACCAAGCTGACACGGTGACGATTGCCAGTGACATCAACGGCCCGATGCGAGCTTCTCCACTTGCGATGGCTGAGATATGGAGGACAGGGATCTATTATTGGCTCTCCACCGCCAGCGGCATAGTGCCTCCATATGTACATAGTCTAGAAGCCAGTCGCTGTTTGCAATTAATTATTCCGCACGTGTTTGAGAACCCCAGAGAGTGCAACGCGTATCGCCATCGCCATGTAGGCGCGGAAATGAGTTGCAGTCGGCTGTGGCGTCGATTGTGGGGCAGCGGCTGAGTAGTGGCTGGGGTAAAGTGGGCCGGTTCTGCATCACGTGCCCCGGTCCCACGCCTAGCCGGTTAGGGTTAGTGATCATCGGGTCTCAACACCAACCTTCTATCGCGACATGGGATCATTCCATCTCATTCAGCGCTTGGCCGGTCTACAGAACACATCCCATCCTCCGCCACCATCATTTCACCAACTCCACCCTTCCTCCTTCAATCTCATACCCCAATACATTCCCTCCACCCCGCTCCGGCACAGCGGCCGAGCTTAGGATTTCAGACACAAAGCTCCCTCTCCTCGACGCTCGCCGCGACCGCCCTTCACTCCGTTCGCTTATGGTCGACATGATTGACACGCCGCGGGTGTGCCATTTAATGCCTTTATCGCGGCGGAGGGAGCGCGATGTGCGTGGATCGCTGCTGGAGGTTAGACGTGTGCGAGGAGCGTTTGATCCGGGCTTCGGCGCTAAGTGAAAGTATTGCCGAAAGAAAATGAGCCGTGGGGTGAGGATGGACATACGAGGTGTCGAGAATTAGGATGTAAGCGACCAAAAAAGCAAAGGCCAGGATGAGGATCGCGAGGATGATCTGCATTGTGCCTGTCGAGAGGCAAAAGGCTGTCGCCATTATTGCCGCACTTTGACCTTGTCGAGGTGAGAGGTGGGGTGGGAATGTTCGCCGTTGGTTGGTGGCGTGTTGTCAAGGCGACGTCTTGGTGAAAGTGATGTTTGCGCCATTCTCAGCTTCGAGCACTCTGAGAAACTCGCCAAATCGCATCTTCACAATACCTTCTTCGTAATCCAGTTGGAAGTCTATATTATCGGTGAGGACAATAGATATCGAGGTATCTACAATTCCTTGGATGTTGGGGTGGAAGTGAACAGCACGCGTATTACTAACGCCCTTTCTCTTCTTCGCTCCCAGCGCCGACCGCCCCCTCATAAACCAACCACTCCCCTCAACCCTAAACACTCACATGACCCCCATACATCATACCCTTGGTATCACTATGTCATTACACACACCAGTGCCCAACCCTCTGAAGCTATGGAGTCCAACTTCACCCACTCACACGCGCATCAATACCTTATTGAACAATCTAGAGCACCACGGACTGGACAGAAGAGCGAGCCGGACCGTAGCTCAAGAAACCCTGGAGGTACCGCGTACCATAGAAGCGTGCGGAGTAACGGTAGCGCTGTACTGCTTGTGGTTTGGGATGAGGGTGTCCGCACCATTCCCCCACTGGAGAAACGCTGTGGAGGGCGCAAGCGGCGATGTTGGTTGAGGCGGAGAAAGTGCACGTGGGTCCAGTCTCAAGGGAGACGGTGGGACGATGGGTGCATGATTTGAGGACAGCGAGGGTGAATCGACCGAGTGACGATGCCAATGAAACAAACCCTTCGTTTAAATATGGATGTTATACGTAGTAGATATTGTACATGCTCTAGGTAATACAATCTTGCAGTGTTCCTCGTGCCGTCAGTCCTCTCTTAGGCTCTGTGGGTGACGAGAACTGTTGAGCCCCAAGTGGGTCTGTACCAAAGACTACCACCTCTCCACACTCAACGATTGCTCATCCCCAGATACATGCGTGTGCAGCCTACATAAAAGCCGCCGCCGCCGCCGCCCCGTCACCTTATCACTGTTCCAATCTTCCGCCCACCCAAAAACTCCTAATCACAGCTACCATAGTTGTCGCCGACAATCGCAATCCTTGCTATTACAGTAAGCAGTACATTCTGGAATAACACGACAAGATGGCCGAGACGTGGCACACAATCACATCGACATCGGTGCAAAAAGACGGCCCCGGTGTCACGGCGGAAGTAACGTCCAATCTGCGACAGCCCAGCGACGCCACCGAACAGCCCACACTCATCGATGGCAAGCGTGTGTTGACTGAGCTAAGCTCTTTTGACCAGACTGCGTACGCTTGGTCGACAAAGAAGAAGTGGATGTTGCTCACTGTCGTGGCGATTTGCCAGACTTCGATGAACTTCAATGCTTCCATCTACTCCAGCTCGGTTGAGCAATTGAACCACGATTTCCACATTACAAACGCCCGCATGGGCATGGTGCGTATATGTCGTATTTGATATGCACGAGACACGAATTGATGGTGTTTAGGTCGCCTTCCTCGTCCCCTATGCCTTCGGCTGCGAACTCTGGGCTCCCTGGTCCGAGGAACTCGGCCGCTGGAAGATCATGCAACTCTCGCTCCTCGGTGTCAACGCATCGATTCTCATCTGCGCCCTCAGCCCAACCTTTGGTGGTGTCCTCGCCGGGCGTGTCATCGGCGGTCTCTCTTCCGCCGGCGGGTCTGTCACCCTGGGTATGGTAGCTGATATGTTCGACAAGGACTCGCAACAGCACGCTGTTCTCTGGGCCTCGCTCTGGAGCTGCCTCGGAGCTGTCATCGGCGGAATCTGTGGTGGTCCCGTTGAGCAGTACCTCACGTGGCGCTGGAACTTCTGGATCCAGTTGATCTTCAGCGTCGCTACCACGACCATTCATTTATTTGTTGCTGAGGAGTCGAGGTCGACCATCCTTCTGGATCGCCATGCCAAGCATCTCCGCAAGGAAGGCCACGACGTGTATGGCCCGAACGAAGTTAGGTCCTTCAGTGAACGTTTCAACGCAAGGGAGATCTTGAGGACAATGTGGCGCCCTTACCAGATGTTGATCTGCGAGCCCATCGTCCTCTTCCTCAGCTTGCTCTCCGGGTTCGCTGACGCACTCATCTTCTCGTTCTTCGAGTCGTACGGTATCATCTTCAAGCAGTACTCCTTCACTCCGGTGCAAATCAGTCTGGCCCTTCTTGCCCTTGCAGGCAGTTACTGGCTTGGTTACTTCTCCTTCTTTCCCGTCGTAGCCCGACATAACAAGCGTCGTGCTCGTGGCGAGATCCTCAGTCCCGAGACTCGTCTCTGGTGGCTCCTCTATCTTGTTGTTTTGCTCCCAGTGGGCCTTCTGGGCTGTGCATTCCTGGCAACTGTGCACTGGTCTGGGGTGGTCGCCTTCTCTGTTGCCATTGGCGTAGCCAACTACGGTAAGTAACTTGAGGCGCTACACCAACTAAGAGATTGACTAACTCCTGGTATAGCTATCTATTATGCTACGGTCGACTACATGGTCGCAGCTTACGGCGAGTACTCTGCCTCGGCGACTGGCGGCAACGGTTTCGCTCGAGACTTCCTGGCCGGTATGTGCGCGTTATATACCGGTAAGATGTATCACGGTCTCGGCGTCCGCGACGCTCAGCTCCTCCTCTTTGGTCTGGCGGTAGCGTTCTGCATCCCCGTCTACGTGTTCTACTGGAAAGGCCCGGCAATCAGGAAGAGGAGCAAGTTCGCTATGGAGCTTGCACAGAGGGAGGGTGCTATTACGCATGGAAATTTGCAGCAGCAGCCGGATGCTCCTCAGATGACGCATGTGTAAGTCATGGTCGAAGACGTGGACATGAGCCGTGGTTCTTTCTCTTGGCTGGGTTGATCGACGGGTGCCTTCCCCTGTTGCAATATTGTGGGATATGTAGACAATGACAATGCAATTGCAGCCATGAGAGCACTGTCCGCAATTGGAGTAATGGTGATGGTAATAGTGATGGCGATGTTCAGCCGAAGGAGCCAAAGACAACGGCCTTGGCAGACGTGTTGTCCTCTTGCACCATCGACTTCTCGAGCATAAGAAGGAGATGCGAGGTGCGGATGAGGAGCTCCTCGTACTCAATCTCGTACGTCACCGGCATGTCTTCCTCGTCCGTTCTGACAAGGATGGGCGTGTCTCGCCTCAGCTTGCGCTCTCGGACGTTGAAGCGTACCCCGGTGTTCCTACTCGCGCTGACCCATAGAATCGATTCGTCGTCCACGTCCGCTGTCTCGGCCACGGCTCTAGAGGCAATCTTGCGCAGCCACTCTCTCCACACGCGCACTACGCCCTCTTCGACGTCCACGAAACTGCTAAACAGGCCGTTTCTGGGCCCAAGCTTGACCAGATTCGTCTGGGCCACCAATTGCGTGAACAGCTCATGGCCGTCCAGACTCAGCGTCTGCCGTACCGTCTCGCCCTCGAACTTGTCTTGCGCGGTGCCCGGGTAGGTCCGGCTGCCGGGCACGTCGCCGGGCGGCCGTCTCACGCGCCTGCCCCCGGTCTCGAGCTCACGCCGATAGGGGGAGAAGCGCGAGTACAGATTACGCATGTGGCCTAGCCGCTTTGGCAGGTCTGTATGGTCTGTGTCGTCATCTTCGGCGAGGCCGTCGGTGCCGCGGTAGGTGCAGAAGTAGGGCGGCTCCGTGAGCTTTGCGCTGGGGTGGAAGCATTCGAGGAGGACCGAGTGCGAGTCGAGCGTTGCAGCTGCGACAAGGCGATTGTGCAGGATGCGGAGGATGAGGGTGTAGATGCGGTGGGAGAGGACGGTCAGAGGGAGGAGTTCGGGCGTCGGAAGGGGCGCCAGAAGATGGAGGAGCAGCTCGTTGGGGAGCTTGTAGAGATGACACTCGGCCATGGTGGAGGCTGTGATGAAGGGTGAGAGGTAGAGGGTGGGATGGGGGGTGGGAGAGATGTGCAATCATCACAGGCGTCATGGAGCGGGTGGGGTGCTGGTGGCGCCGGCGATAAGGGCCGGCGATAAGATAGTGTCACTGCCGAGGCTGCTCCGCATGCGGCTAGATCAAAACAACCGCCGGGCAGCATGAGGTCACGTTCCTTCACTCTTCGGACTACTTCGCGCACTCATCGCCACCTGCATCGCCTCGCCCGTCCAGTGTACTTATTGTTGTGGTGGGCTGCCAGCATTGTGGCCTATCCGCTCTCATGGACAAATTCGTCAGGGACAGGGCTGCTAGCCCTACCGTGGGCCGGCAACGCGTAGATAGAGCGCAACGAGCTCAGATCGGAGGAAACGCAAAATTGGCTGTCGGGGGTGCAGTTCTCAAGCAACGGCCAAATCTGCAGCCAACACCAGGCCCTCCGCAGCAACAGGCAAGCGACGGCCAAAATGGCAGGCGCGACAACTATGATACGGATGCCGAGAGCCTGGACACGACAACGCATCGCCCGTCAGTTCATGTGGCGGACAACCCGCACCAGCAGCCCGGCCAGGACCAGTACGACGGCGCCGAGCTTGAGTCCGAGTACACCGACGAAGAGTACGAGGAAGAGCAGCTCCATGGGTACGGAGAGGAGCAGTATCCTCAGGACCAGCATCTCGCAGCCCCTGCAGGAATGGCCTTCTTCGGCGAGGGTAACTCATATCCAAGCACCACCTCCGGCCCCGGAGAGGACTCCTTTAACAATTGGAATGCAGGTCAGGAACATGTCTCGAATCACGTGACACGCCCACGGGAGGTTTCCAATCATCCGCCAGCGTATCAGCCTGTCCCAAACCTAGCTGCGGCCTCGGCGACGTTGAAAAAGCCCGGAATCATGCAGCAGAGCGCCGGCCTTCGCCAGCAAGACCGCAGCAACCCATCTCACCAGCAGCGCGTACTCCTGAGCTTTCCGGGCCCTCCCGCACCTCCTGCTAATCAGCTGCTCCCCAGGCTTGCCCAGCCAGCTCTTCATGATCTGCGTCAGAATGTCCAAGGGCCCACTGTCGTGATTCCTCAACGTAGCGCACGAACTAAGCCGGGGCCCATTGAGGTCCGACCTACCGTAGAGGAACATGCGCTTGAGGAAACGAAACCCGATCTCGAGGAACGCGAGGACTACGACCATCCTGCGCTTTTCCAGATGAAGTACGACACCTTGAAGAACGAAAGTTTCGACACTGTACCGCGTCCCGTGGAGCAGGTTCTTCCCCGGGAGAAGCTTACCGAACCTGTCGAGGAACAGCTCCAGTACGCAATGGAAAGCCTCGACCCGCAGAAGCAATACACTTTCTTCCAGTCTTTGAAGACGCAAGACTGGGAAGAGGCCGGTGACTGGTTCCTTGAACGGTTCGGCGACATTCTCCAGCGTACCACGGAGGCCCGACAGAAGAAGCGCAAACTAGCCCGCGGATTCGAGGATGAGGTCGAGAAGCGCTATCGTCATGTCGAAAAGCGGCAGCATCATGTGAAGGAGGCGCTAGATCGAATGAAAAAGCAAGGTGAAGGTCTTATGCCAAGGTCTCCGAGAGCCTCGAAGGAACCCAGAGATGTCTGATGGTGGTTCGTTCTTTTACCATGTTTATGCGTTTTAGAATTGATACGAGATCATGAACGGCAAGGCGCGGATACGGCATGAATTAAGGGCCTTTCGATGTTTGAGGGATAATGATGACCCCTATATACCCATATCTGTAAGCAGATATACCCTTGTAGCTTAGCTAAAAGTTTTCTGATTCCCAATCTCGCTCTGGTCACATAAACTTGAAAAGTAGCCGCCTGGGTATATATCTTCACTGAAAGGGGTGTTCAAGCGACCTTCGCTTTCTCCCTTTCCCTTTCCTTCCCATACGCCCAAATATACATAAAAGGATAGATCGTTTCAGGGAGCAATGTCACAAAGATCAGCGAAACACTCCAGAAGTTCCCCACATACGCCCAGTTCTGCGGCGCATTCACATAACGCCATCCGAAGACGGCAAAGGCCATGATACAGCCCAAGTATCTCGTGATCCTACCGTTGTTTGATTAGCATTCATCAAGAGGAAGCAGAAGCGTTCGAGGGGCGAGCTAGTCATAATGAGTGCGTAATCTAGAAAGTCCCCGGGAAGTTAGTGACTAGTAGAAGAAGTAGCATAGTGCGTAGAGCAAGCCACAAAGGAAGATGAGGAAATCTTGAATGTAGAGATAGGTTTCTGGGGGATGTAGAGCGAGGTCCGATGGTTGGGGGATTATGTGCGTGTTAGCATAGCGATTCGCGATCTCCCAAGTCATGGTAAGTAGGGTGTTAGAGGTTAGGGGTTTAGTATTTCATCATGAATGATTCGACTCCATCGACCCTCATCATGTCCGCGATCTGGAATTAGGATTTAAAGGCACTCATATTTGTTGTCCTCGCTGAACCATCCCAAATGCTACATCAATCGACCCATCTAACCATTAAAGCAAAAGCCATCTCTCGCGAACAAAGAAACAACTTCTATGCGTTCATCACATTTCAAGATTCCACCCCTTCGAGATACTGTACTCGTACCCACTTACCACCACTTCCTCCAACCCCCCTTAAACGCAATCTTGATTCCCCATTTCTCCCACCCTTTGTTCAGAACTTTGGCTAGGACCACGCTCCATACCCACATATACCCTAGAACTATTTTCATGATGCGCAAGGGCGCTCCGAGAACATGAATAGCTTCACGAATCGCATCGAGCAAGTAGTACAAACCCACAAGTGCGTACACAAATATACATACCTTCAATACCAAACTTCCTACACTTGTAATCTGCGAGAAGCCGCTTTCAAACTTCGTGCCAGGCTGGACAGCTGGGGCGCTCCGGACAATTTTCTTGGGAGAAGCGGGGCGCGAAGGGTTAGGCGTGGGCGCTGTGAGGGTAGGTACTGGAGAGGCATGGAGGATGAAAGGGTCCATATATGCTGCCGCTTTCGCTGTGTTCGCTGTGCTGGTTGGAGATGGGCCGATGGGTTTCCCAATTCGGGGGCCTGTTGGTCGAAGCCATGCCCATCGACTCGGTTTACCTCCTTTTCCCGTTGTGTGTTTCTCCTTTTCGCTTTGTTCTCTCTCCCGCTCTTTTTTCCGTGTCTCAAGCACGGATCTCGCGGTCGCTGCCTGTGTCCCCGTAATATTCGTATTCGTGTACCCAAATACTGCATCACCCGGAGCAACAGCGGCGGCCGTCGTATACGCAAAATTCAGACCCGACTTCGACGGGCTTGGTGCACGGGATCCAGAATCGTTTGACGTTGTCGTGGACGAGTTGTTCGAGCGGTTATAAAGCCCCCACCAAGACTCTTTCTGCGGCTTATCCTCCAGCTCAGTTGAAGAATTTACACCCTCCTTTGGCCTAAGGCGAACGGCTATCTTCTTCGGTGGAGAAGGAGAAGGAGATGGTGTAGATCTAACAGCCCCTCCATCAGTATCTCCGCGCCTCTGGAATCGTGACTGTGCTGCCGCAGCTGTGGGTGTGGGTGTCGCACTTGTATTTCCCAGGCCGAGCGGCTTGCGTGCGAGGGAGATATTGCTCGATTCGCCGATGGATCGTGGGCCTTTGACTTGGGCCTGTGGCACAAGACTCGGATTTCTGGAAACTTGGGTCGACCGCAACCACGAATGCTGCGGAATTGGCGGGCTGATGGGGAAGGAGCCAGCAGGTGAGAGTGCTGGTACACCGTCCCTCGTCGCATACGCGTAGTCGTAAGAAACTATCTTACTCGGCACCCTGACTCCCTCACTGTTGTTCCTTGCGCGTACAAGCCGCGCTTTCTCCTTATATGTCTGGTATGCTTCAGCCTGTGCTCTTGATGGCGACGCCGCTGACATTGTAGCATGTGTCGAAGATGTTGAAGAGTGCATGACTTTCGGGATCTTTGCTCTGTATACAGGCGTATCCATCACAGGCTCCCTCGTCGTTGGCATCTGCACCGCAAATGCATCACTCTCAAACGCGGGCTGTGTGTCGGTCGCATCGGTCCGGATCACCTTGTTGAAATCCATTTTTCTGCTTTTCGCGGCCGGGTGGCGTTGGATTTCGAGGAAGTACTCGGAGGATTGGGTGCGGGTGAGTGGTTGGCGTGATTGCGCGGCTGCTTGCGAGTGCATCTTTGGAGTTCCGAGTTGATGTTGGTGCTGGGGTGGAAGTGGACGTGGACCGTTCGGGAAGTTGGCATGATTGAGAGGGAGTCCTTCGTCGATAGAAGGTGTTTTTGAGGGAGAACGGCGACGGAAGATCATGGCGTGTCGCTTATTGGAAGCATCTGCCATACACTTTTGATATCAAAGGAGAATTAGGTGCTGAGTGAGGCAGTAATCTGATTAGAGATAGAGCACGGCATGCTTGCGGCACTGTTCGACATTTTGTCGATGAAGGGAATGTGGGAGGCGGGTCGTGGGGGATGGCAGGAACGGCGGAATGTGGATGGCGTGGCGTGGCATGGAGATGGTGGTAGGTGAGGAATGTGAATGAGTTTGACGCCTGCAGATGGTGAGTAAGGGTAAGATACCGATGGATACAACTCTGGATCTATTAAGCCTCTAAATTGCCATGAATTGTTCGCTCATTGACAATGTATGAGCTAGAGCTTGGACGCCGCCATCATACGTGGCTCATCGTAGGGTATATAAATCTAGATGCAGTGCCTTGCACGCCAGGTGAAAGCCAGAACGCGTCAATACACCTCACACAACTCCGTGGGCTACAAGCAAAAAGACAATAGCCGTGTATCTATCCAGTGCGCCAGTCCAGACCACCCTATCCCCAAATGCTTGCTCGATCAGTTGTCGCGAGCAGTCTCAATTTCAGCGTACTCGGCCCAGTGGCCGTTGACGGCTTTCTTCCAGGTGCGGATGGAGGCGTCGTCTCCAGTGGAAACGAGAAGGTCGCCTGCAACTACTTAGTATCAACAAGAATGAGGTTAGGATTGGATGGAGACACACCCATCTGCGAAAAGGCCACTCGCCAGACTGCGCCATGGTGATTCGTGAGCTCGTCCGTCATCTTCCACGCCTGGCGAATACGTCCTGGAGCTTGATCGTTATCTCGCGACAGGTCCGGAACGTTTGACGACGACGCCAGGCCCTTGCCAATGCCAGACGGTTGGTTCTTTCCCGGCCTCTCAGGTGACACATAGGTGTCGGCAGCTGCCGAAGTTGATGAGGCTCCAGCGGCAGATTTCTCTGAATGAGGGGTAGACAGTTCGTAGATGCGAATAGCACCGTCCTTGCTCGCGGTGGCAATAATATCGTGGCCTCTCATTGATCCATTTGCCCACGCGACATCACGGATAATCTGGCGCGCGCCCGTCAGCTCGGCGACAGGCCAGAAGCGCTTCTGTCTATCGGTGCGGAAGATGATGACTTTCTTCATGGCCGCAACTGCCAAGCCAAGAGACTTGCGATCCAGTCCGGCCATGATGGCGGTCCAGCACGGCAGCTTCTCCTTGTGGAAGGCTACTTTGAAGCCGACCTCGTCTGAACGCTCCGGAGGGTCGTTCGGACAGACCCACTGGGAACACAACTCGGACCATTCATTGAGGTTGCTCTGGTCGACCGGCTCGTAGATGAGCAGGAGGCCGTCGCGAGTGACGAGGGCGAGCCAGGTCTCCTGCATGATATTCTTAAAGTCTAGTGACATAAAGGGCAGGTTGGTTGACGAGCCCATGTTCGTGATCAGCTTGAAGCGGCTGCCCGACTGAGGCACTTCGGTGACGTCCTCTTGCCAGATCTTGCAGCGGCCGTCTTCGCCGATGCTGCCGATGACCTCCCCCATGAACGGGCCGTTCCATTTCACCTGGCGCTGTCAGATCATCGGAGCTGAAATGTGTGGCGCAATGGCCATGCAGGGGAGGACTCGATTTAGCGATGCTTGAGATTATATAAAGGGTGGCTCAAGGGTGGCACACTGGCGACTCACATCGACGATTTCAGCATCATGGGCCTTCCAGCTCTCGACCAGCGACCAGGACTCGTCTTTCTTGTCCCACACTTTGAGGCGGTGATCCGAGCTCGCCGTGACCATGCGCGTGCCGAAGTAGTTGAAGTCGACGGCCAGCACGAGGTCCTGGTGGCCGTGGCCGAAGCTCTGGAAGTTGCGCTCCGAGGCCATGGCCATGATGCTCGAGCAGAAAGCAGTGCGTGCGTCCAGGAAACACGTCTGGAGGTGGTTAGCGACACGCGTCCCCACCGTGGGCTCGCTTCCGTCGGCAGACGGCTCTTGGATCAATGGTTCAAGGAGGTCAGCCTTCTCGAGCACATCTTCAAAGGTTAGTTGGATCTTGTTGAGCTGCGAGCGGCGTGGCTGCGAAGGCGATAGGTGTGGGGCCGGCGGCGAAAGCGAGGCCTCGGTGGCGGCCTGACTGGGCAGGCGACTGGGCGTCAGGTTCGACAGGAAATGCGGACGCGCAAGCTCACGCGTTACAGCATCGAGATTATGCTGGATGGGGTCGTCGTAGGCGTGGCGCTGCGATGCCATGTCTGCTATTCTCTTTCTTTGGCTTGACGCTCCGGCCCTCGAGCGTATCGGGCCAAGCGGGTAATTCTGAGGCTGATTCAGACAGCGAGTGTAAAGGTGGCCCTTCGACATATATCAACAGAGAGCATCGCCAGCCGTGCCCAAACGACAAGCGCGCGCAAGCAGACCCTCCCGCAGGCCCTTTCCTTTCTTCTCTCCTTTGCATTGAGCCATGTCCACGGCTCTGACGTCGACCGAGGCCTACTCGCTGCTCTCGCTTTGCTTGGCGTGCGTTGGAGTACTCACGCAGACTTTTGTCGGGGGCGATGGCGAGCCGGTAATTGCATCCATTGCCTTCAGCTGTCTGGCGTTTGCCGGCTGCTATGCACTTATACGCTGGCTTGGAGATGCCTTCATACGCCGCGGATTCAAGGGGAGGGACCTATGCAAGCTCAAACAGACGGAAATCCCCGAGACCATGGGCGCCGTGTGCGCCATGGTGTATCTGTTCACCATCATAGTATTCATTCCGTGGCCCTTCTACAAAGACATCGTCGTTGCAACGTCGGGCGGCGGGAACCGCGATTTCACGAAAGAGCTGCAGGAGGTCGAGACGGGCAGGTTCCTGCATCGCTTTCCGCACAACAAGGTACGCCTCCCTTGCTGCACGAAGCGTCTATACTAACATGGCCAGCTTGCGTCGTACCTCTCCGCGATTCTCTCGCTCCAGAGCATTGTGCTGCTGGGCATCGGCGACGATCTATTCGACATCCGATGGCGGCACAAGGTGCTCATCCCGGCCGTCGCCGCGATTCCAATGCTCATCGTTTACTTTGTGGACTTTGGTGTGACGCAGATGGTCGTCCCGATGCCGCTGAGACCCTATCTCGGCGAGCTGTTTGACCTTGGTAGGTGCTGGCCGTCCGTTCCGTGAGACGGTGCTGATGACTGCAGGCTGGCTGTACTACGTCTACATGGCCATGCTGTCGATATTCTCGTCAAACAGCATCAACATTCTCGCCGGCATCAACGGAATCGAAGTCGCGCAGTCGCTGGTCATTGCGGTGCTGATTGTGCTCAACGATGTCTTGTACCTGTCGCCATTCGCACCCTACCCGCACCCGGCGACCGACTCGCATCTGTTCTCCCTGTATCTCTTGCTGCCATTCATCGGCGTGTCAGTCGCGCTCCTGAAGCACAACTGGTACCCGGCTAAAGTGTTCGTGGGCGACACGTACTGCTACTTCGCCGGCATGGTCTTCGCCGTGGACGGCATCCTCGGGCACTTTAGCAAGACACTGATGCTGCTGCTGGTCCCGCAAGCATTCAACTTTGTGTACTCGGCGCCGCAGCTATTCCACATTGTGCCGTGCCCCCGACATCGGCTCCCCCGTTTCAATGCACGGACGGGCCTCCTGGAATGCTCGCGCGTCGAGTTCAAGAAGCCTCTTGCGCGGCCGATAGCGGCGACGCTGAAAGTGCTGCACCGGCTTCGGATGCTCGACGTCGAAACGGATGAACACGGGCAGGTGATGTCTTCGTCCAACTTTACCATCATCAATCTGTGGCTGGTGTGGTTTGGGCCCATGCGGGAAGACAGGCTTGCACTAGGGCTGCTGGCCTTCCAGACGGCCATCGGGCTGCTGGGCTTGTTTGTACGGCACCGCATGGCGCTGCTGGTGTTCTCGGTGGACAATTGGTAGATACATATGGAAGCCATGCATGCACAGCATATTATTCACGGAAGCACGCACGCAGCAGGCAGGCAGGCCGACACGCCCGCACGTAGATGTGAAGTTCGATACCTAGCCTCGATAGCAGCCCGCCGCCGTGCGCGAGGAGGTGCGGTTGGGCCAATCGGAGGCGTCGCGAACCGGCTTATCCTCTGCGACAGCGCGGGGCAGGTGCGGGGCGGGCCTCCCCCTTCAATGGCAGGCCTCGCCAACGTCATCTCCCGGCCGAAAAGACGAGCAGAGAGATGCTTCGCCGTGGCAGGGAACAGTATCTAGCAGTGGTATAGCACAGGCGTACAGGCGTACAGGTTGCCCTCTAGCCGAAGAGCCGTCTTTGACGTCGACGCTTCTTTTATTATTTTTTTACCACCGAATAATAAGTGGTGGCAGGTGGTAGGCTCGCCGCCGAACATCGGCCCTGGTTCGCCTTCAGCTATCCGCAGATTCTAGCATTTATATCCGAGTCCTTCGCTCCTTCTGTTTCCTGCCTTCCTTCTCCATATAGCAGTTCTCTTGCACTTGCTCTTGCCCTTGCCCTTGTGTCGTTCCTGCCTCTTCCTGTCTCGCTCCTGCCTCTTCCTGTCTCGCTCCTGCCTCTTCTTGCCCATACTCCTTCCATCCTTGCGCACGCCCCTTCCCAATTGGCCTCGTACCACAGACTCGCCATGCCGTCTGCAGTGAAACCGCCGCAGACGCTGTATGACAAGGTCTTCGAGGACCACATCGTCGACCAGAAGCAAAATGGCACCATCCTCCTCTACATCGACCGCCATCTTGTGCACGAAGTGACCTCACCGGCAAGCGCAACCCACACCACATTGATTGATAGCACGTACTCATGGGCAGCAGCAAGCATTTGAAGGCCTCCGCAATGCAGGACGGAAGGTGCGAAGACCAGACTGCACTCTCGCCACCGTGGACCACGTACGTCGCCCCCAACAATCCCCCCATCAATCCCCCCATCAATCCCCCCAGACTCACATCCGCAGAACATCCCCACGTCGTCGCGAAAGACGCTCACCACGACCGGCAAGTTCATAGAGGAAGCCGACTCGCGGACGCAATGCGTGACGCTCGAGGACAATGTCAAGGCCTTCGACCTGACCTACTTCGGCCTCGACGACAAGCGACAGGGCATCGTGCACATCATCGGCCCCGAGCAGGGCTTCACGCTGCCCGGCACAACCGTGGTCTGCGGCGACAGCCACACATCGACACACGGCGCGTTCGGTGCTCTCGCATTCGGCATTGGCACGAGTGAGGTGGAGCACGTCCTGGCCACACAGACCATCATCACCCAGCGGAGCAAGAACATGAAGGTGCAGGTCGACGGAGAGCTGGCGCCCGGCGTCAGCAGCAAGGACATCATTCTCCATGTCATCGGAATGATCGGAACCGCTGGCGGCACTGGCTCCGTCATCGAGTTCTGCGGGTCTGCTATCCGGAGTCTGAGCATGGAAGCCCGCATGTCGATATGCAACATGTCAATCGAGGGCGGTGCGAGGGCGGGCATGGTCGCACCAGACCAGACTACCTTTGAGTACCTCAAGGGCCGGCCGCTGGCGCCCAAGGTCGACAGCCCAGAGTGGAAGAAGGCCGTCAGCTACTGGTCGGGGTTGAAGTCGGATCCGGATGCGAAGTGGGACCACGAGATCTACATCGACTCCAAGGACATCGCGCCCACCGTTTCGTGGGGAACATCGCCTCAAGACGTCATCCCCATCACGGGCGTTGTACCCGGCCCCGACGACTTCCAGGATGAGGTCAAGAAGGACGCCTGCAAACGCGCCCTCAAGTACATGGGTCTCACTGCCGGTACGCCCATGCAGGAGATTCCCATCGATAAGGTCTTCATCGGCTCATGTACAAATGCACGTATCGAGGATCTCCGAGCGGCCGCCCGCGTCGTCCAAGGCAAGAAGATCGCCTCGAATGTCAAGCGCGCCATGATAGTACCCGGATCTGGTCTGGTCAAGAAGCAAGCAGAATCTGAAGGTCTCGACAGGATCTTCGAGGAGGCCGGCTTTGAGTGGAGAGAAGCAGGTTGCTCCATGTGCCTGGGAATGAATCCCGATATTCTCTCCCCCGGCGAGCGATGCGCCTCGACCTCCAACCGTAACTTTGAGGGCCGCCAAGGTGCTGGAGGTCGCACCCATCTCATGTCGCCCGTCATGGCCGCCGCAGCCGCAATTGTTGGCAACCTCGCCGATGTACGGAAACTCGCTCCTCCGTCCATGGCACCCGCCAAAGGCTCCCCCAAGATTGAACTAGAAGACGCACACATGGAAGAGGTTGGCAGCGACGAAGACCTCGAGCGCATTATCGATGCACCCGCCGACCCAGCCTCACACACATCCCCCACCCCCACAGCAGGCGCCTCGGCGGGCATGCCCAAATTCGAAACACTTCGTGGCTACGCTGCACCCATGGACATCGCCAACATCGACACGGACGCTATCATTCCCAAGCAGTTCCTCAAAACCATCAAACGCTCCGGCCTGGGATCAGCACTTTTCCACGCTTGGCGATATGAGACCGGCACCGACAAAGACAATGTCGATTTCATCCTCAACCAAGACCCCTTCCGCAATTCCAAGATCCTGGTCTGCACCGGACCGAATTTTGGCTGTGGTTCTTCTCGCGAACACGCGCCTTGGGCGCTTCTCGATTTCGGCATAAAATGCATCATAGCACCGTCGTTCGGCGATATCTTCTTCAACAATACGTTCAAAAACGGCATGCTGCCGATCCGCATCGACGACTCCGCCGACCTGAACAAGGTCTACAGCGTTGCGAAATCAGGCAAGGAGATCGAGGTCGATTTACCGAACCAGGTAATCCGCGATGCTGACGGCAACGAGCTGTCCAGGTTCGAGGTTGAGGAGTTTAGGAAACACTGCCTGGTCAATGGGCTCGACGACATTGGCTTGACAATGGGGAGTGTAGATAAGATTGAGAAGCATGAGGGGAAGCGGACGAGGGAATGGCCATGGTTAGATGGCAGTGGATATCTTGCTAGGCATCGCAAAGGCCCGGTTAAGGTTGAGGCGAAGCCGGTGCCGAAAACGAACCGGGGCGAGGCCATCACTGAGCCGCTGGAATGGTAAGGGTGGTGTGTGGTGCCGTGGGGACGGAAAAGTTGTGATTTTCATGACGGGCTGTGGAGTTGGGCTGGATAATGTACGTGGCATTTTCATCTCATCTTGACTTGTGATATATACACATTTATTTCTGGCGGAATGGTGACGGTTAGATGAATAATAGTATATACTGTTCTACTTCTTATATCAATACACAAAGTCTGCCATACCCTCTGCTATCCCGTCGTACTGTCTGACACTCTAGTTCAAGAACACATACATCTACCATGTTCATTTCCCAACGCTGACTGCTTTGAAGCTAACTCGCTCTGTGGCTCCTCTGACCCGCTGCGCTCAATCGAGACGTGTGGCGAATCTCTCTCGCTTCGCTGCTACGGTCTTCTTCTATCCCAACGGATGAGCCCTCGCCTTCATAATCGTACCCATCTTCTCCCGATCGGGCAATAATTAATCTTCTCAAGTGCGAGTGGGCAACACTAGCGGCCCGCCGCCATCCCAGGCCCCTCCTTCGACCACCCGCCCCTCCGCATCCCCTCCTCAATCCTCCCCCAAATCCTCTCCACCACCTCCCGATCCCTCCACCTTCCTTTTTCGCTACCCATCCATTTGTCCACCTTCACCGGCATAACACCTCTCCCCCAAGCCTTCACATTCTCTGGCTCATTCTCGCCCTCCCAGCCCACATAGACGCCTGGATAATGCGAAAACAGCTCGATCGGATTCGGATACTTGTAGCTCTTGAACTGCCAGGACTGGCCGGTCGTGAAGATGCCGACGACGCGCGACCAGTAGGGCGGCTTGAACATGTCTGTGCTGTCGACGAGGATGAAGCGGAGCGGCTGGGAAGAGATGGATGGGAGGACGCGTGTCATTTGAAGGAAATTCGTGGACTGTGTCTCGGTGGTGTTGGGGGGCATGAAGACGCCGGTTTCGAGAAAGGCCTTTATGTTCGACATGCGCAGAAGAGAGGACGCGGAGGGCGAGAGCAGGATGATGGGTTGCTCAATGCGTTTGGGGGGTTTCTTTGTTAGGGAGGAGACGAGGGGTGCGTGTTGTGGGTTTGCGGTGGGTTTCGAGCGCGAGGAGAGGAATGCAGTCGCGGTTTTGCGGTAGGCAGAGAAGTCCTGTTATATGTCAGCTGTGCATCTCATTTGGTATGGGAGTGTGAAGACGTACAACGCCTCTCGATCCCCTCAACGCCGTGTTGTGGTCCCCCATTCTCCTCTCTCCGTCATAAATCTGCAAAAGTCTCGCATCCTGCCCGCCCACACTCACACCGCCGGCTTTGCCTCCCACCTTCCCGCTCGCAATGTCCTTGGCATGGCCCGCGGCGCCCCCTTCAGCCGCACCACCCTCGACCGCGACAATGCTCTCACTCGTCTCAGTCTCTCCACTCAGCCAGCTAACCAGCTCAATCCTCTGCGCAAAGTTCAGATTCTGCACACTCCCGCCGGCTCCACTCGGCAGCTCTTCATTCAGCGCCTGCACGGCCGCGAAGTACTCGGTGACCTGCGCGTCTTTGTTCGTCCAGGCAAAATATATGCTGCGCAGGTCGATGGGCTTGGAGTCGGGCGCGAAGCGGGTGGGGACTGTGATTAGGAAGGTTTTGTGTGCCGTTCCATTGTTAAAGGAGAGGTGGGTTGCGTTGGCAAGTGTGAGCACCGTGTCGGAGGAAGTGTGCGGGTCGGGCGTGTTGGCGAGGATGGGCGCATTGCCAGAGGCTATGCTCAGGCGCAGATTGTAGAGCGGGTCGTCGAGTTCGGCTGGCGTCGCCATTTTGTCAACTTGTTCGCGATCCCGTACGCGATTCTGCCGTTTGCGTGTGGACTCGAGTTGTGAGATGCGAGCTTGAGGTTGTCCGTTGGAGTCACATGACTTAGCGTGGCCAATCATAGGAATACCAGATTCACGTGCAGCGCGAACCACTTTCGCGCCAAGACAGACACGTGCCAGCGCGTCTCCGAGCTTCACCCCACCCCACCAGTCAAAGACTCAAGGGTGAAGGAGAGCAATCAGAAGGAACTGTAATTGACTAGGGATATCTATTCTATGTCGCTTTCATGTCGCTTTCTCGACAGGCTCCGTGTCCTTAGCCCAAGTCGGCTCCTTCCCATGCTCCTGCCACATCAGCTGGCGCTCCCTCAGCAGCTGATCCGCCCAGCCCTTGACGGCCTCTCCCTGGATCTTCAACGACACCCACGTGAACTCCCCCAGATCCTTCTCACACTTGAGCTCCCGCTCGTACTCCACCATCTGCGAGATCAGCTCCACCTTGTCAATGTCGTGCACAAACACGCTTTCCTTGGTCACACTGTCCTCGTACTCCTGCCATATTGCGCGGATGTCCTGGCCGTTCAGACCGCCGTTGAACTTGCCCAGCAAGTTGGTGCAGATGTAGTCCATCGTGTCCGCCTCGCGCCTGCTCTTCTCCGCCTTGGACACATTGTCCACCGGCGTGATGTCTCCCACCAGCGCCTCGGCCATGTCGTGGATCAGCGCCATGCGACAGCAGTGCAGAACATTGAGCCCGTCAGTGACGTCCTTCGGGGCCATCATGGTGAAGATGCTCATGCGGTACATGTGGTCGGAGATGGACTCGCCATTTTGGATGCCGAAGCGGCACCAGCCCGCACGCTTGGTCGTCTTGAGGCGCTCGAGCAGGTGCATGAAGGGGACCGGCGAGTCGGTGTCTTCGGCATAGCGGGCGCCGGTCTCGGCTAGCACTGTTGCAAAGTGAGCAGTTGCGACGGGATGGCGGGGAAGGAGCGAAAATGGGATAAGGAAGGTGCCGCCTACGGACAACGCCCGCATGTCTGTTTACCACATACCACCGGTTACCGTCCACTTCTCGCCGTCCGTGCCTCCCTTGCCGTCGCCGCCGTGTCTGTCGCCATCTGCGTGTGTGGGGGGGAACGCCGTCATCCTGGCGGCAATACCGTGGCGTGACTGGGCAGCAGAGAAAGGCGTGTAGTTCCGACGGGGGGAAGAAGGGCAGTAGGTACGGTGGTGACGGCGTCTTCACATATGACGCTTTTGGCAGGCACGACAGGGTCCGTATCGATAACGCTAGTCTCCTTGCGGCGTAGCTCCTTCCTATGTTTTGGCGCGCCAGGGCAACGGTGAGGGCTGCTAGACTCATTCTTCTGCCCGAGAATGCGTCAACGGCCTCTCGGATATAGAGAATGTCGCACCCTACTTCGCAAACCTCCACAATCACCGCCCCGGCCGCAAGCATTGTCACGCGCAGCTTGTCGGTCAAAACAACAAGCAAGCCCGCACGGAGCAACCCGCTGCCCCCCTCTGATATCAAGCTCTTTGTGACGAATCTGCGCCTGCTCGACCTGGACCGGCGCACTGACTGGCCTGCCATTACCGTGCAGACCTTTTCGGCACGCAATGCGGACCAGAAGCAGCGGATCGGGGCGGCCGAATGGGCCCTGTTTCGCCTGTTCGAGCTCTGGGACCCGGCAGAGACAAGTCAGGTACGCACATGCAACAATCACTGCGAGACTATGACTAATGCTGCCGTAGAAGCTCCAGCCCTTCTTCCCGCCCCTCGAGCCCCTCCAGTCGCGCAACCTGCGCGTCGCCCTTCACCGCTCGCTGGACGCCCTGAAGAAGGATGGCGTGCTGGGCCGGGAGGCGGTGCTCAGGAAGACCATGTTGGACGAGTGCAAAGGCGACAAGTTCTTCGACATCTTGGTCGTCTTCTCGACCGCCGTATTGAAGAAGGTACTGGCCTCAAAACCGACGGGCAAGAGGAGGACAGCAGTGGCCAGGAACCTGGCGACCGCAACAGCGCTCCCAACCGCAGCCCAGGACTCGCTGCTGCCTCTCGCCATCGCACACAAAGCCGCACTCGTCAACGTTCTGAAGGAGAAGGAAGAGAAGAGGAGGAGGTTCGCCGAATTCGAGGGATTGCTGAATGCGAAGGCGGCCGGGATCAATCTGCGCATACGAAAGTGCAAGGAGACTCCCAGAGCTCAACAGCCACCCATACCGCAGAAGGAGTCGGATGCCATCAAGAAGCAACTGAAGGACAACTGGATCGGAAACCAGAAATGGCTCGATGTCATGCTCCACGGCGAGGACGTCCAGGCTGAGGATGCGTTCCTCAGGGGCTCCTTCGCTCAGGTCTGGCGTGCTGTGGAGCGGGGTCGAAGCCTAGAAGATGCCGTTCCTGATACTGGGCTCATGGAACAGCTCCAGCTGAGGGTTCAGGAACAGCAGTCCAGGCTCCAGAAATGGAAGAATTTTCACGCGAAGCTCCAGAAAGACGAACCAGTGGCAGGGCCTACGTCTATGAAGCCTGCGGCAGTAGCGCGAGAGTTCAAATTCGACGACCATCTACAGCTCCAGTTACGTCAGAAGATGCCAGACGGCGAGCCCGTCAAGAAGACATCATTGCGACCCGACTTTGCAGATATCTTATCGGAGATGGACGAAAAGCTGTCACGGCTTGCTTCGGCCAAGCACAACGACTCTGCCATATCTCAGCTCAGCCGGCGGCGCTCGTCTTTGGGAGCTGCACAGTCACCTGCTCGCCGGAAGAAGTCCCGCTCCGACTCCATCCCTAAACACCATGTGCATACATCGAGAACTCCGATAGACTCCGAAGCCACTCTGGTGGGACCCACATCAACACTCAATACCGCAGTGCCCGCTTCACGAGCCGTTGAATCATCTCCCGAGCAGCAATACCCACCAGTGGCCACCGAAGAGATATCCGCTCCCCTTCCAACCATTACATTGTCTTCACAAGCAGAACAGCCTATCGAGCCATCTTCACCGTCACCTTCACCATCCCCTTACTTGCACTCCGATCCACCCGTCTTCGATCCACCAACCGAAGAAGCCCTCGCCGCGCAAATCATATCAACAATCGGCGACGCCACACCCTCGCCAACCAAAAATCCTCACCCACTTCTCTCCCTCACTGAACGCACACGCCTGACCATGAACCGCACAATATCTTTCCCTCCCATCGCCGAATCTCCCATCTTCCCATCCTCCCCTCTACCCGAACAGACTCCCATGCCCGATACACGCCCGGAACTAGCACACCAACAATCACAGTCGCTCCTCGAACGCACACGTCTCAGTATGGCAGCCATGTCATCCAACCCGCGCGCTTCTCTCGCCCCCAACCCCGAAAAGCGAAAGAGCTCCCGCCAATCCTCGTTCCCGGTCAACCAGTTCGACACCCCGCGCACGCGAAAATCCATCTCTATAATCGAGGAGGCGCGGAGTGCGGAGGTGGAGAAGACGCCGAAAGAAGACTTGTTTAGCGATGAAGTAGACTATGATAAGGTGTTTAAGAGTCGGCCTAGGATTGCTACAAGTCCGATGTTTGGCTCGCCCACGGGCGTAGACGAAGAAGAGTATGAGGATGAGGAGGGAGAGTATAGTGATGGTGTTACGGGTGTCGATTTAGCCGATGTGGATAACGAGAGTGATGGTGATGTTACGAGGGCTTGGGAAAACAGTCCGCTGAGGGGAGCAGGGAAGGGGAAAGGAAGGGTGATGTATTGAGAAGACGGTCATGAGTTTTGAGATGGCCAAGGCCAGGTTTGAATTGTAGCGTTCTAGCGTAATCGTTTAATCCATATTGAATGTGTTCCATCTATCTTTCCACCCAAATGGGTCTAAGGAGTTGAGTTGGATTGATAGAAGATGAGATGGGGAAGAAAGGAAATAGGGGTATCATTCATAAACTCATCATGTCGTCTCCAATGCGTCCAACACCATCATGCATGCCCGTCATCTAGCGATGGAGAAAAATCTACAAATTACGAACTGCTCACCCGATCCGCCTTCCTCATACTCCTCCGACTCCTCACCACATTCTCAACAACCCCATCAAACAAACTCTCCCGTCTAAGCAATATACTCTCCCTTCTCAATGAATTGTCCTTTCCTTTCCCTGCAGCAGCCGTTTCCCACACGCTCTTCTTTTTCCCATGAAAAATACACATCCCCTTACTCGGACCCCGATACTTTTCATGCAGTGGGCATAACGGAGACGCGGGGAGATGTTCCGGCGTGATCCATTCCAGTTTCGCCTTTTCTTCTGCGAGACGTACGACGGCGTGGTTTGGGGATGTGGATGATGATAGGGGAGGGGATTCGCCGGTCGGGGCCTGTACTCTAAACCATGTCTCTATTTCCGCTTGGGTAGCTTTTGGTGGTGAAGACGATGGGCCGCTTAAAGGGGGAGAAATGGGTGATAAAGGCACATTGAGATAGGCGGTTAGAGGTGTGGGTCCAGGCGCTGCGTCCTTGTTTCCTGATGGTGCTTGAGGACTTTCGTCGGATTCCGTAGACGGGGATGAGATGGTTTGTTGAGACATAAGGATGGCGTCAGAGTCCCAGATACTACCCGGACTCTTGACCGCTTTATGCGTTCTTCCCCCTCCCTGCATTTCGAAAAAGAAGTCGTTAAGCTTGCCCTTGACTTCGCTACGCGCGTCATGAATTGGCGGGGTGGGCACACGCTGGAGGCCTGGCGGGACGAAGTACGGGGGCACGGGCATGTTGTCGATGAAATCGGAGGCCATATGCTCACTGGCAGGGCGCGCGGGGATAGACTGCTTGCGCCGCCAGAAAGACTTCTGCGTTGGTGTACTTGCAAGTGTGCTGGATGAGTCTGTAGAGCGCTTGTTTTGCAGGAACCGCGTAAGGAAGAAGGGAGTCCGGTCGGGAGATGTGGGTGGTGGGGTGTCGATGTCGTTGGAGGAACGACGGCCGGACCAACGCCAGCGCCCTGCACGGCTGCGTTTTCCTAGTTCTCGGAGGTCCTGCTGGGTTTGTGTTTCTTGCTCTTGGGTATGGGTTTGGTCGTGGGTGTGAAGTGTTACGAGGTTGTCGAAATGGGGTGATGTGACGGCCAGTGATGGGGAAGAGGCTTGTGAGTCGTCATTGCTCGTCCGTGTCCCTCCACTACTGTGCTGTCTTCCGAAACGGACGCGTCCTCCGGAGCGACGACTCAGAAGCCCTATCCGCTTGTTCTGTGTCCCTGTTTGCGGCGTAGTCGAAGATGTAACGAGGTCGTTGCCAGGGAAGATTTCAGCGCTCACGTCTTCCGGGATGGTGGGAGGTGCCGAGGGTGGTTCAACTGTGTGCAAAATTGCAGTTCGATCCGTCACCCATGGTGTTTTTGGACTTCGCGGACGAGATGGTGCAATGCTGCTGAGATCTGACGCCGGCATACGGCCACGAGACGGGAGCTGGGGCATATTTTGCGGGAGTGTGAGTTTCATGGCATCCCCCATGGCTGCTTTGCGGCGGTCTTGAAGCGTGCCTCTTGATTTCGAAGTAGGTCTAACAGGCGAAGTGGACTTTGATTTGATTTCTGGGAGCTCTACCGCTGGTGCGTCTGAGAAAGCCAACTTGGGTGGCTTGCTCTTCTTGTGGCCACTTCGTCCATAGACATCTTCGCGCACGCCTATGTCTTTCTCTATGGGCAGGAACATGCTCATATCTGGGATATGTTTCACGACTCCTCTCGCCAGGCCGCTGAGAGAGGATCGGGCGGTGTCTGTCCGTGATACGCCTCCCGGGAAAGAGGCACCAGACAAGCTGGTCGAAGATCGAGACGGCCCGCTGTTCATACTATTGATGCTATGGCCTCTGGATGTGGTCCCTTCTTCCATCGATGCCCGCGCTTGCAGTATATGGTCCAGGGATGGCGGAGTTGTGGGGGTAGGCAGCGGACGCGGCGCAATACTGAACAAGGCCTCTTCCTTGCGCGCTTCCCACATGAAGCCCTCTCGTCTGCCCTCTACGCGCGGTGTGTCGCTGCCTTCTTCAGGTGTCACGTTATCCTTTCGCACAGCATCCGCGTGTTCTTGGAGTGTGGTGTAGTGCCTCGAGAGTACAGGCTTCTGTGGCGATATGACGTCGGATTCATTGCGACCAGTGTGAAGTTTAAGCGCGGGGCGAAGTGGGGGGTGGAGGTTCAAGACAGGATGTGGGGGCTCTGGGTCTGCTGGTGCTGTCGAGGTAGTAGATGACGATACGGCCGACATGTGTCAGGGCGATGCTAGGTGAGAGCGGGTACCTTCCAAGGTAGGTGGTAGAAATATTGCGGACTGATGATCCGCGATCAACAGATGCAAAACATTGGCCGTGGTCTGGGGGGGAGGGGACTGCTAAGTAGGGGAGTGGTGTAGGGAGTGGATGGTTATGTGGGAAACGGCTGACTATCCTCGCTGGGAAGGAGAGACCGAGGGCTATACAGTACAATACGGTGCCCAGGCTTGGTAAGCGTCGCCAGGCTCCTACAAAAGGTACATGTGGAGCAAGGTGACGGGGAAGACAAGACAGCAGGCAGACAGCAGGCAGACAGTTAGTAGTGACGGACGCTGGTAGTGGGCGGTGATGCGATGGTGATGCGATGGCGATGGTGCAAGTGGAGTCCAAGTGCGACAAGGTTTGGCAGGCGTGGGAGGCGGGCCGGCAAATCCACATTGGGAAGGAGAGACGGACGAACACAGATATCAGACGGGAAGCGACCACTCACACAGCACCAGAGATAGGAAGCTGCCCCGGAGTGGAGCAATAACCCCGACAAAACAACCAACGCCAAACAAATGCGTACGTATATGCCCATCCATGCACTCCTTTTCCGATCCTGTTCCTAATACCGCTTCGTAACACATTACACGAAGAAAAGAAAAAAAATACACGGCTATTCGACATCATGGCCGTTTCTCCACGGACACCACACTGGTGCCGTCGACAAACCGCGTCCTGAAGATGCGATTCGCGTTCTCGAACATGCCGTCTTTGAGACTGACGACGACGAATTGGGAGCCTGTGAACCGCGTCTTGATGAGCCGGCCAATGTTCTGCGTGTGCGAGGGATCGAGCGCGGCGTCGACTTCGTCGAGGATATACATGGGCGCTGGCTTGAATTGCAGCAGCGCCATGATGAGCGAGATTGCGATTAGTGAACTGCACTGCGTTAGCAACATGTCGCTGAATGCCTGCGTGCGAATACTGACCGCTGGCCACCACTCAGCTCCGTCAGAGATTGCTTCCACACTTTTCCTAGCATGACCTTGACCTCAAGACCGTCCGAAATCGTCTTGCCCTCTGGCGGGTCGAGCTTGGCGAAGCTGCCAGGCAGGATGTCGTTGAAGATCTGCCCAAAATCGCCATTGACCTTGGTCCACGTCTTGTGCAAGGCCTCCTTCTTGTACCTGTCGAGCCTGACAATCGTCTCTTCGATCTTCCTCTTGTCCTTGACGACAATCGACATGTTCTTCTTCAGACTGGCTTCCTTCTTCTCCACGCTGTCGATCATGGCCATAACTTTGGGGTTGATCTTGTTCTTCATGCCCTTGAGCCGCTCGTCCATGGTCTTGCGTCGCCCTCTGAGGTCCGACATGTTTTGACCCTGGAAGTCGTACGGGGTTCCAGATCGGCCAAAGAGCTCGGATTCATCGGCGATCCACTCGTTTTCTCGCTTGAGCACGTCGAGATTACTAGACGCCGTCTCTTGCTCTTTGTGGAAACGTTCAATCTCGTGGCGGAGCGTCTGCTTTTCAAGCCTTGCTTCGGTGATGAAGGAGTTCTTCGAGCGGATAGCTTCTTCCAAGGCCTGCAGTTCATCGTCGAAGCTAGTAAGCTTGGCTTGTTCGTCGCTAAGACGAGCTTGCGCGAGGTCGTGGGCATCCTTCACTTGGCCTTGCTCGTTCGTCAACGCATCGATCTCCTCTTGTTGAGCATTAAGCGTAGTCTCAACGTCTTGTAGCTGCTCTTGCGCTGCTGCAAGGTCGCTACCGCACTGTTCAGACTCGACCATAGCCTCCCGCATCTCCGACTGCAGGGGTTTGATGGCGGCACCGCTCTTAGCCAGCGCCGTCTTCAGCTTCTCCAACGATGATTTCAACTCAGCGAGCTTGCTACCCTTGTTGCTACTAAATTCCTTCATGTCCTGCTCGATTCGCTTGATCTCTTTTGAGGCCTCGTCCTGTTTTGTCTTGGCGCTCTTGATGTCTTGATTTAGCTGGATGACGGACTGTTTCATCTCTTCGATAGCTTGAATGATCTATCGGATCGTTAGTCGATCTGCGGGAAAACTGCGAAGCGAATGATACATACCGATGACGATGAGTTGCCATTGATTTGCTCTTCGGTGAGCTTGATCTCGTGCGTCTTAAGGTCGAGCTCTTGCTTCATCTTGCGTGCAGCATCGAGCTTCTTCTTCTCCTTGGCTATGGTGGCCTGAAGCATAGATAGTTGCTTCTCCCGCGACTGCAGTTCTTTCATGATTTCATTAAGTTTTTGCATGGTTACAAGGACACCACTTGACTGGGGTGCACTTCCACCGGACAAAGTGCCTGAGGGGTCGTAGACATCGCCTTCTAGAGTAACGCTCTTCATCCGAACAGAAGGATCGAAAGTAACCTTCTTCGCTGTCTCGGCATCCTCACAAACGAGCGTAGAGCCGAAGACGTATTGCATGGCAGCGGTAACTTCATCATCGTATCCGATGAGTGAAAGGGCGAGGTTTACCTTGTTAGGCGCAAGCCTCTGTGCAGCTCCGATCTTTTCGGCGGACGCTTTGAAAGCGGCGATTTTGTTGAGCGGAATGATGGTGACGCGCTTTCTCAACTTGCCGTTTTGGAGCAATTGGGTGCCCGTATCAGCAGTGTCAACAACGACGTTGTACAGGCGACCTCCAGCACAGACCTCTAAAGCGGTACCTGCTCGCGTGTGCTCCTTCTCGAGGTTAAAGAGCTGGGCCACCAAACCCTTGACGCGCGATCGATCAAAGTTCGGCTGCGGGTCGTTGTAGCTAAAGTCAATGTTGGCAACTTTCCGCCGTAAGCCATCTGCTTGCTGCTTCAGCTCGCGGATCTGTGTCTGGAGCTGTGACTCTTGCTGATACAGTTCCGACTCCTTTCCAGGTTCAAAGCCCATCTTGGTGAGCTCCGCTTCCAATTTCTTGGCCTCCGACCTGAGTACTTCCAGATCCTTCAAGAGACCTGAATTCTGCTGCTTCGCCTTCTTGGCTTTGGGCTCGTCTTCCTTGATCTGCTTCTCCAAGTGCGAGATTTTGAACTTGCTCTGCTCTTGTTCTGTGGCAGCAGCGCTCGCCTGATTCCTGGCATCTTGGAGCTGGCCTTGGTAGCCGCTTTGCTGCCCTTCCTTGGATGCCACACCGGTCTGTAACGTCTGCAACAGCTCCTCCTTCTTCTCAACCTCCTCCGTCTGTTTAGCGAGATGGTCGGATGCTGTCTTGTACTTCTCTTGAAGCTTCTCGTACATCTTGATCTTTTCTTGGAGCTGCTTCTCGAGATCCTGGACGCTCTTCTCGACCTACAAAGAAGTGAAAAGTCAGTATATGGCTAAGCAGTTCGGAGAGTGGCATTCCTACCCCCTTTTTCCGGTCCGTCTCTTCAGCCATGCTCGTCTTCTTTAAGTCGAGCACCGTGGTCAGCCGCACTATCTCGTGCGAGTGTGCCTTGACTTCCTCCTCTAGCTCTTGAAACTTGCCGCCTTTTCGGAGTTCCTTTTCGCGCGTCGCCTTGACTCTCTTGATGTCCTCCTGGAGCAGATCGATCTCCTTCTTCATGCGCTCTGCGCCCTCTTCCAGCTTGGTCGCGTGGAGCTTCTTCGCCTCAAGATCGTCCGCAGACTGCTGCAGTTTCTCGGTAAACCTGACATAATCGTACGCAACCACGAGGCGCGTCAGCCGCTCCATGTCGCTGTTTGTCTGCTGAAAGTCCAAGAATGCGCGCTTCTCTGCCCGTAGCTTCTCCAGTTTGGGTTCGATCTCATCGCGCAACAGTTCTGCAATCTCCTGCACCTTGGTCTCCTTTTTGGCCATTTGCTTGAACGACTTGTCTCGCTGATCCTCGAACATGCGCGTGCCGGCAGCCTCCTCCAACATGGCCAAGATCTCCACCGGCTTCATGTTCAGCACCTTTGTTATCCGGCCCTGCATGATCAAGAAGTTGGGGTTGTTGATGTTGAGCTGCACCGACTGGAATATGTTTAGAACGACCTGCTGCTGCGCCCGGCGACCGTTGACGAGATATTTGCTTGCGCCACCCATCACGATCTGCCTTGTAACGGTTATGGTCGGCAGGTCGTGCAATCCAACGGGGCTATTCGCTTTGTCGCTGTTGTCGAATACGATGGTTACGCTTGCTTTTGTCACACCCGCCTGCCCGCGCTTGTAGATCAGGTCCTGGAGGTTCTGGGCGCGGACGGTGCTCATGTTCGTGATGCCGAGGACGAAACATATTGCGTCGAGGATGTTGGACTTGCCGGAGCCGTTGAGGCCGGTGATGGAGTTGAAGGAGGCGTCCCTGTGGTTGTGAGCTCCTGTCGGCGCACGCAATCGGGGCGTAAACAAACCAGCCGGATATTTGGGTACGGACGGCGTACGATTTGAAGCCCTGCAGCTGGTCAGACACTGGCGCGCATTGAGCGGTAGACATACTCACGTCGATAACGAGGTCGATAATCCTCATAGTGGCGGCATGTGCGGTTGAGAGGGCTGGATGGTGTTTGTTTATCGGCACCGTTGCATCTGGCGCACCAGGCGGAACATTGGAGCCCGGGGCCGGCCAAGTGCGCTAGTCCGAAGGGAGTCTAGCGTGGTGTGTCGCGCGCGCTCACGTGCATGCGCGTTCACTCGCCAGCCCCAGTGCAGACTCGACACCAGCAACAAAAACAAGAGCCTGGCAGACGGTAGGCCAGTAGATGGCGGGATGTCCAGGTGCGCTGTTGGGTGGTGGCAATAGATCCAGTCACGTGTGTCTTGTGGCCCGTGCGTGTATCGTCACTACCACCTACTATTGGTACCTGTACCAACGACCACCTAGATACCACCTACCACCTAGATACCACCTACCACCGAGGTAGTAACGCTAAGCCTGCTATCTCTGCATGTCGTGCCGCGTTCCGCCGGAAGACATGGCGCACCAAGCTTTGCGCCATGGAAGCTTGCCCTCGCTTGGTCAAATCCACGCATACGAACTAGTGACCGAAGAGGCAGTTGCGACTTCAAGTGTCTACCGCATAGTCTCTTGCAACTGGTCTCGACTAGGCCCAGAGGAGTTTGGATTCCGTTTATCTGAGGGCCTATCGGATGGCCAGGATTGAGCCAT
>MU006796.1:281736-293926 GCA_010093635.1 Massarina eburnea CBS 473.64 | reverse complement strand
TGGCTCAATCCTGGCCATCCGATAGGCCCTCAGATAAACGGAATCCAAACTCCTCTGGGCCTAGTCGAGACCAGTTGCAAGAGACTATGCGGTATACGAAGCTGATAGTAGTCCGTGCCGTGGTTTGCGCGATGGCAGGGTGCAATGTCGCACTCGCTCGTTACTCGATAAAAGCAGTTGGAATCATGTCTCCGTGCAAACGACTCCTCTCGTCTGCCTTCTCAGGACACCAACTGTCGCAATATGGCATCATTCTTCAGTCGCCTTAGGCGCCGGCCTGTCGAGCAAGACCCTCAAACTGCACCAGAGCGCGCCAACACCACAGCTACAGACGCTTCAGATAGGTCGGGACCCGACACCATCATGCGCGTCCCCGAAAAGTCTCCCGAGAAGTCGGACGAGGCCGCTATAACTGGCGCTGCGCCCGTGGTTGACATTGACGACGAAGACGAAGCCGATCTTCCAGACGATGTCAAAGAGCTCCCCAAGATTGTCCGCAACATCGTCAGTCTCGAGGACGATCCGAATGCGCCGACTATCACTTTCCGATACTTTCTCCTCTGTTTCCTTTTTGTCCCCCCTGGAGCAATCTTGTTCCAGATGGGAATCTATCGAACGACGTCTGCGGTATACCCTGTCCTCTTCGTCCAGGTCGCGTCCCACTACGTCGGTCATTGGCTCGCCGAGATTCTTCCCGCAAAGACAATCAAGGTTCCATTCACCAGGTTCAAGTTTAGTCTGAATCCGGGTCCGTGGAGCGCAAAAGAAAACGTCCTAGTCACGGTGACTGCTGCGTCTGGAGCCACATCTAACGCCGCTTGGGCTAGCATCTCTCTTGCACAGGTCTACTACGACACCAAGATTCCAGCCGCAGCATGCATCTTCTTCATGTGGGCTATCGTCTACATCGGGTACGCGATGGCAGCACTGGCCCGTCAGTTTCTTCTCTACGACCCCATCTACGTTTGGCCATATTCCCTCATGCAGACCGCCGTTTTCGAGACCCTCCACAAGTCAGTGCAAGACTCATGGATCGCCCGAAAGCAGAAGTATGTCTTCTTCGGCACCTTCGTATTCATCATATTCTGGCAGTTCCTACCAGAGTATGTCTTCCCCATGCTGAGCTCGCTCTCCTTCCTCTGCTGGGTAGCACCGCGCAACCCAGTCGCAAACTTCATCGGTGCCGGAATCGGTGGTATGGGCTTCCTCAATCTATCACTCGATTGGGCCAACATCTCAAACCAGACCTTCAACAGTCCAATGGTCGTCCCCTTTTGGACAATCGTCGTGCTGACCGTTGCATACGTCTTCAACTGCTGGGTCCTGATACCCGCTGCAAAATGGGGAAACCTTGGAGAATGGAAGCCCCAGCTCATGTCAAACCGGCTCTTCCTGGAAAATGGCACCAGGTATCCTGCGGCTGCGCTGATCACCCCCGATCTCACCTTCAACGAGACTGCCTACCAAGAGCTAGGACCCATCTATCTTGGGACCCAACAGTTATGGTCCATGTTCTTTGACTACTCGTCGTACATCTCCGCTCTTACGTGGATGGCTCTGTTTGGATGTAAGTACATATCTGCATGTGAGGCTACAGTGATACTCACCCCAGAAAGATCCGCATATCAAAGGTACAATCCAGAAGCTCCGTGCTAGAGCACAGGAAAAGGGCAATGTCGGCCTGAACGACTTCTACACAGACCGACTGAACGTGCTCATGCGCTCATATAAAGAGTCAGTCAACCAACGCCTTGCAAAAACAAGAACTGTGCTAACATTCTCCCACAGAGTCCCCCTATGGTGGTACGTGGCCCTCTTTATTGGCTCTTTCGTAACCATCATTACGATTCTCGCGTGCGGCCTATTCTTCATACCCGTCTGGACCTTCTTCGTCGCCATCTTCACCACAGGAGTAATGAGTATGTAAGCCCCAAATTCAAACTACATTGCACGCCTCACTCCCAGACTCGAACTACCAAGACATCTGTGGAAGAACTTTACTGACTTATACCCTCAACTAGTTTTCCCCTTCGCTTGGCTCTACTCCTTGTCCAGCTTCCAAGTCCCCATCGGATCCTTCAACGAACTCCTATACGGTTTTATGGTGCACGCAACTGCTGGCTACAAACACCCTGCCGGCGCTACAGCCTACGGCTCCATTGCAGGCGACATCTGGTACCGCGCGCAGTACATGCTGCAAGACCAGAAGATCGGACACTATATGCACGTCCCGCCGCGAGCTATCTTCTTTAGCCAGATATTTGGCGAGCTCATTGGCGTTCCCATTAATTATGGCGTCATTCAGTGGGTTATCAAGGCAAAGGGTGAGTATATTTCAGGTGAGAAGACGGATCCGCTAGGTCAGTGGACCGGCCAGAGTCTATCGGGCTATAATACTTTGGGTGTGCAGTATGTGCTTATCGGGCCGAAACGCCTCTTTGAGCAGCACATGTACAAGCCGTTGCCATACGCCTTTTTATACGGTGCCGTGGCGCCTGTCCTTCTCTATGGCCTTCACCGCGCGTTCCCGAAGAGCAAGCTGAAGTTCCACCTATGTAAGTTACTGCTCTCCCCTTGTCCTTTACATTTCGTCTTCAAACGTTTAACCATTGACGCGTCTATACAGGGAACGTAACCATCTTCGGCTCCGGTGTTTCTCAGTTCTACGGAAACCTCTCCACGGGCTACATCTCGCGCTTCATCGTTGGCTATATCTGCATGTTCTACTTCTACCGCCGCCGGTTTGATACCTGGAAGAGGTACAACTATATCATTGCTGCGGCGCTGGATGCAGGATTTAACATTGCTATGCTGCTCATGTTCATCTTCTTCTCAAGTGGTAAGGTTATTAACATGCCGCATTGGTGGGGGAATAATGAGGAGAGTGTAGAGAGGTGCTTTGCGCTAGAGTGAGCGTACGAAGAGTACAGAGGGATAGGGTAAACGAGACGGGGCGAGGTAGTAAGATATAGGTAGAACTAGTTTGTAACAGACTCTAATAATATTAAGTATTTGCTACTTGTTATAGAAAAAAGTAAATAGTGTAAGTGTTAGAAAATTACAGGCTAGAAAACAGTAGGTTTAGGTAACTAATTATTAGATTACTATCTTAGAGAAAATAGTAAAGCTAGTAAGCTATATATAAAAGAGGTAATTAGTATAATATATTATTATAGACTAGCCTTAGAGTAGAACTTTAATAAGCGTTAATATATTAAAAATACTTCTAAGAGAGATTAAGTCTACAACGTAGCTTCTTTAGAATAAGTATACCCTTCTTACTAAGTAAGTATATTACGTAATCTTTAAGTATATTATATAATCTCTCTATTTACCTTTGTATATCTAGGCGTAGCCTAAGCTTTAATATACTTTTTTCTCTATACCTCTATATATATAGTTAATTTTAGTACTAATAGTAGTATACTCTTCTAAAATTAGCTACTTACACTTCTCTTACTTATAGCTTTATCTTATCTTATATTATCTTATAGAGTAGGCTGTTATAGTTATATAAGTAAGAGTTTACTATTACCTTAGTAATAGAGAGTTAGTATATAGTTATTCTACTATAGTTATGTAGTTATAGCGTAGTAGGTGTAGTATAGACTATTCTTATTAGTATAATATAATATTATTACTTAGAGAGAGTAGCGCAGTTATAGGTTATACTTCTAGAGCTAGAATATTATTAGTTTACTATATTAGCGCGCTAGCCTTAGTATAACTTTATAGTTAAAATAAGTTAGAGTTTTATATAAATAAATAAAAATAAGGTTCTCTAGCTAGGTTATACTAGCTCTTTAACTATATTACTAAGTTAATAAGACTAGCTACTAGATACGTAGCTATTAGTATAAATCTTTTAGCTAGGCTATACTTATTATAGACTAGCCTTAGAGTAAAACTTTAATAAGCGTTAATATATTAAGAATACTTCTAAGAGAGATTAAGTCTATAATATAGCTTCTTTAAGAATAATATACTTCTTTTACTAAGTAAGTATATTACGTAATTCTTAAGCGTGTTATATAATGTTTCTATCTTTTTCTTTATAGCTAAGCGTAGCTTAAGCTTTAATATAGTTTTTTCTTTATACTTTTATATATAAGTAGCTATTCTTAGTAAGTACTAGTATTTTAATAGTAGTATTATATGTATATAAATTTAGTGTTTATTAGTAAGGATAATTTATACTTATATTATGCTGTAGTAACGTCGCAGGCTGCAGCGTGCTAAGTTAGTAGAGACTAAGCGAGTTCTTAGAGGTCTTGTATAAGATAACTAACGAGGACAAGTAACTATCTTATCTTATCCTACACACAACTTAATGAATTAATATTACAATTATTCTGTCTAGTTTTAATAATTATAGTGTAATTCTTGTTTGTCCTAATATAATAGACTAGCCTTAAAGTAGAACTGTAATGAGTGTTAATAAGAATATAAATATTTGTAACGAGAGAGGCCTAAAGGCAATCTAAAGGCTATATACTCTATCGTGCTAACTAAGCCTTATCCTTCAGGCGCAGGCGTAGCCTAAGCTATAACATACCCCCCTCCTATACTGTTTTCCTGTTACTTTCTACTATAATTTTAGACAGTAGCTGTAGTGCGCAAAAAAATTTTTACAATTAGAAAGTTAGTTATTAGGCTAATTGTTGTTCTAAGCTTAGCGCTTATATAATATTATAGTCTAGTAGTTACTTTAGGCCCTAGTCTGTACACAGTTATGTATTGTTGCAGCGTTAGCTTAGCATTGTTACTTAGCAAGGCCCTACTACACAAACTCTTAGCTCCTTCTGTCCTCTTTTCTCTACTTAACCTTTCTTCTACCTATCGCAGCTTCTCTGACCTCGCTCTGTTGCTGCCCTGTTATTTCTTAGCTTTTCTTAGTTTTATACAATAGCGTCCTTTAACCCTGCTTCTAGTTCTAGTGCTAGTAGAGGTAGCAGCTCTCTAAATCCTAGTAGAGATTGTAGTTGTAAGGGCAGTTCTCTAGTATATTATTGCAGCGCTCCCTATTCTACGTTATTACTTACTATTTATGTCTATAGTCTAAGGAACCTCTGCGCAAGAAGCTGCGTTATAAGGTTAGTAACTATCTTATTATTAGTAATAGTAATAACAAGGAGTTTAGTTGCGTTAAAGAGGCTTTCTGTACTTGTGTTAGCTGTATAAATTAGCTAGGGCTATATAGCTATCTTAAGTAAGTGTTAGCCCTCCTTTACCTTGTTTTTATTTTACTAACGTTTCTATAGTTACCTAATAGAGTCTACTAACAAGTGCGAACCCTGTTAGAAGTAGAAAGTGTCTTATTTATAGCTAGATCTACTCCTTACTGCGTACCTCTATTTCTGTGCCTGTACTTAGCGCTACGTTAAGTATACTAATAATAGCTATAAAGCTAGTAACACTTATATAGTAGAGAAGGGGACGATTGTTTAGAGCGAGGGCAAGAAGACTAGGAAACACCTGCGTTTTAACTAGGAGTTTAAAAGGCTCTATAAAGACTAGAAGTTAGTATATAAACATGCACTACAGGCTTTATAGACAGGTCCCCCTCTTGCTAAGTATAATCTATCTGTCCTAGCTCTGCTAGGTCCTTCTGCCTTAGACTCTAGTAGTCTCGCCTTAAACGCTCTTATTATTAGGTTATCTTTAGTACTATTACTGCCTAGCGCTATTAGAGCTCTAACTACTATAAACTGTAATATTTATAACGTAGTGTATACTGTATAGTACACCTTCTAGGAGCAAGACTACTATATCTAGGACGCGCACTATTAGGTTAAGCAGCAGTTTAACCTAACTTATTATTAGCTTAAGCAGGTAGGTAAGCAGGCTAAGGGTCTGTAGACTGTCTAGACTAAGATGCTTGTAAGTAGATTTCCTAGCTCTATTAGTTTAACGTTGCTAACATGTCCTTTAGAAAGAGTTAAAGGTAATAAATGCTGCCTAACTAGCCCTAGCTCCTGCTCTTTCTGCCTCTCTAACGCTTCTAACTATATACTCCCTACTATTAACTCCTAGTAGTGCCTAGTTTAACCTTTACTCTAGTTAGCTGTTAGCCTCCCTTGCGTCCCTATCTCTGCGCTTTAATCTATACACAGGTCTTCTAGTGCCTATTATTAACCTAGCTACTAGGTTACTTATAACGCCTTCTTCTTGCTAGAACGTTTACGTCTCTTACTACTAGCGCCCCTATAAGCGCACGCTGTCCCTCTTTCTTTCTAGCACCTAAGGTTGTAATGCCTGTCTACAGGACTACTCTCTCTGCCCTAATAGTAGCTGTTAGGACGCTAATATATTCGCCCCTAGTTATAGTTATTCTAGTGCTAGTAAGACTCTCTATATTAGTTATCTATTACTAAAGTAGATACAATCTATTAATAGAGCTACTTATTACGCTACTTGTGCTTAGGCTTAGCGTCTTCTTAGCAGCTCTAAGGCAACTCCGCTAGCCCTAGATGTCCTTGCCTAGGATAATAGTTTATTATCTAAGACTAAGTACAAGACAGCAGACGAGTCTAGGTTAGAGCTAGATAATCCTAACTAGGGCTTATTTAGTTAAGGTGCCTAGCATAGTCCTCTTTATTAAGGTTAGAGCTTTAGTAGTAGTTTTAGTTTTAGTGTTAGTTAGAGCGCCTGCCTCTCTAGTAGTCTTAGTAGTTAGAGCGTTAGCTCCTCTAGTAATTCTAGCAGCTTTTGCTAGTCTTGTAGTAGTTTAGCCCGCCTTCTAGGTTTCTTCGTCCTAGCCTCCTTATAAGGTTAGGCTTGTGCCCGTCTTTAATAAAACTTGTTTTAGTTTCCTTTTCGCCTGCCTCTAGGGTCTATCATGATGTAATGCGTCCTTCTATTTCTCTCTAAATTCTTACAAGGCTTTTATGTCTGTAAAGTCCTCTAGTAGGTACTATATTAGTATTACCTAGCCTTTCTACTTTACAAGCACTTAGCGCTTACCTCTTCCTCTTACGTTCTTAGCGCAAAGGATAGACTCTACCTCCTATTTATTTAGCGTTAGGTTATCCTCCTCTAGTATAATTACAGGGCCTAGCCTTGTGTCTACTAGCTTCTAGCTTAGGAGTAGGTCCTCTGCAGCTCTCTTAAGTAAGTTAATATAAACTATTTAGTGCAGGCTCTCTAGGAGATTAAGAACTATAGTAAGCAGGGACAGGACGTTAGTAACAGTGTACTTATTTTGCAAGAAATCTAGCTTTTTACTAGGTTAATTTGTCTTAACATTCTATATAGAAAACTACACCTTATCTCTAACCTTAAAACGTTCTACTAGTTATCTGCTTTAGTTCGTAGCCTCCTGTGTTCACTACTGCAGGAAAGCAATTACAGCTTAAGTTAGTTCTACTCCCTACTTTAGATAGTTAACAAAGTAGACCGCACAGCCCTGTAGTGTTTTTATTAACGTTTTAGGGACCTTAACCTATTATAGGAGGTTAATGTTGTAGCTGTTAAGTAGTAAGTTAAGGCTAACGCTAGTAACGCTAGAATCCCTGTTATTTAAGGCAAGTTAATATACTAGGAGGCAGTCTGCCTAGTCTATCTACTTAAAGCACACTATTATTCTTAAGACTACCTAGACCTCCTAGTTAGCCTTTTCTATGCCCCTGTTAGTTTGTAGGTAATGCGACGTAGAGAGCAGCTGCTTAATGCCTGTAGTCTTACACAGTGTTTTCTAGAAGGTTCCTAGCTAGTCTAAGCCTCTGTTAGATATAATAGTAGAAGGGAAGCTATAAAATTGCTACTACACGTCTTAGAACCTGTATATACAATCCTTAGCTTCTATAGTACATATTACCTCTAGCTAAATAAACTTAGATAGTTAGTCTGTAATAATGAGCAGGTAACGCGGTAACGTTAGTGTAGCTTAGAGAAGGTCTACTATAAAGTTAATTAAGATTTAGGACTAGAATTAATCTGTAATTAGGAGGGGTTAGAGGAGTCCTTAGCGCTTCTTCCTTAAGATATAGGCTCTGTAGTAGTAGTAGTTTCTAACGTATTAGGTTATGTCTTCTAATATTCTATCCTAGTAGTAGCTGCGCTAGACTAGCTAGAACGTAGTATTCTTCTCTAGGTGTCCTGCAAGTCCTAATTCGTATACGCGCTAAATAATAGCTATTATAAGAGGTTCCTATACTAGTAGCTATATAACTCCTTGCTACATTAAAGTTCTATACGCGCTAACTAAATAGTTACTAATCTACTACCTTATGTCTGCACTAGAGGGAAACTGCTAGTTACCTTACTAGACTACTTTTAAGTAGATAGTATATTTAAGGTTAGCCCTAATAGCTTTGTTCTAAAGAGCCTAGATGTACCTATCTGTAAATATTTAGTAGCCTAGCGTTACGTTATTATTACTTACTTCTACTACTGCAACCTAGATTAATTAGGGCGTTATTAAGGCAGCCTCCTGCAGTTGTAGGGTTCTAACGTCCTAGTCCTGTTAACTTAGGGCATTAGGCCTGTTAGCTAAATGTCCTAGGCGATAGCAGAGGTTGTAATTAAACTAGCTAAGGAGTTCTGCCTATTAGTGCTGCCTTTTACTAAGGACTCTAGTGTTTGTAAAGTACTTAAGGTTCTTATAGTTAGTAAGTATAACAAAGGGTTTAGTAACGCTCTAGAGTTCTAGCATCTAGGCAACTAGGCACTAAACGACTGTAAGGAGTTCTTTGTTATAGATAGTATAGTTATGCTCTGCTAGCGTTAGCTTAGTAGAGTAGTATGCAACTAGGTGCTAAACACTATTAATCTGCTGTAATAAGCAGCCTCTAGTTACTCCTCCTAAGCAGTCTGTTTCTACTAACGTGTCTCTTTCTAGGTCCTATAGTACAAGGGCCGGCCCTGCTATAAAGACGTTCTTAATCTTCTAGAAGGCTTTTTTAGTGTTATTTGTCTATTAAAACGGCACATCCTTCTTTGTAAGGTAATAAAGGGGCTCTATTAGTTTAGAAAAGTTTAACACAAAGTCTCTGTAGAAGTTAGCAAACCCTACAAAGCTTTAAATACCTTGTATAGACGTAGGGGCTTCCTATTTACAAATTACCTTAATTTTCTTAGGGTCAAGGTAGATGCCTTGTCCTACTTTAACTATGTACCCTAGGTACTTAACTGTCTTTATAGCAAACTAGCATTTTCTAAGATTAAGATAGAGGCCTGCGTTGCTAAGGAGTGTTAGTGTACGCTTTACCTTTGCTATGTAATCTTAAAGGCTTCTATTTAAATAGATAAGTACGTTGTCTAAGTACGCAGTAGTAAATAGGCTAAGTGCCTCCTTTAGCGCTCTATTAATGTATCTTTAGAAGGTAGCAGGAGCTCCTGTAAGACTAAATAGACAGACAAGCTACTTATAGAGCCTAAAGCAAGTTTAGAAAGCTGTAAGAGGTTTATCTCCTTCTGCGATACGTAGCTTATAGAAAGCTGCTTAAATGTCTAGCTTAGTAAACTATTTAGTAGTAGACAGGGTGCGTAAGGTCTCTTTAATTAAAGGAAGTAGGTAGTAGTCTTGTTTAGTAAGCGCGTTTAGGCCGCAGTAGTCTATATATAACCTCTATCTCTCTCCTAGCTTTTTTACTATAAGGATAGGTACTCCTATAGAGGAAGAACTTGCTTGTACCTAGCCTTTATTAAGTAGGCCTGTAAGTTGCTGCTAAAGTTTAATAAGTTAGTCCCTTAGCATGCTGTACAGAGGGCCCTATAGGGCTTCTAGAAGAGAGCTGTCTTGTCTTAGTTTTAGCTTTACATAGTAGTCTATCTAGCCCTAGTAAGGTAGGAGACCTGCTGCTTTCTCTTTATTAAATAGGTCTTAGAACGACTTAAGTTCTTTAGGGAGGTACTTACTATCCTTAGTAAGCTCTTTCTTATCGCTTCCTCTACTTAGGAGCGTAATAGCTAGAACCTAGGTTATATCTTAGAGATTTGTAATAAGCGTGCTGTTAGGCTACCTTTAGGGGTTATCTAGGCCTTAGGACAGGAGAGCTAGTAACAAGACTACAGTAACTAGTTTTAGGTATTATTAGCGCTGCTACGTTTCCTAGACTACTAATCCTTGTACTTAGGCGATCTCTAGAGTCCCTTAATTAGCCTAGAGAGTAACGCTAAAGTGCTAAAGCTATAGAAGGCTAAATATTACATTGTAATCTAGATTAGGTATTATATACCCTACAAGCTATATACACTAACTATTAATATTATAAGATAAAATTACTATCTAAGTAATTATTAGTCCTTGCGTAAGTCTAGCTGCTTAGCAAAGGCAACGTAGCAGAATTTCTAAGTAATCTACCTTAATCTTATTTACCTTTACTTTGCTTACTGCACAGAAACATTAGCAGTCTAAGTTAATTAGAACGTTAACGTAGAGCATATTCTCTAAGAAGGCTAAGACCTAAAATAGCGCTCTATCTATCTTCCCTAAAATGCTAGCTACGTTATCGTCTGTCTTGTAGTCTAACTACTCCTCTACTCTAATATCCTTGTACTACCTCTGTTTCGCATCTAAAGTAGAGGCTACTCTTTCTCTAATGTACTATAGCTTGCTACGTCTGTAAGTACAGAGCCTCCTTAGGAGGATACTGTATTTACTACTACTATATTGCTGCACTCTCTTATAACGTGTCTACTCTAACTATATCTTATGTACTGTCTCTTCTCCTTACGCTAGTAGAAAAGATTATCTAGAATCTAGTTAGCTTGCTACTTGCCTTAGCCTTTACAGGATTAGCTGCCTGTCGCCTGCATAGGAGACATAATAACATCTTCTTAGGCATCTTGCTGTAGTTAGGCTAGCTTTAGTCTAGGAGGCTAATAGAATTAGTATTACTTTTCTAGCTGTGTTATCTTAATATTAACTGTAATTACGCTATAAGCGTAAACTGCCTAGTTATAATTAGTGTAGGAGATGCCTTAGTTTAGGGCGATAGTGCAGATATTCTTATTAAGGGCGCGTTAAAGCTTTCTTAACTTCTACTTATTAGACTACTCTATTCCTCCTGCCTGCTACAGGGTAGTATTAAAGTAGATTAGAAACTTAGGGAAGGACTTATCCTTTTGCTAGTAGAGGCCTTTAAGCCGTGCCTGTGCCTTCTCCCTAGCGTAGACATCCGCGTAGCAAAATTCTAGGTAAATAAGGAAGTTTACAGGATTATACTGCCTGTTAAACCTACTTTACTAATAGTACAGGGCTACTTTGTGTTAAACTATTAGCGTAAGGTTGCCCTAAATAAATACAAACTAGTTAGTTAGGCTGCTAATAAACTTAGCGTTAACCTAGAGCTTGTATTCTATAGTAACCTTCTAAGCTATAAAAGAGATTAAATCCTTAGCGAACTAAGTTCTTACAGGCAGTAGTTTCTGTTGTAACTTAGGTAGTTTAACTTTAACTAAGAAGAGTGCTGTAGGTGCTACTAGCGGGTTAGCTGTGTTAGTTAGATTACTAGCTAGTGTCTCGTCTATAGGGGTAGGAGAGATAGTATTGTCTGTAGTATTCTAATAGGGAGTTGCTAGGGCTAGAGTAGCAAGGTTAGAGATAGCTCTACAAGTTTCTTTAAGTTATTCTTAAAGCTAGCGGAGCGCAGCGCAGTCGTTATTCTGCAAAGTTTAAAGAGATTAGAGAGTAGCAAGTATTTGCTGCAAGACAGTATTGTTTAGAGCCTGTTTAGAAGCTATCCTGTCTCTTTATAGCTCTGTTTTAATAAATATTCAATGTAATAGACTAGCTTTAAAGTAGAACTGCAATAAGTGTTAATAAGAATATAAATATTCGTAACGAGAGAGGCCTAAAGGCGATCCGAAGGCTATATACTCTATCGTGCTAACTAAGCCTTATCCTTTAGGCGCAGGCGTAGCCTAAGCTATAACACCTAAGCCTAACAGCGCAAAATAGCGAAGTCTAACAGCCCTAAACCTACGACCTACAGAGAATATAGGATAGAAGGAGGCTAAAAGCAGTAGCACAAGTATAGGTTAATTATATAGTACACTAAGAAATATAGAGTAATACTTTCCTAGAGAGAGACTTACTACAACGCTAAGTAAAAAAGCGTATATAAAATAAACTATACACAAGTAATAGTAAATACATTTCCTAGAGAGAGACTTATAATATTTCCTAGAGAGAGACTTACAACATTTCCTAGAGAGGGACTTATTACATTTCCTAGAGAGGGACTTA
>MU006796.1:102622-254699 GCA_010093635.1 Massarina eburnea CBS 473.64 | reverse complement strand
TTTTATATACGCTATTCTAGTTTCTTACTAAAACATCTCTTTTGCAGTAGAATTCTAACTCTCTACTATATAGAGCTTAGTTATATATTTTAACAAATAAACTACAAATAGTGTTTATATTTTTATAACTATACTTATTATAGTATAACTTAATCCTATCTACTAATATAGAACATTAATTTGTAAATAGAACGTTTTCTATTATTATAGAACTGTTTTTAACAGAGTATAGTCCTTCTGTTAATTCTGCTTCAAAGATTGTTTTGTTATTTTTACAAACTATTGCCTTATCTTTTTTAAAGCTAATTGTAAAGTCTTTTTTTACTAGTTTTTGAACTAATACTATGTTAACACTAAACTCAGGCACACAGAGGCAGTTATTTAGTATAATTTTGTTATTTCTTGTAACAAAGCAAATTGATCCAATTGCATAAGACTGAATTATAGAGTTGTTTCCCCATTTAATCTTTGTATTTTTTCTAGTTATAGAACTATCTATAAACAATTGTTTGTTATAAATTATATATTGTGAACTACCAGAGTCTAGAATTAAGTTAGTAGTTGTTACTAGCTTGTTTTGAGAGTATAGTACCTGTTCCCAATTGTCTTCTTTTGGCTCATTTAAATCGACGTCCATTTTGTCTGTTGCTAGTAGTGTTAAACTACTAGATTCCTGATTAATAGGATCAGGTTTAGGCTCTCTAGGTCTTTCGTAATCTGCAGCTGTTTTAAACCATTTAGGCTTGTTTTCAGGGAACAGATACCAGCACTTATTAGTGTTATGGGTATTAACCTTGCATTTAGTACAAAACCTATTACTAGGCTTTGTTACCTTGCTAGGCTTCTGCCTAAAGTTCTAATTTTAATTGTTGCTGTTTTAATTGCTAACAAAAAGAGCTTTACTAGCAGAAATTGACGTTTGTCTTCTGCTTTTATCAATTAAATTAGAAAACAGGTTATCTAAATTGATTTTGCTTGAATCCTCTCTGTAAGATTAAGTTACTATAGTAATGAATCCTTCGTAATAAGGACTAAGGTTATTAAGAATCCAGGCTACAATAGCCTGTTTTAGAAGCTTAATTCCTTTATTGTCCAAATTACTAGTTAGGAATTTAATCCTATTAAGGTAGCCTTCCATAGATTCAAAAGCTGCCAAACTAGTTTTAAAGAACTCCTTTAAAAGGAGAAATTTAGCATTAAAGCCCTGTGGGCTATAAAGCTTATAGAGAGTTTCCTAAGCATCCTAAGCTGTTTTACAGTCTTTTATGTGAATTAAAGGACCGTCCTCACAAGCTAGAGTAATAGCTGATTTAGCTTTTAAATCTGTAGATCTCTCTATAGATAGAATAGCTTTATTATCTCTACCTTGTACAGCATCATAGCAGTTTTCAGCTATTAAAACAGCACTCATTCAGATTTTCTAAATTTCGTAGTTTAAAACACCGTTTAGCTTCTTAAAATTAATGAGTTTAGCTACTAAGCTCATTGTGAATTGATTTCTAAGTTGCTGATTGTTGATTTGTGATTTGCTAATTTGAAATTTGCTGTTTACAGGTTGCTAATTTGTTAATTTGTAGTTTAGAGATTTATTGTTAATTTGTAATTTGCTGATTCGAAATTTGCCGTTTACAGGTTGCTAATTTTGCTAATTTGCTGATTTGAAATTTGTGATTTGTTAATTCGAAATTTGCCGTTTATAGGTTGCTGATTTGCTAATTTGTAGTTTAGATATTAATTGTTAATTTGTGATTTGTTGATTCGAAATTTGTCGTTTACAGGTTGCTAATTTTGCTGATTTGCAATTTGTGATTTGCTGATTTCAAATGAATTTGTCCTTTAAACAAGAATAGAAGAACAGGGGTTTTTTAAGATATAATAGAGAGTTAGAGCTCTAGGCTCATAACCTGTGAAAAATTAAGGTTGAAGTAAGAAGGTGTGTCGGTAAAAGTAATACTTGAATTATCTAACTATTTACTAAGCTATCTGCTTGGGTTATATAGAGTCTTATTACTGTATTAGGTTCTCATAGATCTAAGATTTCTAGCTTCGTTTAGAGCTTGTTACAAGCTAAAACTACAGCTTTATTACAGCTTTATTTAGAACTTGTTACAAGCCGAAACTACAGCTTTATTACAGCTTCATTTAGAACTTATTTTGTTTCGTTTCGTTTTGTTTAGTTTTGTTTATGTTTTGTTTCGTTTTGTTTATGTTTTGTTTCGTTTTCTATTTTTACAAAAAGCCTTCCTTTGTTCAGAACTTGAACATTTTGCAGGTTCGAACAATTATTTAATAGCAGCTTTATTATGTAAGCTAGAGCTACAAATTAGACTGCATTTTGTATAGAACTAGTTTCTGCACAATAGTAGCTAGCGTATAGTACGCTAGTAATTAAACTGTATTTTATATTTATGTTTTCTTGTTTTGTGCAGTTTTGCTTAGATTTAGAGCTTCTATAACCTTTGTAATATTAAGAAGATTACAGCTAGCTTATATAAGCTAGAGCTTTTAATTACTTTGTATATTGTAGTTTAAGTGTTTATACACAATAGTAAGTAGCGTAGGCTTTGCTAGCTACTAAGCTGTATTTTATATACGCTATTTTAGGTTCTTACTAAAACATCTCTTTTGCAGTAGAATTCTAACTCTACTATATAGAGCTTAGTTATATATTTTAACACTAGGTCTATTATAGACCTCTTTAGAAGGGCCTTAATATATAGGAGACTAATTATACTATTTAATATATCTATCTAAGCTATACGTTAGGTAATAATCCTTTCTAGTCCTTTGCCTAAAACAGAGTAGAAGGTAATAAGCCTAATTAATTAAAGAGATAACTAGTCTTTCTTACTTACCTTTAGGATTATAGCAACCTTAGTAGCTTTCTAGGCCTTAAAGAAGTATCTTAGTTGTAGACAGGCTCTATCTATAGCTAGGATAGTAAGTTTAACAAAGGCCTAGTATACTTTTAAGAGCTAAATAGTAATTTTATTAATCTCTAAAGACGTGCTAGATACGCTAATAGTATTACGCTCTATTTCTTCTATTAGTAAGTTTTCTAACTAAAGTAGTAAGGTATAAGTAAGTAGGGTAAGTAGCTCTAGTAAGTTGTCTTCTACGCTAAATTAGCTAAGAATAGACTCCTTAAAGGCTTTAGCTTTTTCTAGTAGGTCTAAGATAGCTTAGTTATTAATAATAAGAGGTACCTTTTATTACGTTAGTTCTAGCTTATACTATCTAATAATATAGTATAAGTCCTTATTATCTTATACGTTGTTTATAATATATTACTAGTACTCTCTCTTTATAGCGCGCACTATAGAAAAAAAGGCTTTCTTCTAGTTAGTAAGACTAAAGTCTATTTAGCGTATACGTAAGTATTCTTTATACGTAGTATAATACTTATATATCTACTATAAAGTAGCCTATCTTACTTTATAATCTTACTTACTAGCTATGTATAAAGTGTTAGTTATAGCTTAGGTAAAAGACGCTACTTAATAGTCTAAGTTTATAACTATTAATATAAAGTAAAATAGTACGTAGGCTATCTCTAGTTTAATAAGCCTAGTAAACTTTAATAAGTCTACTTCTAGTAGCCTGTAGTATGTTTACTTAAAGGGCTTATAACTATGTCCTAGGATACTAGTAACTATTATATTATAGTCTAATCTATAATAGAGGTCCTCTTAGACTATTATCTTAGTAAAGGGTATATTAGAGAAAGTAAGGTTAATAACGTAGCCTGCCCTGTAAGTAAAGGAGCTAGGCTCTCTTATAAAGTCTATACTACTATTTATAGACTATTATATAAGAGTTACTCTACCCTGCGTAGACTATACCTCTAGCTTAAAGGCTTTATATTTAGTATTAAAGTCTCCTCTTATAATATATCTAGGTAAGGGGGTAAAGCTTATAACGTAGCTAAAGACTTGTAAGTTCTATAGTTATTAGTATATATTAAGTACTAGTGTATTATTAATATTAAGCTACTAAAGGTCTTTATAGTTAAGTACTTACTAGTAAGTAATATATAATCTTGCGCTTTTACGCGTATAAGTTATAACTTAAAGTCTTTACTCTTCTTAAGTATTTTAATTACTTTTACCCTAGGCGTCTATAGGCAGGTAGTAATTAAAGCTAGAGTAAGTAGAGGTGCGCGTATTTTAGTAAGTAAAAGGTTTCTAAATATATAAGATATCTAGGTTATAGTTATATATAAGCGCAAGGATAGAAGTGTAGTAAAGTATACTTTTACCTATATTAGCCTATCTTATTAGTAGGTATTCCTCTCTTTTAGTAAAGGAATAGTTATTATATTAGCGTTCTAATATAAAGAGGAGTTAACTATTATAGTATTCTTCTTATTAGTAAAAGATATAGTATAGTTATGTTATTAAACTAGAGAACTAGTAGACATTTTAGCTAGGTTTATGCTCTTTTAGTAGGTAGCGCTCCTCTAAAGCTTACTTAATAAAAGAATAACTATAAGAACTGTAAAAGCAGCCTAATAATACCTTTTAACTAAGGCAGGAGCAGATAACTGTAGACTAATAAAGCTCTTAATTTCTATCTTACTATAGCCTAGTAGAGTTAATACTATTATAGAGTTAAGTACAGCTATTATTATTAAGATAGACTTAGAGAGTGTACTCTCTTAGGTTACTATAGTTTATATAGTTATGTAGTATACCTACTTATAAGCTTAACGTCTAGCCTTTCTAAAAAAGGTTAACTCTCTCTTGTTAGGCTAGATTAGCCTATTTACTACTTTCTAAGGTATAGCAGAGTAAGTAAAGCACCTAGATTTATAAGGTCTGTAGTAGTTAGCGTATTTATCTAAGTATAAGTAACTATCTCTAAGTAGTCTATTATATATCTAAGTCCTCTTACTATATTTATTATAGCAGGACTCTTTAAGGCACTTTATAAAGCTGTAGTAGCCCTAGTAACTAAAGTTAGATCTCTTAATAACTAGCTTCTTTTATATTAGTTTTACTTAGTTACTACAACTATATAGTTATAAGGATTAAACTAGCTTAAGGAAAGAGATAATCTAAGTAGTTATACTTATAAGGCCTAGCCTATAGCGTAAGGGGCAGTAATTAATAAAGTTTACACTAGCTTAAGTATAAGCTTCTTTCTAGACTATAGTTATAGTTATAAGTACTTTAGTGCTTTTAATTAAGTAGTAAGAGCTAGCTATATATAAGAGAGCGTAATTATACTAGGTCTAAAGTAGAGAGGTAGCCTAAGCTTTAACTAATTATATCATAACTTCTTTAGTTTCTTAGGCTATAAGGAGTTTTTAGCTAAACGTATTAGCAGGCAGGATTACCTATCTTATCTTTATCTCTATAGCTTTTAGGGTATTTACTAGCGTTAGCTTTATAGTATTATAGATAGCTTTATAAATTACTTATAGTAATAGCTTTAAAAGGTAGGTAGTAGTTAGTATAGTAAAGAAGATATATAGATCCTCTTTAAGTATAAAGTAAGTAGTAGGTCTTATAAGTCTTAGTATACAGGTCTATCTCTTTTAAGACTTACTTTTAGTAGTATTGTAGCTACTATTATCCCTTAAGTTTTTAAGAGTTAAAGCTATCTCTGCCTATAAAGGCTGTTAGTTTTAAGTTATCTCTCTAGTTTAGTTACAGCTCTTATTATAGAAGCTGCTACTTACTCTAGTACTAAGCTAGCTACTTATATAAGTGCCTCTATTTACAGAGGCTACTATACTATAAGCTTAGAAAAGAGTAGAAGCTAAAGTAAAGGCTTTAATAACCTTACAGCGCAGCTTATTTATAATAACTATATTAGATAAGCCTTAAAAAAGTTCTATACAGTTATCTATAGCTTTAGTAATAGCTTTAATAATATTTTTATAAGTTTTATAAGCCTAGTAAGCTATAGTAAAGTATAGTATAATTACGCTAGTTACTGTATTACTACTAGCTTATCTAGTAAGCGCCTTTCTACCTAAGTTAGTTATTAATAGTAGTCTATTACTTATTAATAGCAGCCTTTCTAAGTAGTACAAGTTACCTTAGTAAGCTAATTCTAGTTTATAAAGGCGTGTTTAGGTTAAAGTTATAGCTATAGGCTAGTAGTTTAGTATTATAAGACTATTAACGCTTTTAGTTACATCTATATTTACTACCTAAAACCTTAAATAGTAAGTATAGATAGAGGGAAGCTTATTAAGTAATAAGCTAAGTTATTAGAGTAAAATTAGTAGAAAATTAACCCTTTTACAAGGGTACATTAATTTCCCTAATGTTAGTGTTAGTGTGTTGCTTAGTAGCTTGGTAAACACGTAGCGCGCACTAATACTACTATCTTTTATCTATTAAACACCCTGCATCCTGCACCTTAATGTCTAGCACAACACTGACCCTTTTGCTGTCTTATCTGCAATTATTTGTTCGCTACTGCTATAGCTGCCGCCGCCGAACGTTGTGTATTCTACCAAGGCGTTTTTGGAGACGAGTAAGAGAAAGAAGTACGTCACGCCCTCGATTTCACCTGGCCGCGCGCCGCGCGCCGCGTGTAATACACTTGGATGTATAGCAAAAGAATTCTGGCAGAGAGATCCTTTGCATAGTAGGTCGGCGAGCTGGATAGGGTTCTGCTAGCCTATTAGACATTAACGTAAGGATGCATAAGGCAAACTAGAAGCTGAAGAACACTGGAACTGTAAGTAACGTAAGCAAACAGTAGTAAGGTCCTGAAAGGATTTTTGCATACTGTATACTACCGAGCAACCCCGCTAGCGGATCATCAAAAATTTCTATGTTGATGTACATAATAAGGCTAAGTTACTTTTTATTTTAACGTTCAAGTTTCGGCCCCGAGGCTAGACCAGGGGGTGGGGTCGACGAGTTTGTGCTGTAAGAACTGCCAATGCCCGTAGAAGCATGTGCACTGGAAATATTAGCAGCGCTCAGGGAGTCTGCGCTGGAAAACATTCGCGTCAGGTTCGACGATGTTGTTCGTGATGCGATCTTGTGTGTGAAGTGAGGTAGAGAAATGAGAAAACACGCTGTTTTGACGCCAAGTCAAGTAGCCCTTCACGAAATCATGTGCAGTTATTTTTATTCTCGGTCCTATTTTCATCGCCGCTAGAGTTGTGCTGACGACACGTGGACACCATTTTCTGTCTACATACGAAGAGGCATAACTCGCAAGACACCCCTGCGACGAGTCTAGATCTCTAAAGCTCTATCACGAGACGAGAGGAACATACAGCGTCTTGTCAAGTTCGGTAGGACATGCTAGAATACAGGCAAGAGTGTATTTATGCAATACAATGTGTTCTTATTAGATCTTTTTCTTAAAATGTTTTGAGATAAAATACTACTTTAAGATAGGTTTGTTCCATGCACGAATACACGATTTGACATCCTCGCATATTTCACTAGACTTGGGAAGACGCTGTATAGTCCCACTCAGTCCGGATCGCTAGCGCTAGCATTTCTACCCCCTTTAAAAAACCAAGCCGGAGGCTAGTTATTCGGACCACTATATTACGACCTCGCTTAGCATCCGAACAATTTTCGGCCCCAAGTCTCGATTCTAGCCTGTACAAAAATGCCAAAAAAACACTACTCCGTTGCACGCGGCAAGCTTGCAAGGCTTAACTAGAGCAACTTTATTGAACGTTACCTTTGAACATACGATCAGGGTACCACTAGTCTCAAAGATATGGGCTAGTCGATAGAATGTATGACAGCCTCGCGTTTGCTTCTTTTAGGCAGTGCTGGACACTTCTGCCTTTGCGGGTTTCTATATCAATGGCAAAGTATCTCGCCTTTCTTTTCACTTCACCACTGATATATACGGCATATTTCTTAATCCGAGACACTACTGCCTGTAGTGGCCTCAGCCATTCATTATGCGGCTTCATCCTACGTCGCTCTTATCGAGCACTCTCTGCGCTCTTTATAGTCTTAATTTTTATTCTGCTTCAGCAATCCCTCTCAACTTCGGCAACGAGACCCTTGGCCTTCTCGATCATCACCATGTGGGAGCCCGTGACGACAAGGTGCTCCTCCGCCTCATGCCGCTTGGCGCCTCTATTACACAGGGCATAGAGACGGGCCTTGATGAGGCCAAAGACGAAGGTTATCGTAGACACCTTCGTGACCAGCTCAGGTACTGGGGCTACGAGGTCAACATGGTTGGAAGTCGATCCCATGGAAGTTTCGCAGATAACCAGCACGAAGGCCATCCTGGTTACCAACTTGCGGCTATCGATGCTATCTCGCAGAACTCATACACCCTTCGGAAGCCTAACCTAGTACTTATTAATGCCGGGACAAACGACTGCGTGCAGGCTGATGATCGCAACTACACACCTCTACCAGGTGGTACCGAATTTGTCGAGGGCACAAAAGATCGTCTCAAGTCTATGATCCAAAGTGAGTGGACCTACAAGTGAAAGAACAACCGCTAATCTTAATAGACGTTTTCGCCGCCAGCGAAGGTGTCGTCATCATCGCATCAACACTTATCAACAGTCAGGATGCAACAACCAACAGCTACATCGAAACTGCCAACGCAGGATACCGGGAGTTGGTTCTTGAAATGCAGAGCGAAGGTGCAAAGATTGAGATGGCTGACAGTGCGTAATTTCCAAACGAAGCCCCATATCCACCGCTTCTGAATCCCATGGCTGACTGTGTACCCCAACTCTAGTGAACACCGGATGGATAACGACCGATGAACACAGTGACTCTACTCACCCCAACGACGTTGCATACGAGAAGATGGCGGCGGTTTGGGCTACTGCTTTCAAGAAGGTTGAAGCGAACGGATGGCTTGTCGCCCCAATTGATACCGGCGGCTCCGACGACAGTAACTGCTACCCAACCGCTGATGGCTTCCGCGGCCCGGTACAGACACAGGAAGGTAGCGGTTATTCTGATGACCGCTATAGTCATTCCTCTTCGCTGGATGACACATTAACTTATTATGGGGCTGCACCGCGTTCTCTGGTACGATATCTTGTCCTTCTTTTTCCATCTGCTGACTTTAGGCTCTAGGTGGGCGAGTGGAATCATTTCCATTTTGCACAGCTCGTCAGCTTAGGCGGAGACGAGGACCGTGGGAAGCCATTGGATGAACGCGTCAGAATCCTGGACCCCGAAGACAGGAAACTCAACAACCTTCCGTACATGTCATTCATTCTTAATCAAGGCGGTGGCTCCTTCAATACCTTGGAGGTTGCCGTCACTATCGTTGAGGATGGTACTCCAGAATGTTTAAGTCGCGGTGTGCGTTTTGGCGACATCAACGGTGGTATGTATACGAGATTGGGTACAAGATTTGGGTTGGCATCTCGATGCTCAAGCTTGCTATCTCTTTCTCCCTTCCCTCCTCCTTATTGGTTTGAGAAATTTACTAATATTGTATCGCGTCTACAGATGGGCTAGATGACTTCCTTTGTATCGACCTGGTAAGTCATTCTTCACCTATTCTATTCATTGAAAGTACTGACTGGCTTCACCCTCTAGGCTGGTAGTCTTTTTGTTTCTCTCAATCGAGGTGGCAATCCCCCGACGTTCGAGTACATCGGCAGCATCCGCGACGATGTCTATACACAGGCAAACGTGCGTCTTGGCGATATTGATGGGGATGGTCGTTTAGATTATTGCGGACTTGACGATAGTGGCGGCTTGGCCTGCTGGCGTAACGGCGGAACTGGTGATGCTCCCATTGCCAAGTATGGCGGCTACTGGCAAGGTATGCTGCTTGACGGTGGCGGTGAGACGTTCGATGATAACGCCATTGCTTTACCGGCCACGTATGCGGGTGTCAATCTCGTTGATATCAACGGCGACGGGCGAGACGTAAGTGGAGCGTGATTTCAAGCACTTTTCAAGCTAACATGATTGTCTAGGATTGGGTCTACTTCTACCCCGACACCTCCTCGTTCATCTACATCAACCAGCGCGGCAGTAAGCGAGACGACGGCAAGGGCTTGCACCCACACTGGTCGAAAGCCTCGTCAGCTATCGGAGGCTGGCCAGATGATGACACCGTCAACACCACGATGCTTTTGTTCGGTAACATCTATGGCTCCGGCCGAGCGGACCTTATTCACGTTGAGCAGATCGGCAGCAACTTCGACTACCGGTTCAACCTCCATCGTAATACCGGCGACGGGGGAAGGAAACTCAAAGGTGATGGAGATCATTACTGCTCGATGTACGGACGCGGCTATGATGATTACTTGTGGGTGTGGGAAGGCGGCATGATCGATCTGTTTGAGAACGTCAACCCTGGCAATGAGGGCATGTGGAACGACAGAGGCCGCATTCTGGAGACCGCAATAGGTCGCAAGTGGATCCAATTCGGCGACTGGGATGGTGATGGTTTCTGCGACGTACTCACCGTTGATCGAGAGACGGGCAATGTTCAGTTGTGGCGTAACGGAGGGGTTGATGAGAGTAGCGGGAACCCCACTTTTGAAACCGCAGTCACCGTCGTCAGTGGCTCTCTCTGTCCACAGACTTGGAACCCCAATCCGGAGGATTTAGCCGTTCGATTTGGAGACTTGGATGGGGATGGCCGTGTGGATTACATCTGCATGGATCCTGATGGTCGGAGTCGGGGCTGGTTGAACACAGCCAGTGGTGTTCAGGCAATGAGTCCTAATCAGATCAAGGTCAGTGTGGGCTTTGACAGGGCTAATCATCGATGGGCAGACGTCAACGGTGACGGAGGTAAGGCGCCCACCCCCCACAAGGCCACAATGTCACTAATTTCGCCTCAGCTGTCGACTTTCTATGGGTCGACAAACATACTGGTAATGTCCAGTGCTGGATCAACGGTGGTGTCAAGGCAGCTCTTGATAGCAGCATGTACTGGGATGAGCAGGGAGACATCTGGATGTCTGGTGTTGAACGTGGGGCGAACATACACTTTCCTAAGCTTGTAAGTCATATAAGGCTCTTTTATAGTCCCCAACGACACTCTGCTAACCGTCTTCATTCCTTAGTCTACTTCAGCGCGGGCTGACTATCACTGGGTCCACCCTCAGGATGGCACAGCATGGACGTACTTCAACGAAGCCTGTGGTACCGGCGATGGCAATGCCGGCGGGCCTGACGACGGGACCATCTCAGATCCAGGCTTACCGACCGACCCAGCCGACGACGGTGATGATGACAGTGGCGACACTTTGTGCTCCCGGTCAGATGGAGTATGCCCAGTACCTGCAGCAGTACTAGCCGCCGCATCATCTTTGTGGCCTGGTGTTGATTGGGATGTGACAGCGGAGTCGTGCTTAGAGCCGATGTTCTCAGACTTGGTCGCCACCCACAGCAGAGCTGTAGAGATGTTCCGTGCGACTGCTGGCGAAACTGCCGATACTTCATCGGACACTAACCTCCAGACTGCCTTCAGTACCACAGGCTTTAATCGCTATTTTGTTGCGCATACTGGATGGCTTGAGACCGAAATGTGGAACGCGCAATCGCGAAAGTTCGCGAGTACGCTAGACTGGGTAAGAACGCTCCTGTATGAAATGCATTTGCGATATACACTGACATCATATCCACCTTTCAGGCACAAAGAACTCCACCAGCCGGCGATACCGACCAGGCTTCGAAGATCACGTACTACTGCGTAGATCCGAGTTGGGCTACAACTGCCGAACTGTGCAGTGCTGGCGTGTAAGTGCTCTCTGTCCCCTCATTCCTTGGACATCCCAAGCTAACACTCTCGACAAGTGGTGCGAAAACCTACACTATACCAACCAATAATCCCAATTGCAAAAAATGCATGCAGATCATGCTATGCCCGACCTATTTCACACAGCCAAACATCGACGACATCGCACAGTTCCCCATCGAAAGCCTGCCGTATACAGTTGGGGCTGCCTCCATACCGTTCACTCCACGCGAACACAGCCTCATCCACGAATGGTTCCACAACGGCAACAATGACGCCACACCAGCGACGCTGTATCACATTACCGACATGAAAAGTTACCTTGTTGGTTACGGCTACAGACAAATGTACGGAGCGGGTATCACGTCTCAATGGGCCTGGCAAGGTGTCGGCATTGGCAGCGTCCTCGATGGCACCATCGTGACTGATACAATGTCCAACGCGGATAGTTTTGCTTGGATGATTACGTATAATACGTATGAAAGTAAGTTTGGTTGGACGGATGATGGACGCTGGAAGTCGGAATGGGGAACCACGAAGAGAAGCCTGGGCTCTGTATGGAAGAGATTCGTGGATGCTGTCTTGGATATGTGGTGATAGAGTTGGAGATGTCTCATTCCTGTGCATATTTCGCAGCATCTCGTTTATTGTTACACCTCCAACCATGGAATGTTGTATAAGTACATGTGAGAGCATAATGTTCCTTTTAAAAAATAATCCCGTATACCCAAAACCCAGCCATCACCGATTTAGGGGATGAAAGAAGCGGTAGACCTATTCCTAAGGTGTAGCAAACCGAACAGTGACAATTATATATATGCATGGCTCCCATTGCATCCTTTACCTCTATCTTGTTTCCTTTTACCTTTTACTTCGTAATGAGCTCATTTTACTTTTCTTGTTTTCGGGATTTGAGACATAATTAAGCTGGATCAATGCGTAGATGAACGAAGCATGGCGCTATACGAGAAAGAGCTTGCTCGAATGCTTGAAATCAAGCGGGTTATATACGTGCTCTAAAATGCACCACGACTATGGTACATACATACTAGTACGACGCTTAAGAAGCTAGATATAATGGACGACCCTTAATAGCCTACAAGATACGATAAAAAATCTCTAAAACGCAACGAAGTACTTCAATAAGTAGTGCCACATTAACCTTTAAAACGGATGCTTCAAGGTCATGAAATATGTTATACTTCGCGAATAAGTTGGCGCAGTTGCTAATTATGCATTACAGCTAGTATACAGTTTTATAAAACGAACCAATAATAACAAGTACTTAAGGTAAGATCTCTTACCTTCAAAGATGTGCTACTCGAAAGCAAAGCGGTACCTGATAGCTTTTTACGGTCTTGCACCTTCAAAATGTGCTGTATACATGATACATTAGCTAGCACGCACGTGATATAGTTTCTACCAGCAAGTGCAGAAATGAAACAGTGTCGTACCTCTTCAATTGTATCTTTCATCACGTAACGGAACGTGATTACGGGCTGTGTTTGTCCCAGTCGATGAGCTCGTGCCAGAGCTCGGTCCTCCAAGGACGGATTCCATTGAGGCTCGAGTAGATGTACGCATAACGCACCTGTAAGATCAAGCCTAAAAGTCATCAGAACCCGAAAACCTCTGGCCGCCTTTTTTATGACTCACCCAACAGCACCGCACGAAATGGTAATTAGAATGACTCGTATGTCAGGATCGTTGTGGAGTTGTTTTATAGCTTCTTCCCGTTTTTTTGCTGCTACTTTGCCGTCGATGCGCACGAATCGGACTCGGTTGTACTCGAGATATCTTTGGACTATATCTAGACTTGTGGTCCAAGAGGAGAATACGATACTAGCATGTGACAATTAGAGCGAAGGTTAATAGAACCATTGAAGGAAAACTTACTGTTTTTCTCTCGGGTACATTCTGATCCGCGAGACTACCGCGCGCACTTTGCTTGATTCCTGATTTTCGTTACCCACGTCTCTGCATGTAGATGATGAGCCATCGGAAAGCGTGAGCCTAGGAGTCAGTAATAGAGACAAGAAGGGGCTAAGAAGACATGAAGGAGGTTGTTCTATACACACGCATGGCTCGGGCGCCTGGTATCGTGACAACGTTAAGCAACCGGCGCAGAAAAATCGATAGCACGTCAAATAATAGACAGTTGACGATGTTGATACATCGAGTTCAGTCTCAGGTGGCGACAAATCGACGGGTTGTAGACATTGCTCACATATCCCTTCCCAAGAGGAAAAACGGACGGCCAGCATTGCTAGCGCAGGATCAATCCCTCCAGATTGGATCTCGAGTTGAAGAGATGGGACAAATGTTCCCAGGTTGCACACGAGACGCAGCTTGTTGATTTGTTGAATCGCACTCAGCCAGGAGTTTCCAGGCTTAGTGTCTCCTTCCGATGCTCTATCCAGTGTCTGTCACTGGCCTCTCAATCTGACGATAGTGGTTCTCTGCTGAATTGTCGAAGGAGAGTGAGACGATTATGTCTTCTCTGCTGGGAAGCTCCAAGATATCCTTAGTCCGCCTAATCATAATACTTGAAAGTAGTTTCCTAAATGTGTCTATGGCTTCTTCGACCGGCTTGGTTCGTCATAGGTCGGAGATGTCATCGTCAAATGTCTTCAGGTTGTCGTAGGGGCAGAAGTGGAGGAACGTGAATAGACCCAGCCAGCACGAGGCCGCACACTTCCGCCGAACTTACTGTAGAGTAGCAGAATGCCAATGGAGCAGAATAGGTTTCAGAGATACGAGAGGTCTTACTACTCACATGCACAATCACCACAGCGAGAAATCCGAGTTCTTAATTCCATTCAAGGTTCGACGCACACAGGAAGAATACCACCAGCAACAGCAGCAACAGCAGCAGTCTAAGGAGAGCAACCGCGATTCGGTATCAGAATCAAAAAAGCAGCGACCCGACTGGTATTGCTGTAATTGCGGTAATGGGCCCATGGGGTCTTGGTTTGGAGTTTGCCTTGATTGTAGTCACGTGAGAAACTCATGCTGTACATTGGAAACGGAGTAGATTAGGTGTTAGAAAGCGCATAAATAAACGACGGACGTATTAGAGTACTTAACACTACCCTACCAACTACCCCTACAAAACGCATGCAAAATGCAATCCAACAACTCGAGCCCCTCACCCAACAACACGACATCACATCAAAGCACCCACATCAAAGCACCCACGAGATCAAGGATTGCACCATACCAACAACCCATCACAAAGAGAAAAAGTATATTAAAAAGAACTCTATAAACCCAAACCCAAACCCCATCCATCACCCATTCTCCTTTCCCTTCCTCCCCCGCGCATCCATGCGAAACCCGACATCCTTTCTCCTGTCGTCTGTCAACCGACCCCACTCTAACAACAACCTGAACATATACACCTCCATATCCTCTTTCCTCAGCACTTTTTCTGTCCACACCCTTCCTGCCCTCGCAATAGCCTCCGCCTTCCTATCCTTGGGCTGCATCATCCTATCGCCGCCTTCCTTGAGCGAGTAACCACCGAAGAAGGCGAGCGAGGAGAAGAGGTCGTGGAGACGTATGTCAACGGGGACAAAATGCTTCCAAGCGGTGAGGCGACCCTCGTACCATTCACGGAAGAGGGCTGTTTTGAAGACGACACTGTTGGATTGGAGAAAGGGGATGAAGCGGTTGGAGAAGCCAGCGCCGTCGGCATCGAATAGATAGCGGTAGCGCCAGTGTTGGTTGAAATTGATCTTGTTGCCGAACCAGAGTTCGCGTTTCTGATCAGGGCAGTCGGAAGCTTTGCACTGTGCAATAGGCTCGATGAAGCGAACGTCCACTTCGGTTTCTAGTCGCTCTTTAATCTTATCAGGCTTCTCCATCACATACTCCAAATCCCTCGCCTTTTGCCCCTTGGGAAGAAAGATGGGCTGTCGTGATGTCTCGTTGTTCATCAAATGTACCAATCGTTGGCGAAGCATGCCTTTCCATGAGCCAGCGGTGCTGACACCCTCGGAAGTGGTTCCACGCCAAAACAGGCTATTCTCTTTCTTTGCGAAATTCGGATCTGGATACCTTTCGCCGAACTCGTACTTGATCTTATCCATGTAATTCCAGGGCGAAGGGTATCTGATATCGGCGTAACCAGAGGCGCGACTTTGACTGAAGATGGGAACCAACTCGTGTGTGCCGTCAAGAGCTGCGGGACTGAGATGCATCCCATGAAGGTTAGCAATGTCTGGCTGGTGGCATGGGTCTGCAGCCAAGGTCCAATTCGCGACGAAAACACCCACAGAGTGCGGAGCTGAGCAGGTGGAACAAAAGGCACCCTTATCCCATTGTCGGTCTCTTCGTGATTTGGTCTCCGACGAGCACGCAACAGATCCGTACGTTTGGAACGACGGCTTCTCCCTAGCGTTGTTGAAGAGGGATACGGATCGAGGCAAGTTGTTCGTCTCAAGCCAGGTCGATGCACGGTCCGGGCGGAAATCGATGGTACCATCTGCAAAAGTGTGTTCGGGGTAGCGTTCGCGGTGGGTCAGTGCCTGCTCGAATTGTTTGTGAGGTATGGCTACACGGCACTCGTCGTTCAGATTGAAGGCAAGATCCATGTCCGGAATGAAGGCAGCAAATTTCTCAATCATATTGACCGTCCCCTCCAACATCCATCTTTCCGAGTCAGCCACTTGTCCATAGATGTCGGGTTTCCCATTTCGGACACGGATGCCTCCCAGCTCTTCATTGTTTGCGAGGACTTGTGCGGTGCGGTGTCGCAAATCGGCGGGACTCAATGACGAAAACGGGGCCAGATCCTCCTCGATGTTGTCGAAATCATCAATCACGATGGAATCTCGTTGGGTGGCGAATTCGTACCATTTGTCGAAATGCGGCGGGGGGTCTCGGGTGTACCGTTGCTGGTAATGCACCACGGCTTCTGCCAAACTCTTGCTCTGGTACGCTTGCGATGCCCAGCGTGTGTGCTGCACTTCTGCAATCCCGATCAAGGTGGAAATTGGGTGTCCAAACTGAGGTTTTTCGTAACGGTAGACGGTTATGCCAATCGAGAATATGACAAGGACGGCGACAGCCACAATGTTCTGATGGCGCCCGAGTCGCACGGTGAGTTTCGGTCTCCGGTTTTCGTCGCTGGCGTCAGCCACCAGCTGCAGTGCGAGGGCCATGGTAAGGAGAGTAAAACAGAGAGAAAGGCTGACGGTAGATTTAGGAGGAAATGAGAAGGAAACGCCGGTAGCAAGTGCGTGCAAAACGCCGATATATGCAGATGGAAATGCGGTTATGAGGACAGCACCCATAACGCCATACATACGAGCCTGACAAGTTAGCGGGTCGGTGGAGTCAGCTGGGTGGTGGAAAGACTTACCGAGACAAGAAAACATAACATCATAAGGGGTATCATCAAAGACAAACGAAGAAGACCGAGTAGATATTCGCGAGGAGTGGTCAGCATCCACTCGCGATATTCGGGCATCGCCCAAAAGACTATAATGCCGGCCACGGCGAGCACCAGAGCCGAAGCCTAGACAGTTAGTGCTGCAGAGTAGAGGTGCAGGGAGCGGCTCACAATGAAGGTGTAGCCGATGAGGGCGTGGATGGTGGTGGCATCTTGGGACTCGGCTGGAGGAGAATCTGACTGAACGACGCCCTCATCGACGAGGCGGTAGAGAACGAGCACGACAATGCAGTCGACCACGAAGCCGAGGAACTGCAGCTTGGGAACAACGAAGGCGGACGAGGTCACGGTGGGGCAGATGTACGTCGACCGCAGGGCGCTCGTCTTGAGGGTGGTCAGGAAGCTGCTCACGGCAAGCAGCAGCGAGGGCAGGATGTAGCGCGTCTGGCCGTGCAGGAAGAAGTTGACGAAGCGGTCGAGGCACGAGGTGGCGGGCGAGGTGGCGGGCGAGGCAGCGGACCAGACGGGCGGCGGGCGCGCACTGGGGTCGGAGTCGCGAAAGCCGTGGTAGAGGGCGAGAACGAGCGGGAGGAAGGCAATGAGGGTCGGGCCGGCGCACTCCACCTCCCTCATGACGGCCCAGAAGAGGGCGATGCGGGCGCCCAGCAGGAACAGCAGCGCCACCAGCAGCGCGGCGACGGCGCGGCGGGCGAGGGCACCGCGGCGCACCGGATGGACCTCGAGCGGCCACGGCTCCTCCGACGACGGGCGGCCGTTGCCCTCGGCCAGCGGGATGGCGACATATGCGCGGCCGCTGGCATTGCTGGGACGGCGGTTCTTCTGCGCATACGCCTCGTAGGCCACCGCGGCGAGCCCCGCCAGCAGCAGCACCACGGCGACAGTCTGCAGCGGGCGGTCGAGGGCAAAGCTGGCGTGGATGCTCGTGGAGACGTAACTGGATCCTAGAACAAGGCCGCTGGGGGGGGGGAGGGGCAGTCAGCGCGGCCGTTACGGTTACTATACGGAGGGAAGGCGCAGGGAGGGCAGAGGGAAGGCGCAGGGAGGGCAGCGGGAAGGCGCGCACCAGGGGACGAGGAGGGCTTTTCTGTCCATGCCTCACTGCGCGATGCAGCGTAAATTGCGGCGACGGCGAGAGCTGGACATGGCCTCCGGGCAAAGGTGGGCAGGAGCAGCGTGGTTGAGCGGAAGGCACGGCGGACGAGATGCTTGTGAGGTGAGAGACTATCTACTACCTACGACTAGGTAGATAGCTATCTAACCACTGGGTGGGTGCTGGGTGCTGGGCAGGCACCGTGGGTCACTACTGGTGGCCCTTGCCCTGAGGCGCAGTTTCTCAGGGCCCGGGTGGATCCAGCCTAGCCGCGTCGAGCTAGCCGTCGTCCAAACACTTCTATAGTAGGTATCTAGGTGGCAGTGCCGCGGCTCGCAAGAACCGCCTCGATTGGGAGCAACACACAGCATTGCGGCTTCCCCTTCTGATCGTCCAGGCACCTTTCCTAAAGAAGCATCTACATATCTTCATTTCTCGTTTACGCATCTAAAATGGCAAGTACGCGTGTACGCAGCTTCTTTAGGCGTATAGACACCTTCCCCAAACGAGCGCCCGCTGACTCTCGCTCACCGCATAGGGAAGCTACCTACATGGCGTCATCATTCGCGTTTGCCGTACAGAGAAACTACCTGCGTCGCGACTGCCTCCAACAGATCACTGCCCCTGCAGCCGCTTGAAGAACGGCAGCCGCGCCGTCACGCTGCGACACCGCTTGCCGAAGATCCACATTGGGATCGTCAGCAGCATGATGAAGATGTGGACCCCGCCGATGATGGAGAACACCTGCAGCGTGCCCATGCTCGAGATCCAGTCCGAAATGAAGTAGTTCATCCCGAAGCTGTAGATATTGCGCAGGTTGAGCGCCGCGAACGCTTCCGGTGCTGCGGGAGTCAGTGGGCTTCTGGAGCAAGACGAGGCCGAACAACATACCCTTGGAGCGATGGCACTCGGTGATGTACCCGTAGATGCCAATATTGAGGAACGCCATGGAAAAATAGATCAGGCCGTATAGAAACACCGGACCCGCCCAGGCCGCACCGTTCTGCAACGTTGCACCGAAGCCGAAGAAGCCAACCACCCCCAGGACCAGCGTCAACACGTTGAGCGACAGTCTGAACTCGGGTTCGTATATGCCTTTGTTCCATCGCGCGAGCTTCTTCACTGCACAATCATTCGCAGGCCCGGCCACGATGCTCAGGAGTGCAGCGACGAGTGGCGATATACTCACCAGCCCGACTGCCGACACGCTGAAATGGTAGGGCGGCGCGGTGAAGAGCTGAGCCATCACGCCACCCATGACGACGAGCCAGGATGTAGACAGCCCGTACGTGATGAAGCCGTAAAACACCTGCGGGAAGAGAAGCATGCCGAACGGACGCACGATGATCTCCAGCAAGTTCTCGTCACTTTCGACACCGCGGACCGGCTTCAGCTCCTCCCAGAACGAGTACGGTCTCTCGTCTGCGCCGGTGTAGATCGGCTCCACGCGCACGCTATGTTCGGTGTGTGTTGTCTCATCCTTTGGCTCCTCCCCCACAACAGCAGCGGGAGTCGCCTTTGCATTTGCGTCCAGGATGTCTTCCGTGTGGTCAGTTGTCCCGAGATCCAGGTTATAAGCGGCATCGCGCTTGTACACTGTTTCCGGCACGAAGAATAATATGAGGAGAATAAAAACACCATAGAAAATAGCACAGATTCCGTACGTCCAGTTCCACCCCAGGTTCTACATCGTCAGCACCTCCGACGTTCAGGAATAATGGGAGTCTTACCTCGATGATATACCCACTGATACAGCTTCCACCACCGACCCCAACGCTCAAGCACAGTCCCCAAAATGCCAGTCTCAATCCCCTCTCATGCACGAAGTAAATGTCTCCAATCACCGCCGTGGTCAGCACTTCGAACGGACTCATTCCAATCGCTCCAAAAATCCGACTCGCCAACAAACTCTCGTATGTTTTGGCATGATACGCCCACACGCTGGAAATAAAAAGCATCAAGTTCCCCAATATCATGACCGGTCTTCTTCCGTACTTGACCGACAGCCCATTCGTCACGAAGCACGAAATCCCGATAGCGAAGATGGCCCATCCCAAGCCACCGTTCAGAGAGTTGTATGACATATTGAACTGCTTCGCCATCTCCGCAAACCCAGGACTGATCATCGGGCCCCATGCTCCGACTACGGCAGTATCTACACTGATAATGAGGAGAAGCAGCTCTTTCTTCCATTGTGGCCAATTTAGTGGGTCGCGGGGTGATTCAGAGGGCTGGGGAACAAGGACGATGTCAGCATTCCGACCGGTGCCGTGCTTGAGTGCTGATGTATCGCGACCTGATTGCCATCAGCTTAGGTACGACGAGACGAATGGAGAGAGTGGGGCACCATTATACTGATGTTGCTGCGCGTTTATCACATCCATCAGCAGTGCTGTGCCCGGCACATGCTGCAAATGGTGATCATCAAGCACACCGAGACCCATCTTAACAACTATTGTAATTTCCCCTCAAGATCAACAATCTTCCCGAACAAGTCTCAAGGAACAAAAAACCCAGACAGTTTCCCCAGACCGATGAATGCGCAGCCCTCGCTATTTGACTTTTCCCCAGCCAAAAGCTACCCTAGCCAATCCATCCCATCAACTCGCTCGGCATTTAACCAAAGGACGAATTGCCGAATCTCGAAAACCCAGTCTAAACAGCCCTTGAGCTCGAATTCCTAATATGCCAAAACACTTGCAGTTAGCAGGTCGGTTTATCGACATGGATGCGTTGGGGTCGGGTTTAGGATTGGCCCCACCCCCGCCGCCAGCCACACCAACTCCGCAATCTGGGGAAGCAGAGGAAGGATCAGCGATGCAGGGCCCCACGTAAGTATGTGACTTGTGACTTGTGACTTGTAGGACAGTCGCCTGGGACCGAGGAACAGTGTACTTTGTATGGTTTAGCATCGCTTTTAACGTGGTGAACTCTGGGGTTTCTGGAGGTGGTGTGATTGTGAGATTTGTGGGAGGGTTTGGAGAAGATTTACTGCCTAGGGCTGTGTGCATGCGTGGTGGCCGGGAGAATGACGAATGCAGGTCAGACTGCAGATCTGCGGATTCACCCTTCCTCGTGCAGCGAACACTATGGACCGCAGTGTGCGGGTCCAATGACGTAGTGATCCGTCCGAGGGGCAATGAGTGGAAGTCGATTAACTCGGAATCAGTGAGCAGAGGGGTATATGTAAATCTCAATTTTCCTGTAAAAGACGGGCTTGTAATCTGTAGGCTACTCTCTAGTCAGCTTTCACCCCATCAACTATGTTGTATCTACTCTAGCCGATCGTCATTGGAGTAAGGTTTGTCTTCTTCATGCTCTCCATCTGCACCTGCATAATTGACTTTCCTTCTCTTTCTCCTCTTACTTACCCACAACTTCCGTCTTCTCAACAGGCTCCTCGCTCTTAGCAAGTTCAGCATCAGCGTCTCTCATCACACCTCCCTCGCCAGCAGCAACAATAGCCTCCACATCATTCGTTTTCTTGATACCAATATCCGCGTCCCCAAATTTATCCGCTACATCTCTGTACGCAGGGACAAAGTTGACTGCCACAGCATACGTCGCCGCCGCCAAAAAGAAGGCCAACGGCACCGTCATTGCGATCGCAGTAGGCGCATGACCCGTCTCAAAATTCGCCTGTCCCTGACTATCACTCGCAGCGAACAACAACGGTGGTACAACGGCGCCCCCAGAAACACCGGCGACGATATATCCACTACCTTTCTTCGAGTACTTGCCTAGGCCCCTCATGCCCAGGGCTACGATGGTGGGGAAAATAATAGATTCGAAGAAGAGCACGAGATAAAGCATAGACATGCCAGTGTTGCCGCGCTGCGTAATGGACGGACAGATGAAAATGATGCACAGAGTGATGAAGGCGAGGAACACCCAGCGTGGCCGAACAAACTTCATGACTCCGGCACCGACGAAGCGTCCGAGGGCGAAAGCACCTTGCGCACCGGCGAGGAAGCGAGCTGCGCTAGGAGAATCCGTGCCAGCTCGGGTTTCAGTGACGTAGTTGACTGGTTATTTGTCAGTGATGTAACAAAGGCGAGAAATGCGTCGAAGACTGACTAAAGGCTCCGGCTATAGCGACTTGAGCACCTGTATAGCAAAATTGAGCGAATGCCGCATGGAAGAGACGATATTGTTTGTGGAAAGGCTTAATGTCGGTGCCGGCATGGGTTTCGTTTGCTTGGAAGGCCATATCGGCATCCTGTTCAGCATTAGCATTGCGACAACCTTCGCTGTGCGAGAGGGATGTGTACTGTGATCTCTGGGATCGGCGAGAAATAGAAAACCGCAGCGAGTAGGAAGACGAAGATGGCGATGGCGAGGTACGTCCACTGCACATTTTGCATATCGTTCACAGCGTCCGCAGAGTCATCCAGGTTCTTGAAAAATACATAACTTCCTAGGACGGGCGCCACGACCGTCCCGATACCTGTACACCATTTATTAGCCCAAAATCACCTCACGTCTCCCCCATCCAGTCTCATAATTCATGGAAAGACGTACCGTTGAAAGCCTGCGCAATATTGATACGGATCTCCGCATACCTCGGCGGACCGCAGACTGTCAAGTAAGGATTCGCCGCCGTCTCCAGACTGGCCAACCCATTCCCGATGATAAAGATACTAGCACAGAAGCCACCAAAGCTGCGCTTCAGCAAGCAAGGCCACGCGACCAGACTCCCAATCCCATACAAGCAGAGCCCCCATATAAAGCATGCTTTGTAGCCGTAGTGGCGTAGGATCCAATTCGCGTGGCCGAGAGAGGCGAGCGGGTACGCGCCAAAGTACGCGGCTTGGAGACCGGAGGATCGCGAACGGGTGATGTTGAGGGACTCCTGGAAATGCTTATTGAGGGTATCGAGGAGACCGTAACTGAAGCCCTGATCGTACGAGCGTGATCAGCTTGTCCTATCAAGGAGACGAAGGGAGACACGATGCACGGCTTACCCAGAGGAAGAAGAGAATGGTCACAAGGCATAGCGGATAAATGGATTTGCGAAGCGTGAGCTCTGCAGCTCCCGTCCGCTGATTATCGCGATGTTTCAGGGTATGTCTTTTGAAGATGGCCATGATGTCGATATCGATACTAGAAGTCCGCTTCAACGGGCACTCTACGTCCAAACAATCCGAGCTGTGAAAATGCAAGTAATAACGTTACCCACAGACCGAACACATCCGCGATGAAGAAGGCGGCAGCGAGTGATCATGCTGTCAGCGCCAGCCAAGTCTTTGACGGCGAAACAATTGCGCCGGCAACAACCATCAGGACGCTGATCATTTGATCGTGCGGGGACTGGAAAGGAAACTGGCTGTTGGAACTGGGGTAAATCCGGGGATTGATGGACTTGGCGTGCATGGCGTCACTTCGTGTCTGCGAGATCCGTCCGCGACGTCAATTCGGCGCATCTAGGGCCGATATCACGTGAGAAGGAGTGGCATGGTACATTACTATTGAAACATCACCCTATATCAATTTACAAGCGGAGTGTTTCAGTCAAAGCAAGTCTGCTGATTTATTAGGAGATAATTATATACAATGAATGTGAGTAGCTCCGAAGACGAGGTGGGTTTCGTCTACGAAAGGTAGGTAGTATCGACCCAGTCCTTGTAGGAGCTTCCCAAGACAGTCGTGATAGCCACGGCAGCAGAGTTTGTCTTGGCGAAACTAGCCCTGGTTCCCTTTGAACCGTCACCAGTGTTCTGGTACTCGGCGTAGGTGACGTGGTCAGTGTTCGGGGAGTCAGTGGACCAGGCCTTCCATCCGGCGCTGTTGATTACGTTGCTCAGGGCCGTCTTCTGGAAAACGACGCGCGAGTAGTTCCTCCACGGGCGGCCGAGGTAGTAGACACCTGAGGAGACTGTGTTTCCTGAAGCGGCGGCAACCTTGGAGTTGTTGATGACGTCTGTTATAAAGTCAGTGATATTGTCATGGTGTGATGCGGAGCATGAAACATACAGTAAGACGGGTTCGAGTCAGAGTCACGGCCGTTGGCGGTAATGTATCCCAGCGAAGCGGAAAGCACGCCAATGTCTACGCCGTCGAACCAAGCAGTGGCCTTTTGGCCGAAGATGAAGTCTGTGGCGCCCTCAATGTAGCACTTGGCGTAAACCTGGGAGCCGGAATTGGCGAGGATAGTATCCTGGTATCCCTTGAATGAAACGCCGTAGTAGCCCTGCTTGTCGTTCTGTGCACTGACAGCCAGAGCCTGAGATCCCTTGCCGTAGGCGTTCACAATGTTGATGTTGTAGACCTTGAGGTTGGGAGTTGCAGCGCGCAGAGTAGCCGTCTCATCATTCGTCAAGCCATCGGCCTGGCTCTTCGACTGCGTGATTGTGACCTTGTTGCCGGAGTACCCAGTGGTATCAGCGGTCGCTCCGTAGAGAATGAGCTCAGACGCGAGGGTCTTGATGTAGACCTGTTCCTTGTACGTGCCCGAGTTGATGAAGATGCACTGCGAGGAAGTCGAGGACGTAGAGAGAGCATTGACGGCCGCCTGGACAGTAGTGTATTTGCCTGAGCCGCCAACTTCGAGACAGCCATCCGGTGCAGTGAGGCGGCTTGCTCGCTTTTCCAGAGGCGCGGCGAAGGCGGTGCCCGCCAGTGACAGCAAAAAGAGATCAGAACGCATGTTGTCGAAGAGAGTGGGGAATGATGAAGTGAATGACGAAGCGAATGGAGACGTAATAGGACGTCGAAGGAACAGGTTCGTTTTATATCTGCATACCTTGCCTTTTTAGTGTTCTGTTAGATCGAGGCCCCTCGATTTAGAATGATCAAGAACTAAGTACGAATCTTCCCACGTATTAAGGATTTCGCCGTCTCCACTTATTTTCGCGCCTCTCAATGGCAGTCTTCTACGCCGTAGCCCTTCCAAACACTTCCCTTCCCATCTTCCTAATCTAATCTCAATACTTTTTTCTTGGCGTCTCGCCTATGGCGTAACTGTCTTGATTGAATTGAGCACTCACGGCGGAGTTTCTGTTGGTCAGAACAGAGTAAGAGCACTGTGGTGTGGTGGAAGTTGTTGAAACAATTGCGACCGGGCTATTTTCCCCGCAATTTCGGGACTAAAAACAAATGCCGTCCCGACTGGTTGGTGGAAAAGATGGGGCCTGTGCACTTTCCTGCCACCGTCAGGTTAATTAAAAGGTTCCACGAGCGGATGGTACTATGCAAGGTGATGCCCGAAAGGAGAGAGGCCTGTGCAGCCAGTACTCCTAATCAACACCACACACTGCAGCCCACTACGTTTCCTCGTCATCGTCGTCCGAGAATATCGAAAAAGTCATCATCATCTATTTAGTGGGTCTATATACAAATGTTCAAGATGGCTGAAACTCCCGCCATCGTAGAGTTTTTTATCTCCATCGCAACGCTCCCAGCTATGTCTGGCTCGAAAGACTTGGGGTCTTGGGCTCGGCCTCCACTCCTGGTTGTCTCGCTGTAAATTGACTCTGAAGTTTCTTATTCAAGTCAAAGCGCTTGATCATCAGAGACACAATAAGGGCGCTGGCAGCAACCCAGGTGAAAACCGCTTGGAAACTGTAAGTAAGAGTCAAGAACCTGCGTCCGCATCTCACCGTCGAGCGTCGTGCCACGCAACTTGTATACGTACTGCTCTGAATCGTGCGCGATGCTTTCCAGTAGGTCAAAGGATGAGAGCTTGCTGGCCATTGCGTTTTGGAATATTGCTCCACTTATCGCAACTCCACGTGGCATGCCCAAACTGCGCATGAATCCGTACATACTGCTAGCTATGGCGGAGTCTTCGACGCTCGAGATGGCTTGGGCGGCAACATTGATGCTCATGACGATTATAGAGCCTGTAATGATTAATGAGGCGGCTGGGAGGACGTCGACGCCGGCGCGGGTTGGACAGGATCCACGGACGGCCATGCAATAGAAGGGAATATAGTAGAGAAAAGTGAGGAGTTATGCATGCAGAATTAGCAAGGTAGAGTGAGTCACCGCCAGCCGAGCCGACCCTCCTGGCGAGCCTCACCAAAATAGCTCAAATCCTCATACAAAATGAAAAAGTTCAAAGTAAATTAACTTACTAACACTTAAATATTTTTATATATAAACTATATAGAAAAGATTTAAATCTATAGTATTTTCCTTCTCTTACTTCTAAATAAAATTTTCTCTTATTTTAAAAAAGTTTTTTCCTTTTGTGAGGAGAAATGAAGGTAAATTATTTAAATTTTTTAACTTTTTAACTTTTCTCTTTTAAATATAAAAGAAAAAATATATAAAATAGTATATATAACTATAGAAGATATAACTTATATTTCTATATAATTTTTATATAATTTTAAGTAGAAGTGCATGAGTAAAAGTGCTGTAAAAAGTGTGATTTTTAGTGATTTTTGGTGAGGCTCGCCAGGAGGGTCGGCTCGGCTGGCGGTGACTCACTCTAGTCATTTAGAAGAGTAGAAAGAGGTAACGTATCGTCAGTCCGTTCGCCAAAGCACAGTGAAAAGCGAAAAGTGCTGACGCGCAAGAGAATACTGTCATCGGTAGCAAACTTCTCGGCTGGTGTATATTTGTCAGGCTACAAAGGCCACAATACCTATGACTCCAGCTATGATTGGAGCAAGTGTATCTGCCGACCCCCAAGCATATTGGACGCCGCCCCCTGAGATCCCGACGAGGAACGTGGTAACTGAGCCAGCGTAGAGTAGAGCGCCAAACCAATAATGAATGAACTTTAACTTTTGTGCCACAGAGAGCTTGGACACTGCCTTTAACCGGGCGAAGAAGACGGCAAAAGCGAAGCCGAGGAGACAAGATGGGAAATTGATGATGAATACCCATCGTCAACTAGCCCTTGGCGAAAAGTCCACCAATAACCGAACCGATAATAGTGACAATGGACCAAGCGTTTAGTATAAGGGCGAAGTAGTTCGGCCAAAATTATAGGGGTATTATGTCGCAATAGACGACTTGGCTGAGGGTGATTATGCCACCACCGCCGATATCTTGGATCGTTCGGCCAGGCAACATGCCAGAGACATCTTTAGCAGCCGCACATAAAATCGTCCCGACAGTAAAAAACGTGAGCGAGGCGAGCAGAAGTTGCTGGAGCCCGAAGAACTGGCCTGTGGACGCTATAATCGGCTGAGAAATGGCGTTACAGAGGAGGTATGATGTGCCTGCCCAGAAGGTATCTATGGAAGACCCGTTGAGGTACACTGTCATTTGCTACACTTGTGAGTATGGTCTCACTATTATATAGGGTGACAGTCCACCAGAAGCACAGTGTCAAGTATTGTAACATCCAGACTCTAGAGCAACCATAAACGATAGAGGACACAGTGATGAACCATTCCTTCTTCTCGGGCTTTGACTGTTCCAAAAACAAAAACCCTCTCCCGCTGTCTCTGCATCGGCGCAAGGTACCATAGGTTGCGTGGGAGGCGAATCGACGAAAACAACGGCCGACTTTGGCGTCAAAGGTGCTATGCCTTCTCCTATTCTCGATACTTCCAAATCACAGATGCGATCACGGGAATGGGAATCAAACTCCATGGCAAAAGATGGCGTCGACGACAAGGTCTCGAGTCCTACACATATTCACTCACCCGTAGATAAATTAAAGACCACGGCCTGGAGAACATATCTCATGGTAATTAGAGAGCGCGTACTTTTCCTTGTTTGGCACAACTTATACTACGTAACAACTACAGACGTTAGTAATAAGGGCTTGTTCGAGAAGGACTTTAGATCACCTCCATTTCACCGCCGCTCCTTCGATACAATGGAATTACAGAGGGTCTGTAGGAGGTTTGGCTACAAGCATTCCACCCGTATAACCAATCCTACTACGTCACTAACGTCTTTTATCCTCTATTCTGCCCAGGACTAGATAGAAGGAAGTACTGCCGTATTTTGCCTGCAAATATGTTAGATTTCAACTCAATTAGGGAATTTAGCAAAGGCCGAAACAAACAGTAGTATCTCTTCCCCGCTTAACAGCCCATTCGTAGCTATCTTAATATGACTTGTAGGCTTCTGCATAGATATAACTGTACGATAAGGTCTTTTCTTAGACAAAAGGTAGGAAATGACAATCTTAGTATGTAGACGCAGCACTGCGAAGGATTTTTTAAAAGCGATCAGTGCACTTGGTGCCTATCAATAGTCAGGTAAGTCGGATTGCCGTGTCCGGAAGTGTTTTGGCTTTGTAGTAAGATAAATAGAGGGGTTTTCGATAGGATTAAGAGTGTTTAAGAAGTCTATCGTGAGTAATGTAATACCGCTGCCAACACTTTGTGTACTAAAAGGAAGAGGCTAGCAGGTAACACCATTTGACTAAGACAGAGAAAGGTATAATATAGAAGTTTTCTAATCTTAGTCTTGCGTACAATGTGTACGGCAACAGTGACATGGCATTGTTATCTAAATCGAAACACCTCGCAACGGCGGTGAGATAAACTTTCTAGTAGATACAGAATCCTAACGCATCCTACTAATTTATAATAAAATGTAGCTACTGAAGAAACCATTTCACCTAAGAAGCACATACTAAACTATATTAAACAGAAGAAGAGTATCGCCTCTTAGTAGATGACGTATACTTTGATGAAGCTGCGTATTGTAAGCCTATTAGATTACATCAAGATTCAATAAAGCTGATAAGAGAGCTTCGTATTTGAATCTGAAACCCACTTGTCGTAAAGAGAGGCCGACCTAACGACGAACAACCCATTACCACTTCAGCACTCTCCACTCTCCCATCTCCTCAACATCCTGTCTCGCAAATCGCATCCTGAGCGTCTTCGTCTCTAAATCTATCTCTTCATCCAACATATATACTCTTCTTTCCGCTGGAATACATGTCTCGTCAGTTATCTTACCAAGCCCTTCCTCTTCAATGAATATAACCTCATCCGCTAATCTCGCTTCTGCATATCCATCCCAAAAGCCTTCCCGTGAGCCTCGTGTTCGAAGAAGCGCAGCGGCCTTTCGACGAATAAGTGGGTGTCGGCATTTAGTAGCAGTGAAATAGAGCATAGGAACCGCGTCCATATCGATACGGAACCGAGGCATAAATGTCGGAGCTCGTGAAGGAGTAGAAACAGGTCCGGTATGCGCAACGATATTATCGTGGTTGAGAATAAGACTGCTTAGATGGACGATGCGGGTGAATTGAGGGATGTAGGAGTCGTGCGCCGTTTGGTCTTTTGTATGGCTTGTGCGGAGCATGATTAGGACAGTCAAATAGCTACGAAAGTTATAATTAGTTATTAAGCTCTAGAAACAATACATACAATGTATACACGGATCATGAGAGCGAACATGGAAGACTTACCGGATGGTGAGCGACAATCTTTCCAGCTGCGGCTTCTCGCCTTCACAGATAGCCTCCGAGTCTTCGTAAAGACATACAGAATAAGTTTTGTACCATTGGTCTAGAGCGTCCGAGAAGGCATCTCGGCAAACCTTGGTCAGAATGTACGGGCCGTGCCCATTCGATAGTGACTGGGTCTCTGGCTGGAGATAGGCATCGCTCAGAATAACCTCGAAAGCGAATCGGGCGTCCTGCATACTAGTTGACTGATCCCCTCCGGGGGCCAGGACATCCACAGTGACATTCCGCCACTGAACGTGCGGTAGCTCGGAAACGGCAGTCCTTGCTGTGATAGCCAGCCTCATCATGACAGGCACAATTTGACTTCGGATAAGATGCCCATTCGGTGATGATGGCGACGTCCCTAAACGATTGTATAACCCTTCTATGTGTCCATGATACCACTGGCTGAGGATGCGCAGCGCACCTCGTAGATGGGATAGCGCAGCTGCCATCCCTCCACGTAGCCACTCAAATCCGATGCAAATGATGCAACAGGTAAGCGAGACAACAAGTCCTTCCCAGCTATGGTCTCCAATATATACGCTGAGAACACTGAGAGCTTTGGAATAATAGATGCCCGCAAATCTCCTCAGGGACACGCTCTCGGATCGTTTTACAGAATTCATCAATGCTTGTGCTTCGAAATCTTCGTGAAGAGCTCCTAGTGCAACAAGGGCATGTCGGACGGAGGGCTCTCGGTCACCGACTTGCAGCACCAACCGGCTCCAAAAATCACTACCATACGGTGCCGAGAACTGGGGGATCGTCCGTGTTTTGAAGTAGCTGAATGACCGCTCCTCCAAAGGGTTGGTGCCTGGAAATGGGGAAAGCGTGCGCGGAAGCAGCATGTGAGCCACAGAATTAGGCGTGGTAGCCGTAACCAACGGATAGCCTTCACATTCCCGGCCGGTTGATGTGCATTTGATGCATGCAGGCCGGGTTTGATCACATTTTACTTTTCGGATACTGGCGTGGCAATTAGGCCTGTATTATAAGGGGGGAGCAGATGATGTGGGAGGACTGACGTACCGACAGACTCGACAGCCTGACTTTGAACGTGTGTATTTGGCTCGCTTGCGTTGTTTTGGCATGCCAGCCATGATTTTGGACTTTTGAACGATGTCGAGAGAAGAACATGTTGAAATTTCAGGGTGTGAGGCTGACTTCCACAATATGTTGCGTCCCGTAGGATCTTTACGCTTTACCGCATAGACGATAGTGAGTCGGCACAAGGTCAGTGTTGTTATTGGCTCCGTCGTCTAACATCCAATAGGCATTGCGCTTAGTATGAGACGTGCGCCCCATGACTAGAAGTACTTGTAGTCGACAGGCAACAACAGTGCCTGATCTTCATTGATACACGTATTGTTAGAGTGTAAAAGCTGGTGATGATGTTCTATGAGAGTCAAATAGAGCAGGGCTGCTACAATGTGTATTTTTCTTTGATTCGCTTTTCTAAACATAATTAGTAATGAATGACTACCATAGGCAAGTAGAGTCACATCTATTATATCAAATCGAGAGTTTAAAAAAGACACTAGAGACGTTGAATCAACTATTTGTAGTATCCACTTCCTCAGGTTTAAAAAGGTAGGGCGGACTGTCTTTTATTTCCGTGCATTTTTTATAGGTTCGTCTTACTTACGTAGTACACTTCTATAATCGCATGAAGGCTGCTTCTATTCGCCTTATCTTAACAACCTGTAGATACATCTCCTCTCGTTATCTAGTAATGAAACGAGATAAATTTTCTGCTCGTTCTGCTTGCTATTCTTCTTATTGGGTTTTCTTTAGGAAAAGTGCTTCTACGAAGATTGAACCCCCAAGAGTATCTAAGAGATAAAGCTAAGAGGCTGCTAGCTAGTTCCCACGCGAGGTCTAGGAAGCCTCTTTCTGTGTGCAGGCGCCCATTCACGCTATCCTTATCTTCTACTCCTTTTTTTATGTAAAGAACGTCAAGTATTGCGTCGCATCAACCATTTCAGAACTAAATATATCCGCTTAGCCGGGTCCCTATACTGTACAGCTCCGCTACTTACATCGAGCATCCACCTATCGTTCTACCTACCAGATCACAATAAGGGTATTCTTACCTACACTCTAGAATTATACGAACTATATACAAATCACCATACCCATCTCCTCTTAATTCGACTCACCGAACAGAAACATTACGACCTCCAGCTCCCACTATCTCTAGACGTTGACTAATATAGACAATTCACTTCTACAACACAATAATAATTTACCCACTTTTCTTCCTATCCCACCCCACCCCACCCAATACACACGCACACTCAAAATTCCAACATTCCCACAAGATCTGCACATGTACTTTATCCCCTACAAAACTTCCTGTTTTATCCCTACGGACCCCTCAATATCAAAAAAAACCCCTCCCAATAACAACAACTCCCAAGCCAAGTACATACATACCCCGCCACTATGCCATCATGACAGCAAAAAGTTGGCAGTTCCCTAGCAAAAGCAGCGTTTCACAATACGAAGATACAGAAAAAGCCAGCGCTCGCTTCCCAGCCGAAGATGCGGCAAAGGAATCGGCGATCCGATCGATGCACCATGTCCACCTCCCACATGCAGACGTGCGGTGAGTGAACGAGTCATGAACGCAAGCTAACGCTACCTAGGCAATTTTTTCAAAGCCAGCCAGACAAACAAACACTCCGCGCCAGCCATTAATTTATTCCATGAAATACAGCCCATGTATTAGAGCACTTGAATTACTATCGTATATTGTAGTCGTTACGACCCCGACTCCTCACTCGCAGCAATACTCGCACTCCCCCCACCTCTCGCCTCAGCCAACAACTGCGCCCCCACAACCTCCCCACTACTCTTACTCTTAAAGATACCCGAGATAGCCATCAAGCCTACATACGGCGCATAGGTATATTCCTCCTCCCAAACCTCCATACCATGAAACGTGACGCTCTGATTAAACCCATTAAACTTCATATCATCGCGGTAATTCCCCACGACCTTTGAAGACGAGACGGAGCCGTGGTTGTCGAGTTTCTGCTCGACAATGTTTCCGTTTTGGGCGAGCACGCGGTTGGTGTGCGTGTTGCCGCTGAAGTCGTTGATGGAGTAGAGGATGTTGTTTTCGAGCTCCATTTGTTGGAGCGAGAGGCTGCGCTTGGTGGAGGAGTTGGAGCTGTCGGAGGAGCCTGTGAGCCCGTTGACTAGGTCGTCGGTTGAGTCGAGGATGGTGCCGAGACCGTTGCCGAGGGAGGCGAGGATGGGGTTGAGGTCGATGGAGCTGAGTGTGTCGTTCTTTGATATGGTTAGTCGGAGCATACGAATGGTATTTGGGGATATCAACGTACGATCATGAGAACCAAGTTCGCTAGACGAGCCTCGAGAAGAACTTTTGCAGTGACGTTCTGGATAAGAAGTGACACTTTTTCAATTGACAGGTCCACGCCTGCATTGAAGGAAAGTAGTTGCAAAACTTGGGCGTCGAGATTGATCTTGGCAGTAAGATTATCGACCTCGATGTAGATCTCGCCGACGTGCACTGAAGCCTGAATTTCATGTTAGTAGATATTTGGGAAGAGTGGGGGATTCACATACATTCAGGAACACATCTGGTTCTGGCACTGACGAAGAGACGTTGTTCTGGGTGTTCTCCGTCTCATAGACCACGGCATCTGGGTCACCATCTTGCCGGATATCGAGCTTGTATCCCGTATAACCGTCATTATCATCGATCTGTCCAAGCACCACGAATGATAGCAAGAGAAGAGAGAAGAGGGAGAGAATTGAAGACAGCATCTTTCGCGACGGAGAGACAGCAGGAGAAGCAGTGAGCGAAGGAGCTTGATGGTGAGCTGTGGCTACGAGCACGGGAGCGGCGCACCGTTTACAAAAAGGACTTGTCCTGCCATCCGTCGATGATGTGCCGACTAGGATGCCGCATGATTAACACGACGCGGCCCCTCTCTCTAGGTTCTGGCCAACAGGTTTTAAGATTAACATGCAAACAGGCCAATGGCGCATAGTCGTAGCCATCGATAAATCTGGTTTTCAGCGATTCGAGGCTGGGTCTTAAGGCTCTTGCCCCTGCAGCGACCGTGCGAACCCGTGCTTAGCTGCGTTTAGTGCTTTATCCGAAATTAGTGCCGTTATGGAAAATCGATCAAGACTTGCATGTCGTGTCAGACCGGTTTGTTGATAAAGTTAGGAGGGCCGTGAGATTTGCAAACTCTACCTCGACTTCGCTGCTCTTGCTGTTGCTGTCTGTAGTCGACCGTTCACCATGAACCCCGCAATCATGCCGTCCCTCTTTTCTTTCCGCATGCTGTTCTTCCTCCTCTCTTTCGTTGCGCCCATTCTTGCCCAGACCGCTACGTCCTCTGCGACTGTACCGCGAACGTCAAGTACGGCTCGGGCTTCAACGAACGGGACTACTACATCGCGGACAACATCTTCCCCGTCTGTGTCGACCACCTCGACCACCTCGACCACCGCGCCGGATGTCTACCTCAATGTGCCCGAACTGCACGTCGGACGCATCGAATTGATAGTTGAACAGCTCCAAGCCGATCTAAATCTGAACGCGAAAGTATGTCTCTCCCGTCTCTCATCCCTAAGCTCGTACTCCTACTAAGAACCCAAGGTTGCTGGACTCGTTACGGTAAATGCCGGTGTCCAAGTCTCGGTCCAGAAGATCAATATTACGATCGTTGATGTTGATGTCAATCTGGAGCTTATTGTCCGTCTCGGCCATCTTGTGGATATTGTTGAAAGGGTCTTTGATTCGCTTGATCTCAATCCACTTCTGATCGGTCTCATCAACAACGTGACCAGTCTAGTTGGCGACGTTGTTGGTGCAGTCGACGGCCTTCTCGGATCCATCACCCAAGGCGGAACCACGCTCAACTTCCTCGTCGACAACCTGGGCAACATAGTCCAAGACGTGACGGGAGGGGCGACCGGTGCCTTGTCCTCCATCGTCGGAAACTACGAGCAGAGTAAGCCCCATTTTCCTCGCATACATTGCCCAATGCTGACGACGGCCAGACATGACTCAAGTGGGAGACATCACGCAGCTCGGAAACGGGCTCATCCAGAAGACCTTCTCATACGATGCTCTGAGCGCACTAGTGGATATCGTGTTCAACACGGCTGGCCAAGTCGTCCAGGCCACGGTCCAGAAAGACAGCAGTAGTAGCACCACGTCCTCAGCAGCGTCTTCGACGGCGTCTTCAACAGCGACGCCAGTAACGCTACCCGTGAGCACCGCGGCGTCCACATCCACGTAGAAATTCCCAATAATACTTGAATGATAATATTAATTCTTGCATGAAAAAACGTCATTGCTCTCCTGCGTGAAAGGGGGCGTGTTTCAAACAGGTTCTGCATGACCGGCATTGCGACTATCCAGTAGACACGACCGGAAGAGCGGCATATCTTTGGTGTTATCATCCTTTGAGGCTGGGGGCTGTCAGCCGTGAGATGGATGTGAGTTGGAAGGCGAGGGGTTGGTTTGAGGGGTAACGTTAAGAATGGCAGGGGTGACCCGGATCAAGTTAGCGTGAAAACAGGGGGGTACTTGCCGTGCCAGATGTCACCTGACAAGCTAACATTGACCTCGAACAGACGGTATCAATAGTAGGGAAAAGGTAAGGAAATTTTGATTCATGATATCATACAATAAAAAAGCCGGGTATCTTGACGACAAACCCCATGTCCAACCATGTTCAACGCAGACCCTGTGCGCACCGACTCCTCCCCATAGATGTCGACCTCATAGATCGATCAGATCCGGCGCCTCTCCAGACCCCACGCCCCGCAGCAAGATAATCATATTGCCCGTCTGACACGGCTCCCCAATCTTCTCGCTGAACTTCAGCAGCCGTCCGCCTTCGACATGGAACACGCGCAGCTTTTCCTCTTCACCGCCGCCACGGTTGTTGACATTCTGCACCTGCAATGACTTCGCCGCCACATCCAGCACCCGACCCACCGTCCAGTCCTTGTTATAGAAGAACTTGCCCGTCGGGAATTTCGCCTTGGTCGTATCAGCCGACGCTTCCACGTACAGATACACGCGCTTGTCCTGTGGTATATTCGCCTCTCCCTTCGCCGTCCTCTTCAAGTCGTTCGCAGCCGCTAGCGCCTCCCTCGCTGCATTCCCGCCCTTGGTCCCCAGGCCCAGGAAGCCAGTCTTTTTCGTCTGTTTCTCCGCATCCTTTTTCTTCTTCTCCTCTGCCCAGACCTTTAGCTTCGCGAGCGCGGACATGCCGCGGTCACGCTGCTGTTGTAGTATATTCGACGGCCGCGCGCCTATCGGCTTGAGGTTCTTGCAGTCATGGGCCTCCTCCATGCGGTGCTTGAGGCAGTAGTGCCGGTTACATCGCTGGCAATGCACGCCCGTCACGAGCGAGGTGTAGATGAGGGTTTTGCATGCGGGGTCGGCGCACTGCTGGTCGTGGTCGTACAGCGAGGGTTTGGCGGGGAGTTTGGTGTCGTTGTTGAGCGCGGCTTTGCGACGCGCCCACTCGCCTTCTTTGGCGCATTTGTGCGCATATTCTGTGCGGTGGTCCAGGCAGTAAGTGCCTCTACAGCTCTCGCATCGGAACGGGAGGAAGTCGAGCACGTGACAGTATTCCATCTGGCAGTGCGAGCCTATCGCTTCCACGTCACCCTTCATGTCGGTGTAGCTCTCGGTGTCGGGGGGTGTGGACGTCATGTTGCCGTTGGTGTTGGCGACTTATAAAATGCTGGGGTGAGGCGAAGGGTAGAGACTGTGATTAGGAATGCGTATAGCAAGCGTGCGGCGCTGCGAAGTGCCCAGAATGCACGAGAAGGCGGCGTCAGGCTCCAAGAGCTGACGATGATTGCCTCTCGGAAGCGTTGAGCTTGAGTTCCGAGCCGAGGCAAGCTTAACCGCTTAGTCATGCTAGCGTGAACCTTCTCGCAACCACTTTCCGCCCACATCACTACAGACCAAACTCCGTGAACACCTAAAGTGCTCGTATAGCCGTGAGCTGAGGCTTATATGACTGTTTACGGACGGCTAGCGTTAGAACCATCTACACAATGGCATTTGTGTGCTATTTCCCCCCTGATACATTTGCCCTACCACCTAGTACGTGACTAGGATTGTCACACTGATATAATTGCCTCACTCACCCCGATGAATTACCTCAGTAGATGTCAAACGCATTTTTAAGTCGTGTTCAGACACTGAGAGAAGATAATTGTCATCTGATCAGGGCTGCGTGATTGTCAATTGCTATAGCAAACTCACCTTTACTTTTCTATTTCAGGCAACGTTTGGCATGCATCCAGACTTTTCGTGGACGTTACGGCAGCCCGCGTTTGTTACTGATAGTTAAAGGTCCCGGTCGCACTAACGCCTTTCTCACTTCGGCCTACCTCACACCCAGAGCGCTCCACCTGCATCGTGGTTATGGACAATCCGGCTCTGTTTGAGGCTCGGTGGGCCAAACTGCAGGCCGCCGAGGACGAAAAAACAAATCTCGTGCAAGTATGTTGCATCTCCAGATACCCTGTGCATTACTAACAGGTACTGTAGGATTTGATAAAACATACGAGGGAGCTGGAGACCAAGCTGTCTGATACCCAGGCCAAGCTGGAACGCGAACACGATGTGGCTGATATGTATCACACAAGAGAAAAGGAGCAGAAGGGGCATTTGCACAAGCTTACGCAGGCTTTAGTACGCGCCGATACCTGTTTAAGATAGTCACTCTGACCACATTCCAGGCAAAAATGAGCTACATATCTGTTCTGGTCGACGGTGACTGCATGCTGGTAGGCTTCGCCCGATATCGTAACTACTTTCACATTTCACTGACTATCATCATCATAGTTCAATCAGGACCTGGTCACGGCTGGCGAGGGGGGTGGTCGCCAGGCTGCTCGTCTGCTCAGGTCTGCTGCTCTAGCACACGTCCGTTCAGTGAGGGACCTGCCCGCGAACACAGAAGCCGTGGTTCGCGTGTATGCCAACATACACGGTCTGTCCAAGGCATACGCCGACGCAGGCTGGATTCCAACGCTGGCAGCATTTGGGACATTTGCGAATGGCTTCAACAAGGAGGACGCGTACTGTGACTTTGTACACGCAGGGGATGGGAAGGAGTGTGCGGATGAGAAAATGAGAGGTGAGTTGTTCCTGGAGCTATCGCCTGCTTTAAACCACAGCCTGTTAACCATGCCAGCCATTTTCCGTATGAGCGTTGACAGTTGCCAATGCCAGCACGTCATCTTCGGGGGATCCGCAGACAATGGATATGCGCGCCTTCTTGGATCGTACAGAGGGGCCGACAAGATTACTCTTATCGAAGGTCCACCTTTTGCGAAGGAGATATCCGAGCTCGCTCCTTCTTTCTCGATTCTTAAATGCACTGAAGTGTTCTCTGCTACCACTCAGATCGTGTCAAAGGTATCGACAGGCCGTGCTCTACAAACCCGACCCGCTACGGCCTCAAACAGCTACGCTACTGCACTTTCGAACCCGTCCATGTTGCCACCAGTCGACACCAATCAATCACAGCGACCGACCGGTGCACAAGCAGGAGTGCCTTTGACTAGTGGGTTGGCGCGTAACGCTGCTGGTCAACGTATCGATGTCCCTCTCATCTACTCTGGGAAAGCCATGAAGAAAGTCAAGGCACGGAAACTTTGCAAGAAATGGCATATTATCGGTAGTTGTTCGTATGATACCGACCGCAAGCCTTGTGTTTATGAACACAGCGCCAGGGTGGATGAGAACCAGCTAGCAGCCTTGCGGGGTCTGGCGAGGTTCTCTCCGTGTCCGAAAGGGCTACAGTGCGGGGATACATCTTGTATTCTGGGGCATCAGTGTCCCAAGACGAATTGTACCAATGGGAGGGACTGCAACTTTGGGAAAAAGCTTCATGGGGTAGACACGAAAATTGTGTCGTGGGACTAGTAGTGCTAACTCCCCCCAATACTAGCTTAGGCATTCTATCCAATGACCATAATGCCACTTTCACCGGCAGGCTTATTATTCCCGTCCAAAGCCGGCTCACACTTTTCTACAGCGAGCTCGACATCTCCAGTGCATTTCATCTTATAAGACTGACAATTTAGAGTCGGAGTGAACCAGCCTACAGAACCTAGTTAGCACACAAACTCCCCTATGCCTAGCAGAAGATTCAGCCACGCTTACCATTGTAGTCAATATTCCCCCCAAGCGTAAATTCCAGCGTCAACGTATCAGTCACATTCTTCGATTCCGTCATCGACATACCCTCCGTCACCGTTTTCGACCAATCATGCGAAAACCCAGTTGATACTGAGACTTCGGGACCAATAGGCCACATCTTGAATCCGGTTTCGACATTCAGTGAGACAGTGTTTCCCTCCGACTTCGTGACAGACTTTTCATTCGTAAGCGTCGATCCAACGGAAACGGATAAGGAGGTAGATCGACTGCATGATACACTCTGGCCGCAATTCAGCGTATCACCCGAAACTACCTGTTTCCCGGATTTGGTGTACGAGAACCCATCGGCTCTTGGCTCTGAGCACTACATGATTTCAGCGAAGAGCGTAGAATAGTGATTGGAAAAGCCTTACAGTGATCCCAGGATCTTCTTTCGGAGGAGCAGACGGTGGGCTATTCGGATTCGGATTGCTCCAGGCTCTTCTAGCTTTCGCGTCGGTACTGGGATATCGTATCGAGTGTCTAGAACGCTTTTTCTTGCCGCCCATAACAGCACCGGCAGTCAAACAGTCCCCGTGACAACATGCGCCGGCGGAAATACCGCGCGACCCGACGTTGGAGAAGTAGCATCCTCCATGAGCTACGGAAAGTACGACGTTTCCGGAAAGATCTTGGTTCACGCTGCCGCGATCCGTGTTGTATGGTTCGAATAAGAGAACCCGACAGCCCTGCACTGTTGTAGAGGTTAGATGAGGTGGGCATGAGGCAAGAGATCGAAGTCTTACCGGGTTGATGGATATTCCACCACACATCGTATCCAGCTCCAGATTTTGACGCTGCGGATTCCATGTGGAAATTCTTCACCGTCGTTGCGTTGTCCCAGGATGTGATTGCGATGCTGTTGTTTCTTGAGCAGGATGTGCAGCCATTGTCATCGCCGAATCCCTTGGCGCAGGGGATGATTCGCCAGTTTATTGCCTGGATTGGTTGGATTGAGATGGTTGCGATGGATATCTGTAGTGTTGGTGTTTGGTTAGACTCTTGTTGGGGAGGTTGGTTGGAGAGGGGAGGCTTACGGCGAGAGCGAGAAAACTAAACATTTTAATGGAAGGTGTATCAATTCTAGTTATGTGTATAAGGAAGCTAGGTTCGGTGATGAGAAAGGAGTGATGTAGAAGGAGAATATTAGAATTATCTTCTAGAAGTTAAACGAGAGTGGTATAGAAGAGAAACGTGGGTTGAATGAGTGGAAGGGATGCATAGGAGAGCGAGGCCGAGAAGATAACTTATACGTTTCAACCATTCCATATAATTCTACTTTACCCTTGTATCAATATTGTCCGTAACAAGGTCTCAGATTGATTGCCTTGTTGTTTCGCAGTTCGTCGAGATCAAGGACATACATACCTTCCTGTGGTGGTTGTATCATATCGGCCTTCCGTATCTGCGATATGCTGTGCTCGAGTAAGCTAAGACGCCCACCTTCGTATTATACCCGATCGCCGATGAAAAGCCTAGGTAGAACTGTTCAGCTCGCTCCAAGCCTATCCCCCAGTACTACTAGATTTATCACCCTCGACCGGAATTCGGATTTCTTGGCAGACAATAGATGTGCGCATATGATTTCGGGTAGCCGTATTGTACTACAGTGCATGTCCATTGGGTGGCGTTATTGTGACTGCGGAAATCCGCTGAATTGCGAACACTGCGAGCCCTTTACATACTGCCGGTAATTGTGTGTTGCGTCGATGTAACGCTGAACAGATTAATTAAAGATATAATGTTATTTTTGACTTGCAGAGTTGCACAGTTGACAGAGCCTAAAGCAATTTCCAGTTACTAGGTACTAAATAGCTTATGACAAGTAGCAGCATGTGTACGCGGACATTGATTGATGTACTTGGTAACTTTCTTAATCTTATTACCACAAAAATCATGGAAAGAGTTCCTAAAATCAAAGTTCTCCTAAGCAAGCATACAGCAAAAGACGGCCCCACATTGAATATAAGCCTCGTTACACATACTCCTATTTCGACTTCCATTCGACAGGGGTCAGGACAAGTAGTACGCGGTTTGGGTCCAAAACACTTCTCCAAGCCATGACTACGAAACCAGCCACCAGAACAAACACAGGGATACTATTGACATTGATGTCCGATATGAAACTTCGTACCATCCGCACTGTGCAAATGAGAAGTATGCAAAAGGTATTTTCTTTGAGTACCTTTTCCTTAGTATACATAGCTAGAATTGATATAAAAGGTTCAAATGCTCACGCTGGCCTTCAACTTTTGAAAGACAGACAACACTCTCATTACCAATTCATCCACTCATTTACACATCGTTCCTTGAACACTTGTCACTCATTTAATCGACAATCACGCACCATGAATTTTCTCAAAGCCCTCTTCCTCAGCGCCAGCCTCGCCACCGCTCTACCTGCCTCACCCGTTTCCCCTCCCACCACCCCCTCCTCAACACTCGCCAAACGCATCTCTGAAGAAAGTAACTGTGGCCTCGACATGTACCAGTCCATTGGGCAAGGAGCGACTCTAAGGGGACTGCGTACCTTGCAACGCATTGACGGCTACGATGTCCGGGACGGAAACTTTCAAGATGTCATATGGGGTGTCCCGGGTAAGTGCATGATGATCTGGTGCGGCGGTAAAGTTGGCGTGTATTTCTGCGTCGACAAAACGTCCGATGGTCGCAAAATTCCCTACGACCCCGTTGATTTGGGTCGTAACTTGGATAGGACGTATCGCGATTGCTATGGTGGACCCCCGAGTTCTAGGGAGAAGGATGTCATTAGGGCTTTCCAGTATTGGGGCCAGGGGTATAATCTGCTGGTGCAGGGGAATGCGGACTGCAAGTTTAGGAACGATATTACGGGAGACAGCTGAGTTGGGCGCCTGGGAGATGTTGAGTGAGGCGGTTGGAGGTAGTTGGTTGGCTGCGAGGATCGGGCTTTTCTTTCGAGATGTTGACAGGTCTTCTGTGGTGGCTTTTTCTTGTCTCGTTTTTCTGTTACGTAATGTGTTTATTTGTTTAGATCTTGTTGTTGTGTATTCAGAATTATGCCGGCAGAAATTCATTCCAGAAACAATAATCGTTCTACCAGAAGCTTCATGATCGGCCTCTGTTGAGACAATCAAGTTTGGTTCCTGAGCTAAACTTTGACAAATGTCTAATATACTTTTTCCCCTTGGAGGAAAGAACGAGGAAAATACAAACTTGTGTACATGTATACGAGCGGTTATGAGGGCGCAGTGCATCCTCATTTCATAGATGCAACAAACGAGTGAACACCGCCATTATCGGTCTTGTTATGATCTTGGTAAGAAATAAATGAATAAAGTCATTTCCTTTCCCATTGCTTTAACGAGTACTATATCTTTCCTAAAGATAATGAAATGTTGCATGGTGTTCGTGCTCCTGTGGCTGGTATCAAAAGCAGGAGTCTGTAGGGAAATTTGATAACTATTCATATCTCCGTGAAAAGGTTCCATTTCGTATTGCCTCTTTCTTTTTGGATGTAGATAATGTTGTATGTAGCCTAAAACGAACGCAACATTAAGTCTGACATGGAAGCCACCTGGCGCCTACGGACTTTGACGACAGGTCTGAAACTCATCCCGCCTATTCCAGATTGGGGGAGGATGGCGTAGCGATGTAAGTGAAAGTACATAAATGCAGGTCAAGCACTCTCAAAAATAAGTCGCCTATCCTTTTAGCATCCGCCTTTTCTACTCGAACTTCTTTCGCTTCGTGAAAACTTCTTAGTCATTACACTGCAACGCCCAAATTCGCCCATCGTCCATCTTTCCCGATCTCAACATGCGACTTTCCCTTCTCACACTGGTCGGGCTTGCTGCCCTAAACGGCAAACTCGGAATTCATGCTCGAGCACTACCAGGAGATGCATCGTCCTCCAATTTCATTGGCATGAGCATGATTGAGAAACGCACGCCTCTAAAACCACCAAACCTACCGCCACGTCCTAAGCGGCCGACACCACCAGAGCCGCCAGTGCAGCAAAATCCTGTGGAGTCGTCAACCCCTCTAATATATACAACGCCCCCGGCAACACCAAAGCCTCTAACCTCGCCAAAGCCCCTGGGGACTCCAAGGCCATCTCTATAGGCTGCAATTGCAGAGGTTTTTGATCGTGTTTTAGATAGTGGTCAGGTTATTAGTAGTGGTGGTTATGGTTATGGTTTCATGTACTTTTCCAATACATTTTCAGAGCAAACAAACAAATCATTAACGCCAATTCCGTTTGAAGCTTCTGGATTCCCCACACGGCCCCGACAAACGGGCTTAAATTACACCTGACCAGCTAATTAAACTATAAACCGTGCCCACAGCAACTATCAACCCCGCCCTCCACGCGACTGACTACCCCACAACCAACACAGCTTGGCCCTATCACCCCAACACTCACCCCAACACTCCAGCACAGCGCATAGCAAGTCACTATGCCTCCGGAACGCAGGCATCCTGCGAAGCGTGCCGGGGCAAATGATCGACCGTCAGGTCCGCCTCGGCCTCCACAAGGCCCATATGCCAACCTTCCGCCGCGACCTACACAACCAAATGAGGGTTCGTCTCAACCTCAAGCTAATCTTCCACCTCGCTCAACACAAGATCAGCTTCCAGATAGGCCCTGGGTGCCTCCTAACCACTCATATACGTCGCAGTATGGTGGTATGCCCGGTCCACAGCCTCCCCAACAGGGTAGTATGTCTGGCTCAAACCCTCAATATGCGATGCCCGGGGTGCCTCCTAACCACTCATATACGTCGCAGTATGGTGGTATGCCCGGACCATATCCTCCCCAACAGGGTAGTATGTCTGGCTCAAACCCTCAATATACGATGTCCGGAATGCCTCCTAACCATTCGTATACGTCGCAGTATGGTGGTATGCCCGGTCCATATCCTCCCCAACAGGGTAGTATGTCTGGCTCAAACCCTCAATATACGATGCCCGGAATGCCTCCTAATCATTCGTATACTCCTCAGTATGGTGGTATGCCCGGACCATATCCTCCCCAACATGGTGGTATGCCTGGCTCAAACCCTCAATCTGCGATGTCCGGGATGCCTTCTAATCATTCACATACACCTCAGCATGGTGGTATGCCCGGTTCATATCCTCCCCAACAGGGCAATACGCCTGGCCCAAACCCTCAACCTGCGATACCCGGGTTTGGCACTGGCTTTCCATTCAGCGGCACGAATGCTGTCCCTCCGGCTGGCGTCCCGAATGTAGATCCAGCGGCTGCTGTAATCGGGCAGATGTTTGGTGGTCTCACCGTTGACAAGTGGGTGAACCAACTATTTGACAACTTGAGTGCTGGAAGTCCTGACATTGCTAGGGCGCTGGGTCGTACCTATCCTCCACAGGCTCCGCCGCCGCCGCCTCTTACCCCTCCGCCGCCGCCGCCTCTTACCCCTCCGCCGCCGCCGCCTCTTACCCCTCCACCGCCGCCGCCTCTTACCCCTCCGCCGCCGCCGCCCCTTACCCCTCCTCCGCCGCCGCCGCCGCCGCGTATCCCTCACCCGCTTCCTGCCCGCCCTTCGCGTTCTCCGCAGCCTTATGGCCAACCTCAGCATCTACCAAATCCGCCGAAGGCGCAAAATTCGGCTCCTCACCCTGGGGTAGGTCAGAGCGGCTTTGCGGGAGAGCCAATGCATGGTAGACGCATGCAGGGGATGACATCTCCGGATATACCCTCTATATATCCACCGCAGAATCGTCCAAGCGCTTACCTAAATCACGCACTAGGCCTTCGATGGAATGCTAGCGACGATAGCGGAATGCCAAGCTACGGTTCGACACTTTCGTCCGATCAATATAGACCTCCCCCGGGACCTCATTTCCACAAAATAACTTACGCAAAGGATGAACTCTTCGGGCCTACATCTCGACCTCCTCCCCCTAAGGATCCTCAACGTGCCGCAGATGTTGCTGGGCAGTCGAACTATCAACCCCCCACTGTTGATTCGGATTCAGAGGACGAGGCAGACCCAGAAGATCACGATCCTCAAGTGGGTATGCCTTATCCTGTAGACCGATGGCCTAGTGAAGAGGATGACGACGGCGACGACGATGACGACGATGACAATGACGACGACGAATCTATGGATCCTGATGAGTATGGTCATGACCCCATGGAGGATCTCAATCATTGAGGAGCATGAGGATGAGTAGGGGAATGTACACGGAAACGATGTACTAACATCCTCGTACTTGGATCAAAAGTACGATGTTATGCTTGGGAATGGAGTACACATAGATCGGTTGAATTCATTTTGCGAAACGACCTCGTACGGATACCATTTCGGGTTCGGCGGGGAGGGAGGAGCGGAGCAAGGATAGAAATCCCGGGAATGGTAATCGTTGCGAGACAGGTCTATCTTGGGCAGCTACGGGATTTCGTTCCAAAAGAAAGAGGTATGGGACTTTGCCCATCATTGATGATTACGTCTGTAGAAAAATGTAAAAAATGTAACAAATGTAAAAAATGTAAAAAATGGTAGAAAAAAAATTGCATGGTGAACATTTCCCTGCACTATACTATCTAAGCGTAATTATCATAGTATTTCCTCCGTCGCACCACTATCAACATGAAATCAGAATCTCCAACTCCTAACCTCAACAACACGCCGATCCATCGCCCAAGTAGACCAAAACACCCCATCCCTACCAACCCACTCAAGCTTCGTTCCATCTGTCCACCTGTCCCCAAAATGACATTACAACAACCCGACATCACCAGAGCCGCCAACACCTCAAAAACAAAATGACGTACCTAGCAAACCTCCCCTAGTCCCAGATCTCCCAAGCTCCAGCGGGAAACACCCGAGCGGGTACACCACAGGATCGGGAACGAGAAATTAAATTTCCGACAGCGTTCCCACTCCAACCCACACACACACGGCGGTAGTACATCTGCAACCTCACTACTCACGGGATCCAACCCTTCGCCACGAGAAACAAAGAGCCATACATCACGTCCCTAACACCAAGAAATCACCAACCATACCATCCGACAAAAAGACGCCAACCATCTCAACGATGCCTTTATCGGGTAACAGAAAACCACCCGCGTCGCACCTAACCACCACACCACACCACACCACACCATCCGAGCCGTGGAATGCACGACCATCACCCCCCGAAGCCTGTACGACGAACGAAGAAAGCCAAGCACAAAGACCCAAACCCCCCCCACCAACCAAGCCCTCCAACCCAAAGCACTAAAAACAAACCTCCCGGGCGACAGACCCAACCGATAGGACGAGCATGTAGGAAAGCAAGAGGACGAGCGATCGTAACGACACAGGGCGGACGGGTAGTCGGGATCGCGTTGCATCGGGAGTGGATCGAGGAGGGCCACGGATGCGACGTCATGTGCATTCCGCACGCGCCCTGGATTTGGAGGTACATTAGGGAGCGGTGCTGCTGGTAGATAGGTAGATAGATAGGACGATAGATAGGTAGAGAGAGAGAGAGAGATAGGTACTAATCTCTGCATTTTTTACATTGGAATCTGCAGTAGATAGTACTGTTTGTTCACTGTCTATCTCCCATCATATCATGACAATCCTCGACACCATCTCTACAATGGCTTCCACACTACCACCACCCACATCCAACCCCGACATAACCACATCCACATCCATCACTCCCAGCCTCAACAGTACTCTCGACCCCGAAAAAGCCTCCAGAAGCCCGACCACAACCTCGACCTCCGCCACCGAAAAAGAAGGAGAAGAAGAAGAAGAAGAAGAAGAAGAAGAAGAAGAAAAGGAAGGGGGTCACCAGTCCTACCTCACCGTGCTCGGCTCCTCACTAGTCTACTTTGCAAGTTTCGGAATCATCAGCAGTTTCGGCTTTTTCCAAAACTACTACCGCGAGAACGGTCTCGGTTCGGTATCCGCATCGACGATATCGTTCGTGGGCACCATGCAAATCACTCTGATGAATGTACTCGCCGCGCCCGCGGGTTCGTTGTATGATTGGTATGGCGTGAAGGTATGTATATATATATATATATATATATACGCATCCCCATCCCATACCTCCCACATCTCCCGAAAAAGGGCTTCGGGAGAACACCACTCACATCCGCACCAGGCGCTCTACATTTTCTCCGGCCTGAGCAGCACGACGGGGCTCCTCCTTCTCTCCTTCGTCAACGCCAACCTACTATGGCAAATCTTCCTCGTACAAGGCGTTCTCCTCGGCATCGCCATCGCCTTCGGCGCACAGCCCGCGCTAGTCATCGTAGGCCACCATTTCGTGCGGCGCCGGGCGCTCATGATGGGCGTGGTGGCTGCGTCGGGGAGTGTAGGGGGCGTGTGTTTCCCGCTGATCTTTGCGCAGCTGGCGAAGAATGAGAGGGTGGGGTATGCGTGGTCGTTGAGGGTGGTGGCTATGATTGTTGCGTAAGTTCCATCGATCGATGGCAGAGAGTCCCGGTTCTGAGGGTGTGTGTGTGTGTGTATGATGGGGGTTTGAGAGCTAATGTGGCGAAAAAGTGTCTGTTATGCGGTTGCATTGTTGATTTCGTACACGAAAGCGCCGGTGGAACCGGTCAAGTCGCTTCGCGGACTCTTCGATTTCAAGGGTTTTCTGGATCAGAGGTATTGCGTTTTAGCCGTAGGAGCTTTCATCGCTATGCTCGGCCAATTCGTACCATACTACTACATCAGTAACCCCCCTCCCCCAGCCTCACGCGGCGCAAACTAACAGACCCCAGGCACATACATGAGCACAATCGACGCCACGTCAGCAGCAAAAGACTACCTCCTCCCCCTAATGAACGCGTCTAGCTTCCTCGGGCGGATTCTCGGTGGACTCCTAGCCGACAAAACCGGACCAGCCAACACCACGTATCCCATGACGATACTGGCCGGACTACTCTGTCTCGGAACCTGGGCCGTCACATCTTCGCTCCCGGTTCTAGTCGCGTTCGTCGTTTTGTATGGACTCTGCAGTGGCGTTTTCATTGCCGTGCTCCCGGTGATTATTGCGCAGATGACTCCGGCTGCGAAACTGGGAGGGCGGATTGGCGCGTTTTATAGCGTGTGTGCGATTGCGCAGTTGATAGGGAGTCCGGTTGGAGGAGCGCTCATTGGAAAAGGAGGGGATGGGGCGACTGCGTATCTTGGGTTGATACTGTTTGCTGTACGTTGGGTTTGGTGGAGAGTGCAGGATAGTGGTACAAAGACTGACGTGATATAGGGTATTACCATGCTTGTGGGTGGGATCGTCATTCTGATTAGCCGTCTGCTACATGACAGGAATCTTCGCGCCCGATACTGATAGCCATTGAGAACGGACTGGCTAACGGGAGAGATGTCGAATGGGAGGTGGGGACGGGTGCTTGGTGTTTTACACTCGGTAGTCGTAGAATGTGATCTGCGTAATGTGAGTCAAAAGCACAGTATGACAACATTCTACATACAGTATTTGTAAATAGGTTATGAAGAAGCCTCAACGTTTCTCCCCATTCGTTACCGCATAGAAATAATTATCAATTAATACGACTTCAACATCGCGCCCAGGTGATTCACATGTTATGTAGGGATAGAAGAGCACCTTGGGACCAACCCTACCATCTTGGGCCACAGCTCGGGAATCCTAAAGGGTTTCGAAATAGCGTCGTCCATACCCGCAACAATCGCCTGCGCAACCTGTTCACTCCTCGCATTTGCACTGACAGCCAAAATAGGCAATCTCACCGTCTGATCTCGCGGGACTGGTTCTTCCAAGATCCCAACATCCGAATCAAACGTTAAAGGTGAGGCAGTAGAGTAAGAGAGTTGACGAGGCCTGTCAGAAGGTGCAGACAGTAAACCTCGCGCTTCGTAGTCGCGAATGTGTCGTGCGCAAGTGAGACCATCCATGACAGGCATTTCGATGTCCATGAGCACGATGTCGAGTTCGTGACGGGGAAGGGAGGTTTTTTGTATGTGTGAGATGCCATTAGTCGTTTCATCACGTCCGTCAGGTCCACACCAGTACACACTCCTCTTCAGCCATTCCAATGCTTCAACACCGTCCCCTGCAACGCTTACATTACACCCCGCTTTCTGTAGCTGCTTGCTTAGTACTTTCTGGTTGACGAGGTTGTCTTCGACCATGAGGATATTAAGGTGCGCGGCTTTCATTGCGTCGGCAACAGATTCGGTACTGTGAACGAGGGAGCGCTGGGGCTTTGCGGATATGGGAGCTTCGGGACCTGTTGCAATGCGAGTGCTGATGTAGAATAAAAACGTAGAGCCGGTATTGGCGTCTGAACGGACGCCTACGGAACCGCCTTGGAGTGCGGCGAGGGATTTGGAGATGAACAGACCGAGGCCGGAACCACCGTATTTGATGTGAGTTCCTAGATTCATACATTAGACATGTTACAGGCCTTGTGGGTTACAGGCCAGTGGTCGGAGCTGACTTACGAGGTGTAGCTTGAGTGAATCTAGAGAATAGCTTCTTCTGCTCATCATTCGTCATACCGCAACCAGTGTCATCCACCTTGAACCAAAGAAAGGCTTTCGAGCCAAGCCCCCACTCAGGCTTGTCACAAGCATCATTGCGAGGCTTATCGTGTTTCGCAAAAGTGACTGTTTGCCACTCAGCCGAAGGGCGCGTCCAAGAGCCTCCCAGTGTAACTGTGATCTCTTTAACGTCGTGATCCTTGGTGAATTTGATGGCGTTTGTGAGAAGATTTATGAGGACTTGCAACATGCGTGATGGATCTATCATGACCCACTCAAAGCCAGTCAAACTACTGTCTGTTTTTAGACTAAGTGTGATATGCATCTGATTGCATTCGACTTCGAACATCTTCAGCGCCTCCGAAACTACTGTCACAGGCTGAACACGCATTGGCGTTATGAGGAGTAAGTTCGAATCGAGCTTCGAGAGTGTGAGTACGTCGTCGATGATGCGCTTCTGGTGTAGCGAGCAGGATACGATGGTTTGCATGGAGTCGATACACGTGACAAGTTCGTCATTGATCTTGGTGATCTCAGTGCGCACGGCAGATACGTTATCCACCGAAAGATGCTGTAAGGTGGCGAGGACAGAGTCGGCGCATTGGACGACGGCTGAAAGCGGATTGCGAAGCTCGTGGGACGTCATGTCGATGAAGCTGTGTGATGATTAGCCTCCTTTCCTAGACACAATCAGATGTGATATACTTTTCTTGTTGTCGCTTGGCCTCGAGTGCCTCTTCGATGCGCTGACGTTGCACACTCTCCGCCCACTTGAAATGTGAGATGTCGAAAATGGTGCCCATTACACTGACCAGATTCCCATTCTTGTCCAGTTCAGGGTACGACGACCCCTGCACCCAGGTGTGCGAGCGCACTCCCTCCTGATTAACCCACGTCTTTTTCAACCGGTACTCCATTTGGCTCAGCGTTTTTGCTTGCATCATCGCTTCCCATTCTGTCATCACCTTGTCGACATCTTCTTCGATTACCACGTGAGCGAAATCAACCTCTTCTGGGCTTGTGCGCTGCGTACCAGTCAATTCGAAGAACTGGTCATTGACATACTGCAGTCCTTTGCCTGGTTTGAAGATGTAAATGGCGATGGGCGCAAGTTGAGCGAACGTCGTAAACTTTGCCTCGGAGAGCCGGGCTTGCTCTAGAGCTTCCACTTTGGTTTGGGCGGCCTCTGCTGATTTCTTTTGTGCGTTGATGTCAATGGTGTTGCCGGCAATTGTGACGAGATTTCTATCCTCGTCCAAGACAGGAACGCATGCGGAGAGACTGGGCGAGTCAGGAAGTGTCTCGCATACAAACATGGCGTATGTACTCACACCCATTGAGGAGCGTTATCTGAATCAGGCCGGGCTTTCCACCTCATTTCGAAGGTAACCGGATTGCCTTGAACAAGCGTGTTCCACGCCGACATGATTGTAGAGTGGTCTTCCTCATAGGCTAGGTCCATGAAAGAGAATTCATCGTGCGATGACAAGCCTCTTGGATAGTTGCTGGAAGAGGCGTCAGCAGCTTGCGTCTCAACCCATCATCATAGCTGCAGTATACCTCAATCTGTACCACGCATCGTTTGCATGAATAAGTCTCCCCGATGGCTCATACTCAAACACGCCGACATCGGTCATCTCCATCATGGTTTGCATACTCTCCCACCGAGCGTGGATATGCGTCCCAGGAAGCTCCCTCAGCGGCACCTTGGGAATGTGAGTCGATTCCATAATCTTCAGCAGATCGCTTCGGGATCGTTTGTGCATGTGTGTATGGGCTGCCGACTTTTGCTCATCCTCGCTGACATGATGGGGTTGCTTGTTGATGTCCACAGCCCGCACGACCTTCCAGCTCTGGTTCGCACCTGCAATGTTGGCCGCCCATATCCGGTCCAAGAGTAAGATGTTCGGACTATAGCCCCCTACAGCCTGTGTCCATGACCGGAAAAGTAGAGCCTCTCGGCCAGGCCCTAGTACTACTTCACGCAGTCCAGCTCTGCGAAAGGCTTCGTTACAGAAGAGAATTTCAAAACCCGCGGCCTTGGTTCCAATCTTCAAAACGAAGGTAGGCACGTGATCGTGTTCCAGAACGTCAAGATCTAGCGATGGCGGCGAAGCGGGAGGTGGAGTCGAGGAAGGGGAGGACAGAAGCATGTCTGTAATCCGATCGCCGGACACGCGCCCAGAACTCCACGCAGGCTGCCGACAAGAAAAAGAAGGCTACAAAGAAGGCTACAGTGCAAGTTGACGATGTCGCGCAGTGAGGCTTCTAAAGCTATCGCGACCGGGGTTGTCACTGGCGGAAGGAGCGCCGCTTGATGCTGCAGGTACCGTTGAAGGTACGAGAGATGCCACGGAGTTATCATTATTATTGAGATGGATATCTAGCAAGCCTTTGGAGATAGTATCGCACTAGAATGTTCTCGGCTTGGACGGCGTAAAACGGCGTAACACGGCGCAAATTGACCACGGGCACGCTTGGTCTCCTCACTATAGAAAACTAGCGCTAGTGACATAATCGTCAACAATCGGCTCAGATGGTTACAAATACCCCCTTGAAATACGCCTCCACACCCTCCCATCCCTCTTCCCCATCCAACGCCCCCACGTAACCTACGTACTGGTCCGGCCTCGTGATTACCACACACCCCGTCTCTTTCTGCACCCCGTAGCCCTTGTACGCATCGGCATAACCCTCATGATAACTCACGTCGTCGACATACACAGCATCATAATCCCACCCCGTCTTCTCGTCAAACCGATGCAGCACATCAGGGAAATCGCTTAGCAAGTCCGTGTCGGTGCGCTTCGCGGAGTGGCATGTCAAGATAGCAATGTTGTTGTGCAAGTGCGGGGCCAGGAAGGTAGAGGTGGAGAGTTTGTCGCAGAAAGCGCGGAGACGGGCGGATTGGGCGGGGGAAAGGACGTTGCCCGCGAAGACGACGATGCGGAAGCAGCCGTCGGATTTGAGACGTTCTTGGAAGTGGTAGGGTTGGGCCGAGCATTGGTTGAGGACTTTGTGGCTAGGGAAACGCATTCCGATTGGGGTGTTGGTTGCCAGGTCCTGGTTGCTGTCTTTTGCAACCAACATGCTCGCGCCGTAGTCTACCGATAGCCCAGAAGCGAACATGTTTCCCTTCACGAATGCGTCCTTGAAGGCCGCCATACTAACGCCCGTCTCGTCCAGCACGTCTTTTGCCGGCCTTCCCGAAAAGAGGCGCGAGAATTTGTGATCGAAATCGATCAAATCCTGCGCTATCTTCCTCCTTTCGTCCTGATAGGTTGCGAGTATAGATGGTTTCGCAACTCCCTTGACCACCAACCCCAGCTTCCAGCCCAAGTTATACGCATCCTGCATACTGACGTTCATGCCCTGCCCAGCTTTCGGGCTATGGGTATGTACGGCGTCACCGGCAAGGAAGACTCGGTTCTGGGAGTCAAAGTTCGTACCCACGCGCTGCCCGATTTGATAAGCAGTCCACCAGTCGCAGTAATGGTACGAGAGGGAGTACGGGGCGATGATCTTCTGGGCCGCGCTGATGATGGTCTCGGGAGTGATGCGGGAACGGTCGGCGCGACCGCTGGCATCGGGCTTGATTTCCGTGAGCTGGATGTAGAGCCGTACGAGTTTGTTCTCGCGCGGTATCACCATGAGGGAGCCGTTGGACGCACTGTGGACCGCGCAGCGCATACGGATATCGGGGAAGTCGGTGATTGGGATTATGTCTAGCAGCGTCAGTGAGGTCGCAATGGTGCGCGTAACGTGAAGACTGTACCTAGAACGCCCCAGATGAAGTCTGTGGGCTCCCCTTCGAGCTGAAAGCCCAACTGTCGCCTCGTCCAACTATGCGCTCCATCGCATCCGACCACGTACTTGGCCTTGATGATTTCCGTGCTTCCCTGCTTTTCTCTACTCTTCTGGATCAAATCATCTGTATCGTCTCCCGCTAGATTGCTCCTGAACAGTCCATCGTTTACCGTCGAACCTTTACTCTGCGCCGGTGTGGCTTCCTCGTCCGTGAGATGTCTTAATTTTACAGTGATCGGATATATGTCGGCGGAATGGTCAGCGCACGCTTTTTGATCAATGTCGAGGGATTCAGGGAGAACAGCGCGATCGATGTGCAGAGTGTCCTTGGAGTACTTTTTGATGTTGTCGAGGAAGAAGCGTTCGATACGGCCCTGGTGAAGTACGATTTGCGTGAATCTACAAAGATTGGGAGGCGTGTCGGGAACACGGTCTGACCGTCGGATCTTGCCATCTTCACCGGGGTTCCACATGCACATCTAGACAATAAAGACAATGAATCAGCTCCTCGACTTCTCTGGCGTACAGGCAGTTGATTCGTACCTCAAGCATGTGGTTGGCCTCTTTCCACGCCCGATCCGCGAACCCGAGGCTGTCAAATATCTCCAGACTTCGCATTTGGAGGCCATCGGCTTGGCCATTGTAGATTTTCGTGCTCCTCTTATCGACGACTCGAGCGTTAATTCCGCAATGGGCCATCCACGTTGCCAGCATCAACCTTTCATGCATCAGTCATCGGATCCTTCTCCGTGCTCTTAGAGAGCTTACCCGGCCGGCCCAGCGCCTACGACGAGCCTACTCTTTTATTAGCAAAGGTCGGGCTCTCGATAGAGTACAACTCACACGTCACATTTCGACTCCGGAGCCTCAGTAGCAGTCATGCTGTATCCGTCCTTTGTATGAAGGGTCAAGACTTTGCTGATTACCCCACCAAAGTCGAGGTTGGTATGCCCAGCTCATGATGCGGCGCAGCTGCATATATACCTTGGTATCCATATCTGATCCTTACAGGCCATACATCCTTCCTCAACACCACGGCAATGGGAATCGGTGTCAAAAACCAGGAACATTGGATGGAGCTGTGGGCTACCCCACGTTGGTCGAACTCCAGACTAGCCAAATTGAGAGGCGGATGGCGCACCGTCGGTGAATCGGAGCTTTCGATTGGATGCTTGAGGTCGGCCAAAACGACTAGGGCGGCCGGACGGGAAGTGGATTGTGCATTGTAAGACATTCGTAATCCGTAGAAAGCACAAGCTCCACGGTAAAGAGATATCGGGAAATACGAATGGCATGTTTTAGCGTTTATTGATTAGACGCTGTCAGGAACGTAATCTTTGGGTGACGTGACTGAAGGCGTCAGTGTTGGACTCATATCAACGTCATGTACCGGATGCGCGGGAGACGGGTCAATAATGGCGTGAAGAATAAGAAGACAAAGCGCCGACAATGAAGACGCGAGATAATATCCCTCGAAAGGCACGCTGAAGATGACAAGCAAGAACTACAACTTCAAGACGGCCGTCGTAACCGGAGGCGGTGGCGGCATCGGAAAAGCGCTCGCCCAACAGCTCGTGAAAGACGGAAAGAAGGTCATCATCGTCGGACGAACCGAATCGAAGCTCAAGGCGGCGGTTAAAGCGATCAATGCCTCCGCGTACTATGTCCTGGACACGGGCGACATTGCTTCAATTCCAAAGTTCACTCAGCAGCTCATCTCAGAGCACCCAGACGTCGATTGCCTAATCAACAATGCCGGTGTTCAGCGGCCGCTCGACGTGAATGCGGACGAGGCACGCGACTTTCTCAAGAAGGCAGACCAAGAAATCGACATCAATGTCCGGGGGCCAATGCATCTCATCCTAGAGCTGCTCAAGCACTTCGAGACGAAACCAAACGCACTGATCGTGAACGTCTCCTCCGTCCTCGGCTTCGTGCCATTCTCAGTCATCAATCCGGTATACTGCGCTACAAAGTCCTGGCTTCACTTCTGGAGCATGAGCCTGCGTGAGCAGCTGATGGACAGCAAGAAGGGCAATGTCAAGGTTGTGGAAATAGCGCCGCCGACGGTTGCTACGGATCTGCACCGCGAGAGAGCCGATCCAGACGATAACAAGAAAGATAAGAATGAACAATCGCTCTCGGTGGACGAGTTTGTGCACGAGGTCTTGGAGAAGTGGAAGAGGGGGGAGGAGCTGATTAGTGCAGGACCTGGGAACAAGATAGTGGGTACTTGGGAGGAGGGTATGGGGGAGATATATGAGAAGATGGTGCACGGATAGCAGTGAGGGTGTTCATTATTGTATACTTGTATCTTAGGAGTGAATAGATGGGTGAATAAACGCAGGTGAAGAGAACCAGCTTCCATTGTGAAGTGGAAGTGAAACTGAACTGAACATGGTGATGGTGATGGAAAGAGCGCACGGACGCCCCTTCCCTTTTCGTGGATTGTTTATTCCCCACTTGCCGCATCCTGACCTGCACTTGAGTCTTGACCGCAACCACGCAAACACGCCAACAGCAGAAACGCGTGAAAATCGCCTGCATTCTACCCAACAATGGCGCCTCGAGGTCGCGTAGCAAATGTTTCCTTCACCGTTGACTCGGCCTCCGACGACGAAACCCTCGACGAGCTAAACGCGCTTCCGACCCCCGACTCCAACACGGAAAACAAGGCGCCGACGCGTAAAGGGCGTGGAGCAGCCGCGCAAATGGCCAAAGCAGCGCCCGCGAAAAAGGCGACAAAGGCGGCAGCGAAATCAAAAGCCGCGACGACGCGCGCAAGCGGAGACAGCGTTCTGGGGGTTAAGAAGCAGGGAGCGGCAGTCACGAAAAAGGCAGCCGCTAAGGGCGGTCGCAAAGCGGTCGCAGCCAAACAGGATGCCAATGACAACGAGGAGGAGGAAGTCGATGACCTAGACGCTGAAGACGAGGCCGTTGCGCCGGTCGAGGCCCGGACGACGCGGCGAGGGCGCCCACCGAAGGGGAAGGAGGCGGAAGCGGAGGCGGAAGAAGAGCCTGTAGCGACGGCAGCGCCAGCGAAAAGGGGGCGCAAAGCGGCCGCGAAGGAGCCTGCGCCGAAGAAAGAAGTCAAGCCAAAAGCCCCGGCCAAGTCAAAGGCGGCGAAACGCGAGCCCCCCGACGAGCCAGTCATTCCTGAGACGCAGCCAGAGCCCGAGCCCGAGCCGGAAGAAATGGACATGGATGACGTCGAGCTGTCGATAGAGGTGGAGGAGATACCGGAGAGCATGCCCCCGCCTCCAGCACCGCGGGCAGCGTCACGGCGCCCGCAGGGAGTGACAAAAACATCGCGCCAGCCATCGAACGGTCCTCGACGAGCAGGAAGCGCGTCGGATTCAGAGCGCGATCCCGCGCTGAGGCGAAAAGTGGGCGATCTCACCAGGAAGCTTGAGGCTATGACGGCCAGGTACGACACGTTGAAGGAAGTTGCGGGCGCCACGAAGGAGTCAAACTTTGAACAACTAAAGAGGAAGACGGAGCAGATTGCCAAGGGTGAGTTGATAGTACCATTTCCAGGACTTCGCTAACAAATAGTAGACCAAGACGCAGTCATCAAGTCCATGAAGCAGCAGATCGCCGAAATGCAAGCCCGCTCCGTAGAAATCTCCTCGCTCAAGAAAGAAATCACCAAATCGGAGAACGAGGCCGCGCGCCTCGCGGCTGAGAACCAGAAGCTCACTGCCTCTGTAGCATCAGCCCAAGGCGAGAACAAGACGCTCTCCTCCAAGCTCGCCGCAGCCCGGTCCTCGGCACCGCCGGAGAACAAGACGGTCCCCGGCAGCGCGGTGAAAGCCCGCACCACCGGCGTCGTTCTCCCCGGCACCGCCGAGGCGACCAAAGAAGCACAGTTCCAGAAGCAAAAGGTGGAATTATACAGCGATCTCACCAATCTATTGATCCTAGGCTGCAAGAGGAACGACTTCGATGAAGAGGTGTATGACTGTCTGCAGGCTGGCAGGAACGGAAGTAAGTCTTTCGTCAAACATGATTCGGGAAAGAAGACAATGCTAACAAAACGTCTTCTAGCTCTGCACTTCCAGCTCACCGTCACCAACAATGGCGAGTCGTACGAAGAGAAGGAAATCGAGTACACGCCGCTATTGGACGCACAGCGCGATCAGGAACTCATCGAGCTGCTGCCCGATTACCTCACCGACGACATTAGTTTCCCGCGTGCACAGGCTCCGAAGTTTTACATGAAGGTGGTGGAGTGCATGGGCAAACGGATCGAAATGGTGGACGAGGAGGAGTGATGCATCCCACCCGAGGCTGGACGATGTGCATATTATATTGGTGGAGCGGGATCTGTCCATTAGTCATGAGAATTATTGTGATACCTGGAGTCTCGGCGCTTCTTTGCAGAGGAGAAGATTCATGATTGATGGTGTATCGATATGTAACTCGTAGCGGTACCATAGGGGGCGTAAAGATGTCCGTCGTTTCCAGGCTGTTGTACATTTGTCGTCGCTGTATCTACAGTTTTACATGCCTGCCCTGTTCCTGCCCTTTATCCTTGCATCGGTCCCCTCCACTCCACTCCACTCCACCATCCATCAACTCGTCCTCCCTCTCTCTCTTTCCGATCCACACCACGCCCATAAAATGTCGCTTTCTATTTCTTCTCGCCCTGGGCCTTCTTAACAAAGTCTCTGCATAGCCATTAGCCAACAACTCCTCGCAACAATTCCTCTCCCCGTGCCGAACGAGGCGAAGGGTGAGGTGGGGTGGGAAAGGCGCACTTTATGAAGCTCTCCTCTTCCTTGTTCTTCGCGTTGATGGGAGGGGTGTTGGCATCGGCCTTGCTGCTTCCGCCCATGGAGAGGTAGGCGCCGAGGAATGTGGTGCCGAGGGTGGCCATGGCGAGCTGTAGTGATGGCTTGGATTAGCATAACTCATTCTCATTCTCCCCACCCATTAAAACCACACTAGGTAGTAAATCGGGGTTCCTGGCTTCCTCTTTCTGCGATTTTGCTGGAATAATGGGATTGCGCGCTGTTAGGACTGGGGAGTGTATCGCAGCGCAATCGAGATTTTTTTTTACTTGTAGAATGCTTGGGGAGGGCGATCGGGGTAACGTACGACGTGCGATCCGACCTGCTTGCCGGCAATGTTGTACATGGCAACCATCTTTGCGGTATTGTGAGGTGTTTTTTGGGGGTGGAGTGGGTGGTGGGCGTTGGCAATTGATGGGGGGGAGTCGTGTGGTTGCGGGTTGCGCGATGGCCGATGGTTGTTGCTCGGGGCAGCTTTCGGGCATCCCTAGGTCTGGTTACATAAGCGGGTTGGCTTGACATGGTGGCACCAGCCACAGCGCGCGCCACAGGTGGTGATGTAACGTCTCGGCGGGGACGGAAGATATGAGGCGTCCGTTGAATTGTGCTGCCTACGCTTTCTTCTGTTTCACTTTCGGCTTGAGACGGGATTGGGATTGAGATTGAGATTGATTGCAGGATAGAGGAATATATTGCACGACATCATGGCCAAAGACGATGGGAATAAGAAGGATTTTGACGATATCCCGCATGAGCGTCAAGGTCCGCGTCCGGACTTTTCGATCCCCCCGCCGCGTAAAGCACTGCCCAAGGAGCTGCAGGATACGCTCGACAATGTGGGTGGACGGCAAGACGATATCTACCGGTCGAGCTATGCTGACTATGTATGTCTGTTTAGGAAGAGAAGATGTGGGAGACCATGTACGACGGAAGGTATATACCCCCTCCCATCCCACCGAGCACAGGATAATGACCATTGCGCAGTGCGAGCGACTCCACCGACACCAACCTTCGCTATGCGGCCTACGCCTCCCGACTGCGGACCGTCATGATGAGCGCGCACAGATATGTCGCGTACACATCGGATATTGGCGAGAGTTTCCGGCCGGTCGCGCATCCGTACTGGATACGCACGGCATATGGCATCTCATGGCTGTATCTGAGCGGCGACGTGGCTCACGAGGGCTACAAAGCATATGTGCGGAACCAAGCCATCCTGAGCCCCGAAAAGACGGTGCCGCTGCCCGAGACGCCAAATACCACTGTGGGGGCGTTGAAGGAGTCTGTCAAGGGATGGACGGACAAGCTCACGAGCACCGTGGGTGTGAAGACGGGCGATGACGCGAAGACGGGCAGTGTGTTGACGGGTGGAGAGATTGTCCCGGGTCGTATACCGGCGATCGAGGACTATAGGGCTGTTATGGCGCAGAGGGCCGTGTTCCAGGGCCTGGCTAGTATGGGCCTGCCCGCTTTTACTATCCATAGTGTTGTGCGGTATTCGGGACGTGCGATGAAGGATGTCAAGAACAAGACGATTAGGACGTGGGGACCCATTGGCGTGAGTACCGCAGTGATTCAGTCAAGGGAGCAGGATCTGCTGCTAATGTGCATCACAGCTTGGGCTCGCCGTGGTACCTTTCCTCCCTTACCTCTTCGACGAACCGGTCGAGCATGCGACCGAGTGGGTCTTCTACAACGGATTCAAGTTCTTTGGCGGCGCGCAGGCGGTCGAGGGACGGCCGGTCACGGGACAGAAAGAGCTGCGCGAGGAGGAGAGCCATGTCAAGGGCAGCGGACACCGCGAGCTGTGATGCATTGTTCGCACGTGTATGTATATGTAGAAATTCCGCTCAGTCAGCATGGTCCGTGCTCCTCCAAACAACCACCACACCAACCACCCCAACCCCAACCTCTGACGACGTCGTCCGGTTGCTTGGGAAATGCACCGCAACTCGCTTCTGCTAATAGTAACTGGGGCGTTCCGTCCGGACTAGATACGTGGTAGCACGGTGGTACCTTGCGCAATACCGGGGCGCGCTAGCGGCTGTGGCGGTGCAGGTTGCTGTGGAGACGCTGCGTTGTCAAACATCCCCACGCTCGATTCCCGAACGCTCCGCAGAAAGGCAGAAGGGCAGAAAGCCATTCGCTCCCGATTAGTTTTCAGCAACCTATCCACATTGTGTTCGTGATCCGTTCGTGATCCATTCTTGATCCATTCTTGGTGCCATTGATCGCATTCTTGCCAGATCTGGTACTCCAATCGCTACCGGGACGACTGGACGACTAGACGTCCATTGAGGACTGCGCCGACATGGCTCGTCCCTCCTCGCCGACGGGCTACGGCCGCCCGCCTGCATACGACGACGACGGCGGCGGCGGCTCGGGTCAGATCGCAAGGGCGTCGACGATGCGATTGTTGACAAACGCCGACGATACACAGAGCTACGTGCCGTGAGTAACGTTCACTTTCCTTGCTTGCACTTTTCTGTACTTTCTGTACTTCAACATTCCTTCCATACTCATCCTGTTTGCTTCGCGCAGGAAACCGTCTATCGCGGAATCAGCATCGCTGCTCTCAGTCGTGGACATGGACAGTACTGCGGGCACGCTGGGCGACCGGCACGCCCCGTCCAATGTGGGCAGACAGGCGGCCGTCGAGTCTGGCATTGTTGATCTGCTGCGCGAGGCCGAGGGTGCTCTGAAAGGCGCGCCCAAGCTTCACGAGACGCCGAAGCGCAAGTCGATCAGGACTTCTCCTGCAAAATCGAGGCAGGACCCAGGCTTACCGTTGAACCAACCCCGCAGACCCCCCTCGCCAGTGGAGCGCTCCTACCAGCCCTCCGTCTCTTCCATACCGTCTAGACAGTCGTCAATCCTGGACACGGCGCCGAGCATGCCGCCGCCGACCGAGGACTCGCGCTCGTACATGCCGTACAGGCGCTCCTCGACCCGGGCCTACTCGCCCACCCGCACATCGTTCGACTACTCGCGCACATCGCAGGACTACTCGCGCACGTCGCAGGAGTACGCGCGCACCTCCGCCGACTACTCGCGCCCGCCCGCCTCCTCCCACCACTACGAGCCCCCCGACCTGAACGGCAGCCCGCGGCCCGGCACGCCCTCGTCGAGATATGGCGGCGGCCGTCCGGGCAGTCCCAAGCGGCCGCTGCCCCCGGCGCCGCTGTTCTCGTCGGGCAGGCCCGTTTCGCGCGACTCGAATGCGACGCTGGACATGAGCTCGATACCGCTCAACGACGACGACCCGTTCACCGACATCGGCGACGCCCGCCGTGATATGAACTCGCGCAACTCGTACATGACCGAAGACACCTTCACCGAGGGCTACACCGACTACGACGAAAAGGCAGAGCACTATGGGCCGGCCCCGGACTCTGCCCAACCGCGTCGTGGCGCGCGCGAAGCTCTCATGACCAAGAAGGAAGTCCGTCTCATCAACGGTGAACTGATTCTGGAGTGCAAAATCCCGACCATCCTGTACAGTTTCCTGCCGCGGCGCGACGATGTCGAATTCACCCACATGCGCTACACGGCCGTGACGTGTGATCCGGATGACTTTGTGGACAGAGGCTACAAGCTGCGTCAGAACATCGGAACCACGACGCGCGAGACCGAACTCTTCATCTGCGTCACCATGTACAACGAGAACGAAATCGACTTCACGCGCACCATGCACGGCGTCATGCGCAACATCAGCCATTTCTGCTCGCGAACACGTTCTCGCACCTGGGGCAAGGATGGCTGGCAGAAGATCGTCGTCTGTGTTATTGCCGACGGCCGTCAGAAGGTGAATGCACGTGCGCTCGACGCCCTGGCCGCCATGGGGTGCTTCCAGAATGGTATTGCGAAGAACCACGTCAACCAGCGCGAAGTCACTGCTCATTTGTACGAATACACCACCCAAGTCTCGCTGGACGATGATCTCAAGTTCAAGGGCGCCGAGAAGGGCATTGTCCCGGTGCAGATGATGTTCTGCATGAAGGAGCAGAATTCGAAGAAGCTAAACTCGCATCGATGGTTCTTCAACGCCTTTGGCAAAGCACTGAACCCCAACATCTGCATTCTTCTCGATGTCGGTACCAAGCCGGGTCCGAAAGCTCTGTATCACTTGTGGAAGGCCTTCGACAACGATTCCTCCGTTGCCGGTGCAGCAGGCGAGATCAAGGCTGGAAAAGGCAAGCACTGGCTTGGCCTGCTCAATCCGCTGGTCGCATCGCAAAACTTCGAATACAAAATGTCCAATATTCTCGACAAGCCGCTGGAATCCGTGTTTGGGTACATTACCGTGTTGCCTGGTGCGCTGTCCGCGTATCGATACATTGCCTTGCAGAACGACCATACCGGACATGGGCCGCTCAGCCAGTACTTCAAGGGTGAGACTCTTCATGGTCAAGATGCAGATGTCTTCACAGCCAACATGTACTTGGCCGAAGATCGTATCCTGTGTTGGGAGCTTGTGGCCAAGCGGAGCGAGCAGTGGGTCTTGAAGTACGTCAAGGCAGCCACTGGCGAAACCGATGTGCCTGGTAAGTTTTTCCAGTCCGAGTCTGCGACTTTCTTTGCTAACGAAATTAGATTCGGTCCCTGAATTCATCTCGCAACGTCGTCGCTGGCTCAATGGTGCCTTCTTCGCCGCCGTATACTCACTGCTGCATTTCAAGCAGGTGTGGTATACCGACCACAGCATCTGGCGCAAAACGCTCCTCCACATCGAATTCGTCTACCAATTCGTCTCGCTGTTGTTCACCTTCTTCTCGCTCGCTAATTTCTACCTGACCTTCTTCTTCGTCGCTGGTTCGCTCGCCGACAAACAAGCCGACCCCTTTGGCCATGGCATAGGAAACATCATCTTCCACATCCTACGATATACCGTCGTGCTGCTCATCTGCATGCAGTTTATCCTTTCCATGGGCAATCGGCCGCAGGGCGCAAAGAAGATGTTTTTCTCGAGTATGACAGCCTATTGTGTTATCATGGCGTACATCACTTTTGCCTCCATCTACATCGTCATCAAGCAACTCAAGGATCCGGATCAGCCTAAAACGCTAGGGAACAACGTCTTCACGAACCTGATTGTTTCCACCTGCGCAACCATCGGACTCTACTTCGTCATGTCGTTCTTGTACATGGACCCCTGGCACATGTTTACTTCGTTCGGACAGTACTTTGCGCTCCTGCCCTCGTACATTTGCACGCTGCAAGTGTACGCCTTTTGCAACGCCCACGACGTCACCTGGGGAACCAAGGGCGACAACGTAGCCAAAACGGATCTAGGAGACGCCAAAGCGAAGAACGGCAACATTGTCGAACTTGAGATGCCCTCTGAACAACTCGACATCGACTCCGGCTACGACGAAGCGCTCCGCAACCTCCGCGACCGCATCGAAGTGCCCAGCGCCAGCATCAGCGACGTGCAAGCCCAGGAAGACTACTACCGCTCCGTCCGCACGTACATGGTCATCGTCTGGCTCATCTCCAACGCCGTGCTCGCCATGTCGGTCAGCGAAGCCTACTCGGGCTCCTCCATCGGAAACAACTTCTACCTCAAATTCATCCTGTGGTCCGTCGCCGGCCTCGCCCTCTTCCGCGCCATCGGCTCCACCTCCTTCCTCATCATCAACTCCATCCACAGCATCATGGAGACGAAACTCAAGTGGGAGGACAAGATGGAGAAGAAGCCGAAAACTACTTCTGTCGGCAAGAAGAGGTTTGGCAAGGGCTGGGGTAATGGTGGTCAGAGGTGGTGGCAGTGGAGACCTACGTGGAATTGGAGTACGAGGGATGCGAGGGATGTGGGGAGTAAGGTTAGTAGTAAGGTTAGCTCTTGGGCGCCGAGTTCGTGGAGTGGGAGTAATCGGGGGTAAAAGTTTTGTGTGTGTGGAGGGGGTGTGTGGGGGGGGAGGGGTAATTTGGGAGATGTGTGTGTGTGTTGTGTTTGATGTTAAATGTTTATGGGAAAATGCGGGTAGGCGGGCGTGGGACGGTTGGGTTGGGATGGGATGGGATTTTAGGGTTGAAAGGATTGTTGGTCATGAGTTGTGATATGTGACTCTGACTGTCTTTCTTTCTTTTCTTTTCTGTTTTGGTATACCACAGGTTTAGGATTAGGTTTGTTTGTTTGTCTGTTTGTTCGTTTATTTTTAAGTCACGAATCCTATGATTGACTGACTGACTGATTGGCGTGGCTTTTTTTTTTGGTAGGGTTTCTTTTTAACTCTCTAGATACCTCCTTACCTTACCTTCTATCCTAGTGTAGTGTGTTGTGTGTTTTGGCTGAGTCGGGGGTTAGGTGTATAATGATAGATAGATAGTATAAGAGGGGGAGGGGGGTGTATGTAGTGTGTGAGTGGGTGCGATGTAATATGATGTAGTAATGAAATGAAATGGAATGGAATAGCTGCTTAGGCTTGATGAAGGGTGTTTTTAAAGTGTTTGGTTTTTGTTGTTTTGTTAGTAGTGATGGTGATGGTGATGTTTATAATGATAGTAATGTTGGTTTTAATTGTTAGGATTGTAGTGTACATGGATAAGGAAATCGCGTTCCTTTTGCTTTCCTTTACTTTCCTTTACCTTACTTCTTTCTTTTCCCTTTTACGTCTTAATTCTATATTTCTTTCCTTTTACTTACTTAGGGGCTTAGTTAGGTAGTTAGTTAGGGACTCTCGGGTATATAGAAAGCAGTTTCGTGTTAGCTAGTTTAATAGAGTAGTAGTTACGAGGTAGTAGAATAGAGTACATGGATAGAGTGTTATAAAGAAAAAGGAAAAAGGGCATAGCAAAAAAGAGAAGGGGAGAGAGAAGATTAATGTATTAGGTTTTGTTAATCAGTAGGTAGATTAGTAGGTAAATGATACACATACGGAATACAGAAGAGAAGGTTAAATAAGGTAGAAAATAGAGTATAGATTGTAGTATAGGATTTAGGGAATACTAGAAGGGAAAGAAGGACGGAACCGCAACATAGATATATATACTATTCACACACTCTTAACCTTCTTCTTTATTCTTGTATCTTTACTTTCCTCTAGAAGAAGAACTATAATACCTCTATTGCCGTAGGATCTACACAGAGTCTTGATTTTACACTCTCTCGGAGCGGGGGTGTGGAATGGTATAACGGTGGTTTTATCGTTGAGGAGAATCGAAGAGAGTAATATAATATAGGATAGTGACCTCTAAACTAAATAAAAATGAAAGTGATTACAACTTACCATATCCAACATACAATAACGTATATCCCACCGAGAATACTTTAGCCCGGGTATACAAATTATCCTTGTATCACAACTCCCACTCTCACTTCCCCACTAAAAACTTCCTCAACCCCTCTGTGTAAGCCTTATGTGTGTGACTGGTCAAATAACCCAAATTATACCAAAAATATATACCCAGCGGCACACATCAATATTTCTTCGGATGGGTTAGGATATCCAGTTAGTTATACGCAGTACAGTAATGCATTACATTCCGAACCCCATAACGCGCGTATTTATCCAACACCACATCCAGCACCACATTAACACCGAGCCTCAACACCTCCACACCCCAATGCCCATCCCAAAAACCATCCACAAGATCAAAAGCCCCAACAAACTCCCCATAAACCGCCGCCCCCAGCCCCCGCTCCAACAGCACAAACAAGAACTTCCCACCCCCCAACCCATACACCCCCTTAACACCCCTAAACCCCTTAAGTCCGCACCACATCATACAACAGCGCGAAATCCGCTTCTTTCCCGCGAACACTGCTTACATCGTTAATGTCATTGATTCCGATCTGCACCGCTACTAAACTCTTCCCCTTCCCCTTCCCCTTCCCCTCCTCCCCTCAAGCGCCGGATCCTCAAACCCAACAACCTACTCAACCAGCCACTCAAAACTACCCGTTCGATCCCAACGCAGCGGCGTACACGCGCCCTCACTAACCGTATCCGCGCCCGCGCCCGAAAAATCTTAGAGTTCGACTCTACATGACGCCGGGCCAGTGAGTGAGTGCGTGAGTGCGTGAGTGAGTGCGTGAGTACAGCCAAGTTCAACGCCGCAATGGGTGAGGAACTGGATGCAATTCGGACCGCCTACGACGTGTGCTGGTTTGGTTCTGGATGATGCGGTTCCGGAAGAGGTTGTCGGTGATGTAGGAGTGGTTTTGGTGTCTTGGGTGGAGGTGTAGGGGTCGCTGGATGCGATTATGTTGGGGATGGTTTGTTAGTGGAATGGTGGGGGGCTGGGAGGTCTATTGGCGAGACTTGTTGTCAGAGGTAGGCGCCGATTGCGCATTTCATTATGACGATGGATGTTGCTGTTTGGATGCCAATCTAATCCATACCAGCAGGATTCGTGATTATGATGGTTGTCATGCTATGGATTGTCGATCAAGTAGGCCCATCAATTCATTCGCAGTTTGGATGGCGAACCGGAAGAATTATATCCGTTGTGTTGTAGTTCGCATTATTATTGTGGTGTCGGTGAAGCATGGTTATGTGGGGTAGTTACTCCCTGTTCGCATGTCAAACATTGCGTCTTCTACATGAGACGTTTCGAAGCGCCTGGTGATAGCCGAGATTGAGGCACGGTGCCTGAGTTCCCTATTCTGTAGGGAGGGTTTGATTGCGTGATTCGCTAATCTGCGTTGGGATTACCCCTTCATCCAGAACCATCCTCGACGATTTTAATATCGTTGGATTTTGTAGGTTGGCGTACAATGTTATAAAGATGTAATTAACACCACGGTGTCAAGCAATGTAGTCAAGAAAATCACATGGCAGTTGCAGGGAGATCAATTGAAGGTGTCAACTTAGTTGCATTCCTATAAACGAAAAACCACCTCTGTATCTCAGGAGCTCTTCCCTCGACACAGAAACAGTAAAAAGAAGCTAAAGAATATATATATACACACAAGAGGAAGTACTAAAAAAGGTATAGTACAGCCAAGGTTCTCGGAGAAAAAAATCTATCTCTACCGATATCTCAATCATCTAACAACGTTGAAGTCGTTTCAATCATTGAGATCGGAAGGCGAAGGGGTGATGATGAAGTTGATTCCTCGCATTTACTGCGGGAAGGGAGCGCCGGTGCCGGAAGGACGGGCACCGGAGGGGCGAGCACCAGTAGGACGGGGACCGCCGAAGCCTCCGGAAGGAAGGGCACCGGAGGGGCTGGCACCAGTGGGACGGGGACCGCCGAAGCCGCCGAAGCCGCCGGAAGGACGGGCGCCAGAGGGACGAGCACCGCCGAATTGCTGCTTGTTAGAGCCGACAGCGGCGCCCTGAACATCGCCGGTAGGGCGCGGCAGACCGGTGCCGTGGGGCTTTCCAGTGCCATGGGGCTTACCGGTGCCGTGAGCCTTGCCCTTGCCGTGGTGAGGGCGGCCAGAGCCAGTAGCTCCAGCAGCACCGTTACCACCGCGGGTCTTGGTTGGCTTGGGGGCGGCAGAAGCATCCTCATCCTGGCGGCGAGCGAGACCGTAGTTGATCTCGAGGCTGCGCTTCTCCTCGTCGTCGGAGGGTGCGTCGATGGGCAAGATGGACATGGTGCCCTCGGGAGCACCGGTAGGAGCAGGGCCGCTAGGGCGCGCGGTCAAGCCGGAGGGCTGGGGACGACCGGAGCCCTTTCCGCCGAAGGGGTGGGCGCCGGAATGGTGAGGACCGCCGGAGGGGTGAGGGCGGCCAGAGCCCTGGGGACGACCGGAGCCGTGGGGGTGGGGGAAACCGGTCTGAAGATTTGATGTTAGGAAAGTTCAATCAAGGACTGTTGTTACGCTTCGTCTTGAACAATAGATCATGTTGTCGAAGAACACCATGTCACTGTTGCTAGAGTAGCTGTAGTTGGGGAAACTTACTCCGCTGGGAAGAGCACCACCAGCGCCAGTCGGCTTGGAGAAAGCGAACGAGGCAGGGGCGGCCATGGCAGAGCCGAAGAGGGCGAGGACGACGAAGGACTTCATTTTGATGGATGTAGTTTTTGAACTTGCAAAGTGTTGAGATGTGGAGTGTTGAGGGAGGTAGTTGATGCGAGAATGGCACAGCCAACGAGTGTATATATGGAAGGTTTTGGTAAAAGAATGGACTGACTTGCAGTTGCTGTCGAAGTTGATGAGGTGAGAAGAAACGAAACGGCGAAACAACATACCTCTTATATACCTCCTCTCTTAGAACGATCAACACCATGTTTGACGACCCCTGGTTCCATCTGTGCACCCCCGGCGCCTACCTAGCCAGGCCAGCGGAAGGGGCTGGGGTTCTCCTCCACATACGTAGGTGTAGATCACGTCTCTTCATCACAGGCCGGTCTTGACATTTCGTCCTTGGTACCTGATTAGTGTACGCGCGTGTTTCAACGATCAACATGTCACAATCGTGTGTGTGGCTGGAAAAGGACCGCAGGCCGCAGGCCGTGTCGGAGAAAGTCCGCCCAGGCTCGCACGCCATGGAGGACGTACATGAGACATGATGCAAGGGGGAAGAGGTGACAGCTAAGCTTCTCGGTAGTGTAGGGCAGTGCGGGAGCCGCACACCCCCTCGGGGCTAGGAGTTCGGAAAGTTCCTAACGAGCCACAGGCTAACGCCTCGAGTAGATGCTGGTTAGGAAATGAGCCAAAGGGCGGTGTTGGCATGGAGAAATTCGGACTTCAAGGCCCGGTTTGAAACAGCAGCGGGCAAGGCGCTCCAGACGGCCGCTGATTGGCGGACTTGGTGTCGATCGATGTTAGACCGGCTCTACGTCTCACTGCTCCACGAAACATTTTGGCGTATTACGACCAGCTTTCCCCCCAACCATGCAATTCCCCTACTTAAATGAGGTCTCCACCGCGGGCATACGTAACCATGGCGAAATGCCAAATGAGAATAAAGTTTGCGAGAGATATTCCTTCCGGTGTCGCAAAACAAAATGCACATGGTGATCGCATCATCTGTGGCGCTCCGCTGCGCTCCGTTGCGTGCGCGTCCTTTTGCTAGCGGTCCTCTGCTATGACTCTGGTGCCTGATAGGGACGGAGGCTAACGAGGCGGCTCAACATCCTGCATCAATGGTGAGGTGATTCACTGGTGAAGCCTCCCAGGAACAACACCGCAAATCGCCTCCGAGGCATTTTCTGCGCCTAGAACATTCTGGATTGATCCGCTACCTGTTCCCAATATACCATCACCACGTGACATGCAGTGGGCGGCCCACTCACATCCACCCGATCCTCTTCGCGGCAAGCCCCCAAGTTGAGAGCAATGCAGTTGTTCCCGTAAAGACAATGAGCGCGCCGTAGCCGCCGCCATATGCCATTCCGGCTTTCCAATTGCCTGCATGCAGCAGCACTTCGGAGAGAGGGCCACTGCACAAGTTGGCGACTCCTTTGCCAGCAGAAAGAAAAGCAAAGATCATGCCCAAATCGGCCCGCTCCCTCTTCGCCTTCGTGTCTCGCATGACGGCGCTCCAACTGCTCGAGTTGCAGCCCGCAAAGGCGCCGTACATTACGCAGAAGACGTAGAGAACGGCCAAGTTGGTTGCAAACCCCCAGAGCAAGAAGACTGCTAATGTTGAACCCATGGCAGAAATGGCGAGACAGTTCGTCACGTCCCACTTGTCGACTGCAGTGCCCATAGTCAGAGACCCCAAGAAGGCAGCGAAGTTCAGCAGCACGATGGTCACGGTGCTCTGCAGGCCAGATGCTCCCAACGACAGTGCGTACGTGGGAAGATAGATTGCCGGAAGGAAGTAGCCCAAGCCTTGCAGAACAACGACGGATTGCTGTACGAGAAAAGTCGTGCAAGTCCAGAACGACATATCGAAGCCGCGAGTCTGCGTCGTCTGCGATAGCGGCAATCTCGGCTTGAAAAAGAACAAGATGGGGAAGTTGAGAACCACAAACGACAGCGCGCAGACCCTGAGCGTGGTACGAAACCCGTATCTCGCGAGCAGCCACTGCAGGACCATGGGCATGATGGCGCCCGATAAACCCAGCCCGGCCATGGTTGCACCGTAGGCGAAGCCCCGTCGGCGTACCCACCACTCTTCAATGTAGAAGAGTATCGGTGTCCATGCCAGACCGCCTCCAATGGAGTACATGATGCCCTGGGATATGATCAACTGGGTGACGGTGTTGGACAACGACCCGAGACCAAGTGATAGACCCATAATGACGAGACCGGCCGGAGTGGCCCAAGCACGGAGTCGTGGATAAGACTTCAAGAGCGCAAACATTGGCACGATCGCCATGTACATGATTCCCTGTGAACATGTCAGATTCACACGTCTACCGAGATCGTCATACAATACAATACATGGTGTGCGGGTGGGTCTTTAGCAACGGACCCCAAAAAGGGCGAAGCTTTCGGTAAAGCAAAGGAAAACCGGATTCCCGTGCTTGACTTACCATGGCACACGCCCCCACAACGGCGATATTCCTCTCCCCTGCGAACGGCGCATGGCTGCTGTAATGTTCCTGGAAGATGCCGTAAGACGCGGCAAACCCTGCGGCCATTGTCAGCATAAGCAAGCACGCGTAAGATAAACCTCTTTATGAATCCTCCGACGGCGTGTATACGTATACATACCCCAAATTAGACCCTCGAGCATGAAGCACGCAAAAAGAAACAGCCAGGCATCTTTCCCGCCGTCCGTTGGGGGTAAAGAGAAGCCTCCGGTGGCCTCGTCAGCTTGGACGCGTTGGGATTCGATTTCGGGATCAAGCGTAGTTGCGGAGCTTTGCGGATAGGTAATCAATTCGACTTCGGTGCCGTGCGGCGAAACTATGGAGGCCATGTTACTGGAGTTGTTGGAGGGCTGCTTCCTGTTGGTTTTGTATCTAAGATCGATGGTCTAGTTGTTGATCTAGCTGATCAGGCCGATCAACTGTAGGGCGCGCGCCGATAACGGCAGACCCTCATTGGTCGCGGCTTTTGATGGATATCTCTCGAGACTACACCGCACTGGGCTTGACGTCGGGTGGTTCTGGGGATGCGCGGAGTGATGATTGATTGACAATCCAAGCCGATACAAAGCGAAGGGACGGGCTTTCTCTCGCGCTTACGTTGACATGATCATAACCATTTACCGCAACATCGTGAAGATGGATAGACTTGAGATCAGTGACTGTTACACGCTGTGGCCGATGAAAGGATGTGCATAGTAATGATCAGCAGGGTGTGCTGCTACCGACGGTTCTTTGAAGGGTGCCGCACTGCTTAGTCATATCGACTGAAAGTACCTTGAACAAAAAGTCCGGATACAAGGACCAGAAAGTTTCGAAAGATTGGTATGTACTCTGTCGCGGAGCCTTACACATAGCCTGAATATAAGCCAAGTAAAAGCCGTTTATCGCGCTCTGTCCAGTGAATTTCTTCCCACAAAAGAAGAGCCTACACCAAAGTAATGTCACTCCACACATGCTCCTTCTCCACAACAAACTCTCCATACATGATATCATGCATATAAGCCTCCCCGACAAACTCATACTCCCCATACCCCTTAGGTCTTAGTATATACGGCACTTTGGCACCCGCCAGCACCCAAATCTCGTCACCTTTCTTCGTAGACATCATGCCCGTTCCATACCTCCGCTTTTCAGTGGTGAGAAGAACTCGATCCAACATTCTCACACTAAGCGCCTTGGCCATTCTCTGGAGACCTCGCTCTTTGATGTCCTGGGGAAGATTGAGTGTCTCGATCCATGGGTCGTAGCAATCGATCATAAAGCGTGGGATGGGATTGAGGGCCGGATCGATAAGCTCCTCGAAAACGTCATATTCGCGCAATGCGTATGGGATACCGGAGTTTTCCGGACTATCGTCGTCGTGTGTCTCGATGGTAGCAGGATCTGAGTTTAGCTCTACCAGCATCAACCATTGAGTTTGGGAGAGATAGTAGGCAAACATCTGTCCGTCTATTTCCTGGGCGGGGAAGGTTACGGGTGGTGCATTTGAATCCAATGCAATAACGTGTTCGTCAGCGAGTAAAGTACGCCAGAGCCTTTCTCGAGGAAAGCTGGTGATGACATCAAGTAAAGGTGCCAATTCCTGGAGGTTTCCAGGAATAAAGCGAGAGGTTTCGACGACTTTGTCGTACCACATCCCTTTGACGGATAATTTTGCATTCGAATCGTTGTTTGGCTCGATGGAGAAGGGCGTGGAAAGTGAGACGTTGAAGAATACCATGCGTTGGCCGCTGATGGGAATCATCGTCTCGGCGTACGTAGTGAGACCCCAGTCGAGCGGCAAGGGCGAGCGAACGGCGTTGAAGTCAGGGACCCAGCTTGGGAGATCTGAGATAGTCCTCAAGGGCCTCTCCTCGACATATGAAAGGATGCTTAAGCTTTGAGTCGCTCTCATCATCGCACGGGTTGCCTGGATATACACATCTTGCGTGGCCATGGAATAATCGACCACCAGGCCATCCCATGATGCTTCAGGTAGGAGACCGAGAAAGGCGTAGATCTTGTCTACCGGGTTGAAACACTGTTTGTGGGTTGTGGCGAGAAGTACCATTTGGAGGGGAATATTGTCCTTGGTGTTCAGCCAGCGTTCCCTGCTCACTTCCGCCTGGATCCTTTTCAGATAATGTAGGCTCAATATGGCTCCGACGAACGACGACTTTGCCGTTGCTCGTCCCAGGAAAAAGTCTTCTTTGGAATTATGCAGCCCGCGGAGCATCTGAGTAGTCCCGGTCACGCTTTCCTCTGCCTTGAGATCTGTTTCTTCGATGTCCTCGTCACCTAAAGAAGCAAGCAAGTGGTCCCAACCCAGCAGAGCCAAATTCCGTGCAGCATCCGGAACAGCCCTGAATGGCAGTATAAGTGTCCCACAAAAGAGGACAGTGTCCCGGGCAAGTACGTATTCCTGGACCGTCCAAGATCGAGCGAACCACGACCTTTCAAGGAGAGCTTTGACTGACATGAAGTCTTTTTTACTGATTGTAGGGATGCCTAATCGTTCGTATGGGTCCGTGGAGAGCGGCGAGGTCATGAAAAGCTCCCGGCATTTCTTGATCGGAATGTTGGCGAGGTTAGCGATGACTTGTACGGCGAGCTTGGTCGAGGAATCGGATGGACCAAGCCATACAATCACTTGTTGCGCTTGTCTGTATATCCTGTCCATGATGCGTACTTGCGACGATCGTTCTCCGAGTGAGGATTGGTTGATACATATAGCGTCAATCCAGATAAGGTATGATGAGAAAGTGCGCTCGATGAACTCGGCGTTCTTCCGGGAAGATTGATGATTTGTGTCTGTTGCCTTGGCCTTCCGGAATGATAGGAGAAACGCATAACAGTTCTTGGTCACCTTGAGGGGGTGACCATCGCACAATATCTCATACTCGTCTTTGCCTGGTGGAAGCGGTGGAATGTGCTCATCGTCGGGATTGGCGCCTGGGTCGCCCCATGTATAAGACAGTGCACTATACTTCGGAGCGTGATTAAGATCGACGATTTTTATTTGACACTGGATTCGGTCGTTGGGATCGAGGTCTTGAGAAACGTCTAAAAGGCGGATTGAGGTCCGGTTGGGAAACGTGCTGTACATGGAGTCAACACGGGGGCCGAATTCTTTCTCCATTAGCTGTGCTAGCTCGGCAAGCTCGTCCATCTTGAAACAGCTGCGATGAAAAGATGAACAACGGGTGATGATTTTAAATAGAAGAGTGAAGAAAAAGGGTCTGGATCTTGGATTTTGTGAAGGCTATTCAAGGAAGTAGGAAGCAAGAGGTCTTTTAAAAGAAAGGGAGCTGAATCTTGACGTAGGCAACAACGCTGAGCAGAGAGATGACATATTAGGAATAGATGGGGCCCCCAACTGAGACCATCTTGCCGCCCGCATTAACTCCATGGCTGGCCGGCACACTGTAATGGTCAATGGTTGGAGAAGCGCGCTGCCTTTCGTGCTGACGAATTTCGGGCAGCATGGGTCGAAACTTCTGGACTAAATCTGAGACACTCTGCAAAGATCCACTGACGAGTAATTCGAAGTGCACTTGATCATTAATGGTAGAGAGGCTTATGTGTTCTGTTCTATGCTTCTGTCGTGGTTGTAACGACTCTCGTGCAGGATTGTGGCGTCAGGTGGTTGTGTGGCGCTGACTCAGCTGTGGCTAGTGCTGTGGCGCACGCGACGCGACCTGTGAATGACGACGCGCTCCCTTTGATAAACTTACAGTGCCCAATTGCCGTGTCAACAACCATGATATCCGTTCCGATCTGGACTGGCCTGCTCTGAAACTTTCATCTGTATGATGGACGGCCCCCCACGAGCTTTCAAAAGGAGGAGGATCGATCAGCCCATCACCGTCGGATCAACCCCGTTGATCGAAACGCCCATCGACGTTGCACCAGCCCCGTTGGCAAAGCCCGCAAGAAAGTCTAGTAGAATCGCTACTCAGCCCGCTTCCAAAGCCGATGCGGCAAACATAGGAGATAAGGGAGGGGAGAAGAAGGAAAAGAAGGAGAAGGAAAAGGCCCCCAAGAAGGCCACAGCCAGCGCGCCGAAGAAGACACGGAACGCGACACGCACGCAAGACACAGAAAAGAAGGATGTATGGGATGATATAGAAGGCGCGCTGGGCGAGGGTCCGCCGAAACGTATTCCACCAAAACGCACTATATCTACGAAGACCACGAGAGCGAGTTGCAAGGAGGATACGGCGAGCGACGACAATGATACAGACGAACTGCAGACCACGAAATCTGCGCCCAAAAGAGGAAGGAAGGGCGCTGTAGCTACTAAGGAGAGCGCTAGTCGCGGCGCATCCAAGCAGCCAGTGAATGGATACGAACATACTGCCGAGGAAGAACCCGAAGTACAGGATGAGGTGGGAAAGAAGGCCTCGGGGCCCGGCAGACAGGGAGGTCGGTTCATTAAACAGGCAGTTACGCGGAAACCGAGAACGCGACGAGCGGATGGCTTATTTGCACCCTCCGACCCAAGCGCGCGGAAGAAGCCTACGCCGGATGTACAGAGACAGGAGGCATCCGAAGCAGAGGATGAGCTGGCTTCCGCAGTGCCTTCCCGGCGACGGAAACAAACACGCTTCCAAATCAAAGAAACCATCCCGGAGTCAGAAGATGAGGTGGAACCTCCCCCTTCACCTCCGAAGGCTGCCCCGAAGGCTGCAAAGACTGCGAAAACTGCGAAAACGGCAAAGGCGACAAAACTGGCAGGCGCAAGGCGCAAGGCGCATCGGGCAGATCACACGAACAACGAGGAAGAGATGCTTGTGGATGTCTCGGAACAGGAGCCAGACGCAGCACCGGTGCAGTTGGACGATGCAGATGTTATGAGTGTAGACGGAATCAGCATCGTAGGCAGCATGCTCGACCCCACCGAGCCGAGTCCTTTCAACAAGCCGTCTCCAATCCAGAAGTCAAAGCCAGCCGTCCCACTTCTGAACGGCAACTTGGAAGCGGGACGGGAACTAGATCTCCTGAAGACCATAGTCTTTGAGCGCATTACTGGCAAGCGACCTGCTCCTCTAGTCAACCTCGACGAAGAATATGCCTCCGTGTATCAGCTTGTTGAACATACGATTACTGCTGGAGAAGGCAACTCCATGCTCCTGATCGGCTCTCGTGGCTGCGGCAAGACCTCGCTCGTCAACAAAGTGCTTTCCGAAGTGTCCAAGGAAAATAGTGAAGACTACCATGTTGTGCGACTGAACGGCTTCATTCACACCGACGATAAGATCGCGCTCCGTGAAATCTGGCGCCAGCTAGGCAAAGAAATGGATCTCGAAGAAGATAGTGGAGGCGTGGGTAAGAACTACGCTGACACGCTGACCACTCTTTTGGCCCTGCTATCACACCCTTCGGAACAGACGGGCGAGATCACCGACCATGTCGCCAAAGCCGTCATCTTCGTCATGGACGAGTTCGATCTTTTCGCTCAGCACCCAAGACAGACGCTGCTGTACAATCTCTTCGACATTGCACAGTCGCGCAAAGCTCCTATCGCCGTGCTCGGACTCACGACGAGGATCGATGTGGCGAACAGTCTAGAGAAACGTGTCAAGAGTCGATTCAGTCATCGCTACGTCCACCTCTCGCTAGCCAAGACATTCACGGCGTTCCAGGAAATGTGCAAAGCCAACCTACTCATCCAACCCGACCAACTCAACGTAGAAGAACGCAGCATCCTCGAACCCACCGCCAAACCCCAAGCAAAGAAAAACAAGAAGAGTACAAAACCCGACATCCTCAAAGATTGGAACACCACCATCAACGTAAGCCCGTCCCCTCCCCTCCCCCACACCACACCACACCACAAACAAACACGAAACTAACACAAACCCACCAGACCCTCTTCACCACCAAATCCTTCCTAACAACCCACCTAGCCCCACCCTTCTACCAAACAAAATCCCTCCCCCAAATCCTCACCACCTTCCTCCACCCCATCGCAACCCTCACCCCCTCCATCCCCCTAACCCCCACCACCACCTTAATCCCCCCACAAACCCTCCTCCCCCACCTCCCCCACCTCTCCACCCTCTCCCTCTCCCTCCTCATCTCCGCCGCCCGCCTCGACATCATCCACGACACCGATTCCTGCAACTTCAACATGGCCTACGACGAATACATGACCCTAGCCTCCAAAGCGCGCATCCAGAACGGTATCGGTGGCGTGAGTGTCGGTGGGAGTATGAGTAAGGTGTGGGGGAAGGAGGTTGCTAGGAGGGAGTGGGAGGGCTTGGTTGAGTTGGGCTTCGTGGTTCCCGTTCTTGCGGGATTGGGGGCTGGCGCGTTTGGCATGGTTAGGTGTGATGTTAGTTTGGAGGAGATCGGGGCTGTGCTTGCTGGGAAGGAGGGGAGGGGTGTGGAGAAGGGGTTGGAGAGGTGGTGTAGACAGATTTAGATTGGGGGGTTGGTCTGTTGTTGCATAGCGTAGCGTGACGTAGCGTAGCATCCTTGAAAGGTTGCATTGGATTTCATAGTTTTACCAAACACAATATACACGATCCTTACCACCTCCCATATACTTCCCGTCTGCATATTCCTTCCGCACAGGAACTAAATCCCCATTCTTCCCACAAGCCCCAGTCACTCAACCCCAGTACGTAGCCCACCTACTCTCGCCCCCAAGCACGCCCACAAACTCCCTCGCAACCACCCGATCCGTCTGCTCGCTAGGATGCAGCTCATCGAACCAAACATACGAATCCGGGCTCTGCGACCTCACGCAATTATTCCCACTCGCATCGCACTGATTAACCACACCCGTCGTATTCAGCGGCGCCGTGCCGTTCAAATACAGACTCGGATGCGTCCAGATATCCGTGATAAGCGCATTGACGTCGAAATTCGCGACCTTGATGCCGGGATACTCCGTCAAGATATTGGTGACGTATGGCGTGCGGTAGGCGTAGACTTGGTTCACAGTGACGACGGACTCGTACATGCGCCAGCTGATCTCCGTGACATTCGGGCCTTTGTCGGGGAAATATTTGGTCGATACATGGCCGCCGTTCTCTGGCGTTGCGTATTGTGGGACTAGTTGGAGCGGGGCGAGATTCATGAGGACGAAATATCTAGCTCCGTTTTTGTACAGGCCGTCTACGACATCGTATACACAGTCGATGTAGTCCTTCAACGTCTTGTTTGCGACTTGGGAGTCGGTCAAGAACGCATCGTTGCCGAGATCGTTGGTGCCAATCCAAATAGCATACGCCGTGTTGTCGGGCGTGCCGGTGAAGAAGGCAGAGCCATTTGGGCGTGTGAATTTGGAGTCGGCTATGAAGGCGGGGAGTTCGTAGCCTTGGATATCGGGGAAGGGGGCATTTATGGAGGACCACGTGCGCGGCGTGATATTGTTCGAGCAGACAGCACCACTGACGGCGTAGTTGTAGAGTGTGGTATTTGTGTAGATGGACGCGTACCGGGGCCAGACTAGACCGCCCGTAGAAGTAGAATATCCCTGGGGTGCCAGTCAGCGAATGCACAAAGGTCTTTGATGTCTAGTCCTCGGGGGACTCAGTACGCCTTCCCCTTGTCTACACATACAAAACTGTTTCCGTTCCGACTTCTTTAGTGCTTGATATGCATTTAATTGGACATACCACTGGTTGATCCCATCCGACGGGAGGCGCAGAACCATTGTGACTTCCAAAGTATCCCAGACGGTTCTCATCCGTGTAGCTGTCGCCAAAAGTGACCAGAGTCTTGAAATTATCCAATTCCCAGCTTTCTGAGCAGTTGGATGGACGTCCAGTAGCGATAGCTAGGGTCAAATAAAGGATGACGATGGAAGGGCGCATGGTGATGGCTGGTCGGGTTTACAAAGGCGCGTAGGCGAGGTCTTCATCCAACTGTAGTATCGGCCAAAGGCCAGAGATCGGGCTGTTGATGAGGAGCAGAAATTGAGACCGGGTTGGTGGTTCGCCGGGGTGGAGTGACTGTAGCTAGCCATGACGGACGCCGTAAGATGCTATGTCGGTGACTAATGTTCGCATCACCGAATCTCAGCCTAGGGATATAGTGAAGGCAGGTGGCTGCAGAGGCGCCGTAAGAAAGAGGGGTTTATCCGGTTTGCGACCTGGAGAGGATATCATCGGCTGTGGGCGTTAACGCGATCTAGTCTGGGGTAGAGCGATCAGGCTAAACGCCCACAAGCGCGGAGATCGAAGAGCTATGTCGTAAATCTGTGAAGGACATAATTCCTGGCTCTCCTGTTCACATCAAGGAGAATATGTAGGTATGTGAGAAAGGCAATTACTCCGACGAGGCGCGGCGGGAGGTGGGGTTGAGGGTCTTTGCCGAAAGTTAATTCTAGGGTAACATAAGCACGAGGGCCAAGTTATTATTATACCGAAAAAGGCACTGCATAGAACCAGAGAAGGTTAGCGAGCTTATTTGCTAGTATTTCGTTAGTGAAGGGGTGATGTTGTTTTTAATCAACCGGGCCAGGGAACTGGTCAATCGGCATGCTTTTCCCTCCGATGAGGCTTGCCATGAATGCAAATGCATGAAGTTAATGTAGAATTGTTTGAATGGAGATCGCAGACATGGGCGCCCAGACCCTTTTTCTCCACGTTCGAATAGACCGGGTCCTGAACCGAGGATGTGAATAAGGACTGGGCTGCACACGAAGAAGTTATTCGGCTTGCCGACATGTCTTTAAAGGTAGAGGGAAAGTGTCCTCTGCCGTGCAGCCATCCCATATCCCGAAACTGGACGATGAAACAAATCCTGGCGATGAGCGGCGGAATTATCGTGGATGACCAATGCTCAGACCACCATCACAGGGTGAATAGCGCGTAGCACTCACGTGCTTGTCATTGTATGCTGGATTAGGGTTGGGCCGATTCCCCGCTGCACGTTCTTTTCAACATCAACAATGTCCTCACATGCCCAGTCGGGGTGTCGGGTTGTGGGTCTAGTGTCTCTTTTGTGTACGTGTCCATGCGAATGCATCCGCTTTTGATAATGCGTAGCTCTTGACGACTAGCGTCAATCGTCGAAGGGTGTAGAAACATGGCTGGGGAACATCATTGACTTCCAAGACGAGACAGCGCGTGCAATAGCGGCGCTGGGGCCATGGTAGGGCATATATTTCCGGGGCATGGTCAGAGCACGATGCCCAACGTCCTGGAGCTTCGGTGGATTGGAGATGGAGTTTCAGCGATGCGCCACTACTATCATCGGCGCGCTGCCTGTGACTCGGTTCCACTGTGTCGGAGAGGTGCTTGCAAATGACTTTCGGCAGACTTCATTCTGGCGGATGCTCTTCCCTGTGCACAAAAGTCCATGCCCAGGAGAGATGGAAGTGGCATAGCTGTTCACGGGAAGGCTAAACTAGGGCCGAATTAACTCTGACCATCTCTGTGCCCGTTGCTTCTAGTTTCTTTACTCACACTTTTCACATACTTGTACGCCCGGGCCCGTCGGCCTGATTCGCGAAAGGATGGCAATAATAGTGACAACAAAGTATGGTGCCATACGGTCGGGTCCATGCCAATCATAATAGCGCCACGAGCCGCCCCCCATATGCGGAGAGAGTCGGCACACGGTCTTAGCTTGGCTCAACACCTCTTGCTTTCGGAGGACGTCTTCGTCTCTAGAACATTTCCCGTGTTGTCCTAAGGATGTCGCTGACCCGGTGACAGGGGGGGCGGAGGGGAAGCAGAGATATGGATATTGAGGGGAAAAGAGGGAGGGGGAGAGGGAGAGGGAGAGGGAGAGAGGAAGAGAGAGAGAGAGAGAGACGGGAGAGGAAGAGGAAGAGGGGTATAAGAGGCGACGAGATGAGGGGTGATGGTGCTGAGTCGTGCCTTCCTATCTCTTCGCGTTGGGCAGCGACGATGTGGATTGAGGCCGAGACGGAAGTCACCCACCACCCCCTGGGGGATCGAACGCACCACACGACTTCTCCCCCTCACCACATGTGCATTAACCGCAATGACAGCGAAGGATGCGTGTCACACGTCTGGATGCACTTGATGAAGCTTGGATGGAAAGAGTACGGTTGTTCCAGACAGCGACGAGAGGGGCAGGTCGTGACTGCCTGTCAGAGCTAGGAAGCGGCAGTAGCCAACCTCGAGATGGAAAGAAACAAACAAACACCCCGAGGAAAGAGCGATGGGTATGAGGGATGCAGACATTTCTCGCCCACTACTCGCAAAAGCGTCGAGCCACGACCTCTTCACGACCATAACCCGACAGGACACACGGCTCCATCGACCTAATCCCGCTGCCGGCATGAATACATTGGAGGGAAGCGACCCTCCGGTTGCAGGGAAGAGCCTGCAACGCTGTGCTGCATTGACGAAACGAATCTCCCCACGATGCATATTGGATACGAAGCGGCAATCTGACCTCTCCTCACCGCTTCCTGTTCGCGTGCCAGCTTCACCGCTGGCCGCATGCGTAATACCTGCCCAAGTCAGCCAAAGTTTCGCGTCTAGCTGTTTGTGTCTTACACGGGTAGGTAGAGCTTCAGCCTGACGTCTCGCAACTCTCTTCGCGCCGCATCGGTGAGTGTCTTCACCTGCTCGTCGGTCCATCCGAGTTTCTCTGTGAAAGGCCAGATGGCCAGTGAATCGAGAAGAGCGCCGACCATCTCGACCGCTTCAACCCCGATGCTGGCTTTTCGTGGATCTGGAACGCCATCAGAAAATGTCTCCTCGCAAAATAGTGGGAAGGGTCCAAGTCGATCGCGTACCTGGATGCCAGTTACCTATCGGCAAATTGATCCTGGCCCCGTAGACCTCTCTCAGCCCGGCCTCACCCATGAGAAGCTGCAATCTCTGGCCAACACGTGGAGCTCGATTCGACCTTTCCATTACTCTGGCATAATTGATCCACCACTGCGTCAGGGCCGACGATTCGGGCAGTAATCCACTGTCGGACTGAATGTTCGGATAGTATTCCATCATCTGCAGCCAGCCGCCTGGTTTCAGCAACCTCCTGATGTCTTGCACGTACGAAGGCCATCTACTGTTCTTGACGCCCTGTCCGACAAACCGAGAGTGTACGAGATCATATGCGTTCCGTTCGAATAAGCCTGCATCGTTGAGTCGGTCGTTGAGGTTATATCCGGAGAGGTCGAGGTTATCGGGCTGTTCTGGCAAGATCGATGGGTAAATGTCGATACCGAGGACCTATCGTCAGTCAGCCCTGATACCCACTTGTCTGTTCGATTTCGCCTTCTAGCTTTGGACCTTTTCCCCAAAGAGACAAATTCGAAGCTGCATCCTGACATAGGATGGTGTCTGCCGATTACGTACCTGGCATTGCTCATACATCTCCGCTAGGTGGACTACCCAATCGCCTCTGCCATACCCACAGTCGAGGACTTTCCGTGGATACTCGATTGGAGGGAGAAATAATTTTTCTTCGAAGAACTTGTATAGGATGTCGTGCTGCGATGTGAGTCTGTCTTCCTCTTCCTTTTTGTCGTTAGTAATCTTACACTAGCCAATTGCAGCCGCTGAATGACGGAAGCGAACCCAAGTGATCACTTACTCCATCTACGGGTACACAATATACTCTTCTGTCGACGGAATATTTCTGGAAAAACCGTTCGTGGAGGTAGACGGTGCGGGTTTCTTCCGGCATTCTTCTCGGCGACGACCCAACGAGTCGACGATCCCACACTTGACTTAGTACTCGAAACTACTTGAGTTGCGGTCTGCCCGTTGCTATACGTCACGTCTACACCCTGAATCAGCAAGACTGTCCCGAGCATCAGTTCAAGTCTGCCCACTAGGGCTTTTCGAGGAAGAGACTCACCTCAGTCGCGACAGCGGATGCCAACCAAGTTACTGGACGTGCCCGAAAGCGTATGACTGTTCTCGGAGTAGCGTGTTCTCGGAGGTGTGTCAGATACCCACTGGGTCCAGTTCTCCTGCACTTTCGTACAGCGACGGCAAAGTTTTCCGGATGCCTTTGTTTATGAACAAATATCGCGTGTAAAGACACCGTTGCTCGTATACGAAAATAGCTTTGACAGGAGACACTTACCACCTACGTTGGGTGCGGATACCAGCTCAGCGACGGAGATCCCTCCTTGGCTAGCTCATACGATACACATAACGTGGACGAATGCGCTGGTATGATAACCGTGCCTTGAAAGCATCGATTCGATAGCCTCTAGCAGCCTGCAGGACCAGTCAAGGATGCGGCAAAAGAGCGCGCTGAAGACTATACCGAGTTGAAAGGAGAACAGGCAGCACCTGACTTGGTGCAGGGACCATTATAGCCTCTCTATACACACTGGCATTATCTGGGTGAAGGACGCTGTTTACTGGGCCGCCCCGAGGGGTAAAAGTGCGGTGAGAACCGAGCTGGTCGCTCAGCCGCGATAAAAATTTGGGTACGGCGGCAAGGGTCAGTTTGAAGAGCCACCGTTAGCGGACCCGAAGGCATGACGCTCGCCTTCGTCAGAGGATTGCGACCCAAAGCGTCAGGACATCGACTGTCTTCAATTCACCTTCATGTGAACCTTTTCTACAACCACCTTGCCACAGGGCTGTCCACGAAGGCACGAGTGCCGAAGCTGGACTAAACGGGATTCTACATCATTTTCAACCTGAAGTTCAAGCGAAGATCCTGCAACGTCTACAAAGGAGACGGAGACGCCGCTGCAGTCTACCCGAGAGCAATAATTATCACGGCTATCAATAGCGGGCCGAACGCTGTGCGTGTGTTTGGCTGTCAGGGCGTTGACGCAGCAGATACGAGAGCCAATTAATCCAACTCCCACGCTCTTTGCAAACAGCACTAGCATCCATGGACGCTGCTACTTGAACTACTTGAAGGCGGTAATAGTCATTGAAAATGATGACTCGCAACGTCGCCGATCGCTCTCATCGAGCTATAATACCGCTGACATGGCCTTGGGATGGCGGGCACTAACGTGGACCATGCTATTCAGACATCCAACTGCCCCACAGCACGAAGCCACGGGAAAGGGGTAGTCGGTGGATGAGAAAGCCGACCATGCTGGTCATTACCATTGAGGTACGCCATTCTTCCGCAACGTCATGTGTGCCACCTGTTGAGCGCTGTATCCTGTGCAGGTCGCTCGGCCAACTTGCTAAGCAAAGTTGTAACTTGTACGGGCGGAAAGACATCCAGCAATGGGGCGTGTCAGGGAGCGATCCTAATTGCCGCACTTGGTGCCGATTGAGTTTAGCAAGGGCGGCATCGCTGGGCGAGAATTGGCGGGCAGCGGTTTGCCCTGGATCTTCGGGCATTTCAAACTTCTAGTGCCCGTTCGACAACCCTAGCACGGACTCGAATTGGACAATCCCTTGGGTGTCTTGCACGCAACGACATCCGCAAGTTACGTGGAGAAGATCCCACGTCCATTTTAACCTCAAGAGTCAAGAGGCGTGAGTCTTCATCTCGCGTCGTTTTCGCCTCATTTTCGGGCTCAGGAGGATCATAGATCCTGCGCGCGCGCGCTCACAACTGTGCTTCGATGTTGCACAGCAGACGAAAGATATCACCAACCGCCAACCTTTTCTGGACGTAATACCATGAATAAGCTTTCAGTCCAGACTTGAAAGATACGCAATGATCTACGAGGGTGTGTGACCACACAGTGTTACCACGTTCAACTTCATCACGATCCTTGACCGTTATTTGCAGAAACGTTTTGCCGCAACGTTACGCCTATCAAGATCGATTTCCAATCCCACAGCAACCTGCATGCATGCTCAAAATGGGTGTATGGAGCCAAGGTCGGTACGACGGAGGCGTCACATGCAATGTCTTCACCGATCAAGACAATATCTACGGAACTTTCTTGCGATCAGCGACGGCATCTGAACGGTGAGTTGGAGCCGAGCTATGGCGATCGCGCTACATAAAAGCAACATTGAGGTCAACAACTGGAGCACTGACTGGAGCACTGACTGAGGCAAAGGCGCTTCTCGGCGATGATCTTGGTGAAATCATCGCCATTTGCTTCTACGTAAGGGTTATCTAATCCATCCTCCCTACCTTGTGGCGGTTTTGATGATAGGTTAAAGTTTTCCTGGAGTGCAGGCCACCACGTTCGACCAATATGACCTGCATGATCATCCCCGTTTTGCTGGATTGCACAACGGTGTGTCGACTTTGCTTTTTACGAGCTTCTCTAGGCCGGAATTACCACGTACCAGGCGCAGGATTCATTCGCTTGAAACGGCTAGGGACAGAATAATGCCTGGGCATTGGAAGCAAACAGTATTCGCAAGGAGCATTGGAATGCCTGTGATGCCTGTAGCAATGTCGCTCAACTCCGACGAGCAATGACACAGCAGCCGGCTAGTCATTGCCATCGGTTTGCGGGTTCGCTTCCGGAGTGCCGGGCTCGGGACCAGTGACTCGTGAGGACAGAGCGCCGAAGAGACCCACCATGGGGCATGTCTGCCGAACAATGCAAGGCTGCCGTCGTTTTCTCGGCATGTACAAACATGGGGAATACGGAGTACGAGTGGATGGGATTCCAAGCCGCCCCCTTGACCTACCTTGTTTGTCTTCCTCGCAAGTGTCGAGGCAGGTTTAGCATCAAGGACGAACACCATCAGCCATGGCTGGTTTCTTGGTCTCTTTCGGTATTCTCGATTCGACCCCTCTTGTGCCTTGTGTTACTCCAACCTTCGGGGAGCGGGAGCCATCCCCAGACGTCGAATGCGAAGGGACGATCCTATCTCGAAATGTGACGGCTATATCGATAGTCCTTCAGTGCGTGGCGGAGTCGGGTCGTGGGTATTTCCAGACGAGGGCGGAAGTTCTGGGGCGGCGCGAGAGGAGGAAGACGCGTTGGAAGGCTCTGGGATGGTAGGTTACATTGAACGTAAGCCTCGTTGGAGAAGGTGGCACGGAAAGGTATCCCCTTGATCATTCTGACGATAGAGAAGATTCGAAGAGGGTGACAGTAGAAAGGAGAATTCTGCCTTGGGATCTCTCATCCGGTAGTGGCCCGAGTTATCCCCCGTCGTCCACGGGTACCTTCGGCGCTCGAGACGAGATTGCCCACGTGATTACTAGCCCTAACTTGAAGGTGCACGCACGTGTACGCACGAATCTAGTCACGTGGCAGATGGTAGGAGCGCAATGGTGGTTGATCGAGATCGCACTTTCAATCCTTCCCAGCGACATAATTAACCTGGACAATAACATGTCTTTCTATATTCCCCCTCTTGCTTGAGAAGTGCATGTTTGCCGGATGGTGATGTTACCTTTACACAGAGGCCCCACATGTACTTTCGACTCTTCGCCTCCAGCTCGGATATGTCGTCAAATCTACAGATGGACATGCCACCTGGCACGCAAGCTTGTGAAAGGATGAGGTTCGGCGTCTTCACACTCCGGTCGCTGATGACGCGCTATTTGCGACATGGTCATCTTTCCCCAGATCTGACATCTGATCAGAAGACGGCACGACGGCTGCCCGCAAACTCACCTGCGTCTTTCATGTGAAAGCGCGTCCGTGTGAAAGCTGGAGTGGAGAAATACGCATTTCAATACACACGAAAAGGCGGAATGATTGGCGTTTCCTGCTTATGCCATCGGTATTCTATGGACGACCCGGTCACGTGATGCGGGACCCCACAGTCGAGCTGCTTCAAGCCAGACCTCGGCAGTGTCGGTGGTTTACGCTCGGCTCTTTCAGAAGCTCCAAAACACGAGTCCTCTCCCCCCAAGTCCCGTCCTTTATACATCTTTCCCACTTCTCTACAAACCTCTAGCCATTCTTACATCTTCCTTTGATATCTCTGGTTCAGGCACCGGAAATAGTAGAGCGGTAGTCAAGCTCTCGAGACAATTGCCGAACCCTCCGCATTCCGTTTCCTGCTCAGAACACACTTCACTCGCGTTTTGTATCTGTGAGGTGGGAGACTTTTTTCTTCGTAGTAAAAGGACATCATGGCTCCGGCGGAACTGCGGTATGATGGCCAGACGGTCGTGGTGACGGGTGCCGGCGGTGGTTTGGGTCGCGAGTATGCCATCTTCTTTGGCAGTCGCGGCGCAAACGTCGTCGTCAACGATCTGGGTGGAAGTTTCAAGGGCGAGGGAGGCGGCTCAGCTGTACGTTTCCGTGTTCCTTTTCAGGTTCCTTTTCTATGCGCTTGCGACAATGGCTCGCAGTGATGCCCCAATGCCCCACACGAGACCGCCCAGCTGACAGATGCGCAGGCCGCAGACAAAGTCGTGCAGGAGATCCGCTCGGCAGGCGGAAAGGCAGTGCCCAATTACGACTCCGTCGAGAATGGAGACGCCATCATCAAGACGGCGATTGACAACTTTGGGCGCATCGATGTGCTCATCAACAACGCCGGCATCCTGCGCGATGTCAGCTTCAGGAACATGAAACAGCAGGACTGGGACCTCATCTACAAGGTCCACGTCAAGGGAGCGTACAAGTGTGCGCACGCTGCGTGGCCGTACTTTAGGAAGCAAAAGTATGGTCGGTTGATCAGCACGGCGTCGGCCGCGGGTCTCTTTGGCTCGTTCGGACAAACCAACTACTCAGGTATGTCTCGCGTATTGGACAAGTAATCGTATATTGCACGTGGAGACTGACATGTCTAGCCGCCAAACTCGCCCTCGTCGGCTTCACTGAGACGCTCGCAAAGGAGGGCCACAAGTACAACATCCTCTGCAACGTCATCGCCCCCATCGCCGCGTCACGTATGACCGAAACCGTCATGCCCCCCGATGTCCTCGAGAAGCTCAGGCCCGAATGGATCGTCCCGCTCGTCGCCGTCCTCACACACAAGTCGTCCGACGAGACAGGCTCAATATACGAAGCCGGAGGTGGCCACATCGCCAAGTTGAGATGGGAACGCTCCAAGGGTGCGCTCTTCAAGCAGGACGATTCCTTCACACCGGGCGCGGTTGCCGCCAAGTGGAAGGAGATTGTCGATTTCTCAGACCCTGAGCATCCTCAGGGTCCGGCGAACTCGATGGAGCTTTTGGAAGCCGCTGCTCAGCTTCCTCCGAGCCCCAAGACACAACAGCCCGACTTCAAGGGCAAGGTTGTGTTGGTCACTGGCGGCGGTGCGGGTCTTGGTCGCGCGTATGCTCTGCAGTTTGCTAAGCTTGGCGCGAAGATTGTCATCAACGACCTCGTCAACCCTGACACTGTTGTTCAGGAGATCCAGAAGCTCGGTGGCCAGGCTGTTGGCAACAAGGCCAATGTTGTGGACGGCGAGGCTGTGATCAAGAGTGCCATCGATGCGTACGGTCGCATTGATGTTCTGATCAACAACGCCGGAATCCTCCGCGACAAAGCCTTCACCAACATGACCGAGGATCTGTGGGACGCTATTCACCAGGTGCATCTCTACGGCACGTATGCCTGCTCCAAGGCCGCATGGCCCTACTTCCTCAAGCAAAAGTACGGTCGCATCATCAACACCACATCCACATCCGGTATCTACGGCAACTTCGGCCAGGCCAACTACGCCTCTGCAAAATGCGGCATTCTCGGCTTTTCCAAGTCTCTCGCCCTGGAAGGCAAGAAGAACAACATCTTCGTCAACACCATCGCGCCCAATGCCGGAACTCAGATGACGGCCACCATTATGCCCGAAGAAATGGTGCAAGCCCTCAAGCCCGACTTTGTTGCTCCGCTCGTTGTCCTCCTTTGCTCCGACGTGGCTCCGGAGCCTACTGGCGGACTCTATGAGGGCGGAAATGGCTGGTTTGCTGCCACTCGATGGCAGCGAACTGGCGGCCATGGCTTCCCTGTGGACGTCAAGCTCACTCCCGAGGCTGTCCTCGAGCAATGGGACCGGATCAACAACTTTGACGATGGCCGTGCTGACCACCCATACGACAACGCTAGCGGACTCAAGAGCATCATGGCAAATATGGAGAACACGAGCAAGGGCAAGAAGGAGAAGAAGGAGAAGACGCCCAACGACGAGGTCCTCAAAAATATCGAAGAGGCCAAGGCCGCAAAGGCTGAGGGCACACCCTTCGAGTATGAAGAGAAGGACGTTATTCTCTACAGTGAGTCTACCATTCCTTCGTCCACAAACAACATACTGACCTATTGCAGACCTCGGCATCGGCGCCAAACGAACCGACCTCCCCTACGTCTACGAAAACCACGACAACTTCCAAGTCATCCCAACCTTTGGCGTAATCCCGCCCTTCAACGCCGTAGCCCCCTTTTCCTTCAACGACATCGTGCCCAACTTCTCGCCTATGATGCTCCTGCACGGCGAGCAATACCTCGAAATCCGCAAATTCCCCATCCCCACGGAAGCGAAACTCGTCTCGTACCCCTCGCTCGTCGAGGTCGTGGACAAGGGCGCCGCTGGCATCGTAGTCACCGGCACCACCACCAAAGATGCCAACACCGGCGAAGACATCTTCTACAACGAATCCACCGTCTTCATCCGCGGCTCCGGCGGCTTCGGCGGCTCAAACAAAGGCGGCGACCGCGGCGCCGCTACCACCATCCACAAGCCCCCTCAACGCGACCCCGACGCCGTCGTCGAGGAGAAAACGACCGAGGAACAGGCCGCTATTTATCGTCTCTCCGGTGACCGCAACCCTCTGCACATCGATCCCGAGTTCAGCAAAGTCGGCGGCTTCGACGTTCCCATCCTGCACGGTCTGTGCTCGTTTGGTATCTCGGGGAAGCATGTTTTGCAGGCTTTTGGGCCGTATAAGAATGTCAAGGTTAGGTTCGCGGGGACAGTGTTGCCGGGGCAGACGCTGCGCACGGAGATGTGGAGGGTGAGGGATTTGGTTGTTTTCCAGACGAAGGTTGTGGAGACGGGGAAGTTGTGTATTTCGGGGGCGGGGGCGGAGTTGTTGGGGGGTGCGTCGAAGTTGTAGTTTTTTGGGGGGGTGGAAAGAGGGGGTGATTGAGGGAATTGAGGGGTGTAATATATGCATTGGGTCTTTTTTAGGGGGTTCGTATTATGGATATCTAGTTAGATGAAGATGAAGATGAAGATAAATTTATCGTTTTGTTTCTATATTTTGGTTTTGGTTTTGAGGTTTTTTTATTTGTATCTTAGGGATCTGCTGTGGAATGGAGAGGGTTTGGTGGTGGGTAGGTTGTAAAGTGGATGTGTAGGGATGGGTGGATGGTGGATGGGAGGGGAAGAGGGGTGATTTTGGGTTGGTGATTTGTGGGTATAGGGTTATTGATAACGTGATAATACCTGACCAAGACGATTTGATTAGAAATATGTCGAGAGAAGCATTGGCGGAACTAAAGTTAGTAAATGAGGGTCTGGATCGTACGGGTGACTGTTATTGCTGCTGCTCTATAGATACAGCACGGTTCCCGCCGATACATTCATCCACTTCGATTAATTAGCCAACGACCCCCTACTTGGGACGCGCATATCTTGCCCAGCCCATCTCCCCCCCACACACCTTTCCTCTCGCACTTGGTCAAAGTTCATGGAATTGTCATGGGCATGCATCGCAGACTACCCATGGTCGCCTATTATGACATGTAGCTCCGATAGCGAAGCGCACCCACACACTTTAGGCAGATCACGGCCTAGAAGGGAAAAGCGCGTATGTATGGTAGTTAATGAAGGAGATGTGGTCCTGCTATTGTAGGTAAGGGTATTGAAGATAAGGATAACGATAAGATCGGTTGAGCCGATGGCTCTTTGCTGTGTTGTTGCGATACTTTACTTTAAGATGGTGTGGAACGACGGAGTAGGTGTGCGGTTCACGGTCCAAGGACTGCAGACCTCAAGCTGCTATGACGCTCGACATTGAGAAGAAAGTACAGGCGGTAGATGTGGATGATGTGCGTAGTGGAGAGGTGCAAGACGTGTCGTCGGGTACTGCGCATCTCCAACGCCGACTTGGGGGCAAGGAAGTCCAGCTTTTCGCCATCGGGGGCGCCATTGGTACCAGTAAGCTAGCTTCACGTCTACACATTATCGAGCACGTGACAGGCCGTCTAATACGGTACCAGGCATCTTCGTTACAATGGGAACGTACCTCCCAAAGAGTGGCCCGGCTGGCTTGCTCATAGGCTATACCCTCTGGTGTATGAACGTCTGGTGCGTGAACGAATGTTTCGCAGAAATGTCCATCTATGCCCCCGTCCCGTCCTCCTTCATCACCACGACGTCGTACTGGGTGGACGAAGCGTTAGCCTTTGCGCAATCGTGGGCTTTTTTCCTGTGTCAGGCGTTTCTGGTGCCGGCGGAAATCACGGCGTTGCATATCCTGCTTACCTTCTGGACCGACAAGATGCCCGTGGAGGCCACGGTGTTGATTGTACTCGCCATCTATGGGGTGTTGAATTGTATTGATACGGCGCTGTTTGGGAAAGCGGAGTTCTGGCTTAGTATTGCAAAGGTCTTTTTAGTTTTCTTGTTCTTTGCTTTCACGTTTTTTACTATGGTGGGATGGAATCCGCTCGGAGATGCATATGGCTTTAGATACTGGAACAACCGTAAGTCACCGCACCACCACCTCCCCCCCACAGTACCTGACATACCAACAGCCGGAGCCTTCTCAGAATACCTAACCACCGGCTCCCTCGGAGCCTTCTGGGGCACCATCTCCGTCATGACATTTGCCAGTTTCTCCGTCTGCGGCCCGGAATACATCTCCTCGGTAGTCGGCGAAACAAAGTCCCCTCGACGCATCCTCCCCAGCTGTTTCGCGAGCTTCAAATACCGCATGCTCATCTTCTTCGTCGGATCCGCTCTCTGCATCGGCATCGTGGTTCCCTACAACGACCCCTCCCTCGCCGCTTTCATCGCGGGATCCGCAACAGGTAGCGGTACTAGCAAAGCGAGTCCCTACGTAATCGCCATGGAACGCATGAACATCCCCGGCCTCCCCCATCTCGTCAACGCCATCATGATCACTTCCCTACTGAGCTGCGGCAATGGCGTCCTCTTCGCAGCTTCCCGCGCGTTATTCGTTATGGGCCAAGCTGGTCGCGCTCCCGGCATCTTCGGCAGGACGACGAAGCGCGGGATCCCGATTTATTCCGTGGCTATGTGTTTGCTTCTCGGGCTACTCGCTCTGATGGGGCTTTCGGATACTGCGTTTACGGTGCTGAAATACTTTATCGATCTGTGTACCGTTTGCGCGCAGTTCAATTACATGTGCGTGTGCATCACGTACATGCATTTTTACTGGAATCTTGAGGCGAAAGGAATTGATCGCGATACTCTTCCTTATAAAGCGCGTTTTCAGCCTTATGCGAGTTATGTGGGTGCGGTGGCTGCTGTTGTTGCTATGGTTGCGCTTGGGTTCGATGTTGTTGCCCCTTTGGATGTTAAGTGGTTCTTTATTGATTATACGCTTCTTGGCGTGTTTCCGGTTATGTATGGGGTTGTTAAGGTGGTTAAGAAAACAAAGTATGTGAGGGTAGGTACGGCGGATTTGGGCTTGGGTGGGATGGTGAAGGAGGTGGATGATTATGAGGATGTGGTTGTGCATGAGCCGGAGGGCGGGGTGGAGAGGTTGTTTAGTGGGTTGTGGGAGTGGGGGGATTTGGTTCGGTGGATGAGGAGATTGAAGGTAGAGGATTGATTGGGTGTGGGAAGGTAGGTATGGATGGATGAATTACGTCGCTGGCTCTGCGGAGGGTAGATTTGAATCTCTTATCTTGGGGATGGGGATTTGCAACTCACAGGGTTGGCTGGAAATAATCCACAGCGGAAAATAGATGAGTATAGAAAAGTATACAGTTTTTGTGCATGCGCCGTCACCGAAGTAACGATGGGGAAGTCTGGAATCCCTTCTCACGAGAACTTGGGAACTACCACTTTAGTGGAGGCTTTTGACTATGTCTACGTCTACCGTGCTAGCATATTATATATACAGGTCGAATTATTAAAACTGGTGTAACAAAGTCCAAGACTTGCGTCTGCGAACAGCAACACTGCCGTGATGCATCAACATCAGCGGCTGTAACCCAACTATGATGAGTGAGAAGAAGTAGCGATATTTTATCGAAGACAAATCAGTTTATTCCCATAGTATACCTACACCCATGTCGCGCAAGCCGACGCCGCTCAAATCCGAAGATAACGGTCCGCGGATACCCCTCAATAGTCAACACAAAGACATGTACAGCACTACGACTTCCGCCAGACTATCGCAACAAGAGTCGTCTACCAAGGGAACTCTCAAAGCTAATACAACACTCCAGTTTCACTGCCGCACTCGTTGATCCAACGATTCTTGCTCGACATGTCGGCCACAACTACCATGGCAGTGGAGGAACCGCGATACGAGTTCTATTACCGCGAAAACACGTGGGATAACAAACGGCAGGTACTCACGGGATCCAGATGCATCGACACATTCTCCGAGATCCCGCTGGTGGATATAAGTCGAATATTCAGCCCCAAGCTCGAAGAGCGCAAAGCGGTTGCGCAAGCCATCACGAATGTTTGCCAGAGAGTCGGATTCATGTACATCTCGAACCACGGCATCAGTCAAGAGTTAGTCGACAAAGTGTTCGCGATGAGTGCCGCGTTCCATGCCCAGCTCAAGGAAATCAAACAGGAGTGTTATACGCACAACAACAAGGAACTTCGTGGGTGGAATGAGCACTCCGTGAACACCCCCAGGGGCCCAGTCCGTACGTATCCTTCCTATACGACGCTAGAAGATGGACCAAGGCTGAAAGTTCGAGTAGCCAAGAAGGGCTCGTTTCTCTACAGCTACGAGCCCGACAACGATCCCGTTCCGCCACAACTCACCGCGGAGCAGCGCGCCATGTGCCTAGGAACGTACAACCAGTGGCCGACAAAACCAGACGGGTTCAAAGAAACCATGCTACGTTACCAGCGGGAGCTCCTCACTCTATCACGGAAGCTCATGCAGTCGATTGCGCTGGGGTTGGGTTGTGAAGAGACGTATTTCGACACACATGTCACTGCGCCGTTTGTCTCCATTATCCTCCAACACTACCTACCCATGCATCCAGATGCCGAGGATCCCAACAGTCTCGGAGCGCACACCGACTACGAGAGTAAGTATTAAGCGCACTGACAAAGTAACGATGGCAATATACTAACATGCATCCCCCCAGCCTTCACCATACTCAACCAAGACGCCACCGGCGGACTCGAAGTGCTCAACAAGAACGGCATATACATACCCGCACCCTACATCCCCAACACCTTCGTAGTCAACATGGGCGATTTCCTCGAGCGCATAACCAACGACAAAGTCGTGTCGACGGTCCATCGCGTGCGCAATGTTTCGGGCCGGCAACGGTACTCGATCCCCTTCTTCTTCAGCTTCAACATGGATTCAGACATGGGCGTCATTCCGAGCTGTGCGAGCGAAACCAATCCGGCAAAATATGGCCCGAGGAATCTGTTCGAGGTACGTCGGGTGTCGTTGAACGGGTGTGGTGTGGTGAGTCGGAAGTGGCTGACTAGAAGTCTAGTTCACCAAGGAGATGCGCGCGAGACAGAAACGGAAATATACGACGGGAGAGAAACATGGTATTGATGCTAATTAGGTAGAGACCGTTAACGGTATTATTATTACCTGTGCCCCGTTTTTTCCCCTCCATCGTCGACAAAACCACCACAAGGTAGAAGTACATGAATAGATATAGATACCGGCGATTATCGCCCATGTTGTTCCTCTCGCGCACGAAACGTATATTCCACGTCCTATGGTGCGACTTCCACAATTCCGGTTTTTTTCCCAGTCTCCACCGACTTTGCCCCGACTTGGATAAGATAAGGGAAGGGAAAAAAAACAGTTCTGGCCGGTGTGCGTAGTAATAAATATCTAGTTGCGGCCGAACTTGACTTGGTAAAACCGCAGCAGCGGATTGTAGCGGTCTCGCGAGGGGGGAGGGGGAAAGATCAAGATATATCGCTCTTTTCGAATGCTTGCATTATTCCAGAGCTTGCGCAATCGTCTCCAGGCTGCGATTTCGCATAAAGCCAAGTCCTGCGATTTCAATTTCTTCGACTTAGAGTGGGTATGCCAGCGTGTCGCCAGTATGTGCTTTTGGTACGAGCTGATTGGAGACGTGGGTCAGAAGGATTGGCTTCCCTACCCGGCGTGGGTGGAACAGCTGGACCCATCAGGTAGTGATGGACAATCAATGAATTCTAACAGATCTTGGATTTTAAATTGGTTGGTAGTTTTTCGGTCAAAAGGTTGCGGCGTACGTAGCCGTAGCTCTGACCGGCGCGACAACATGGGCCTGATTGGCTGCCTCTGTCCGCAGTGTTTCCACCGCATGGTTCTGTGGCGGGTAATGTTCGAGTTCCAGGAATAACCCCATATTATAAAGGGCAAATGGAGCGCTAGCAGCAAAAGAACAACGTGAATAGATAACGACGAAAATTTAGCTCAACTTTCACGTTGCCTACCTTTACCAACCTTGCGGCAACGTCAGTCCATTGGCCTTGGGACTTTCGTCCCTGTAATACATCACTCCTACTCGTAAGTAACATACATCCCAGAAGAGACAGACCCTTCCACTCACAGGTACAGGTTATTATAGCGCACGGCCCGCATCGCACCAGTCTTCGAAACACACAACGACTCCCTTCTTCCCAACGCGATTCTTCTACTCGTAAATAACACAAGTGTTAGAAGTGTTCCTCCCACTCACACGTATAAATCATTGAAGAGCTTGACTCAGGACACACAACAAGTAACTATGGCTGGAAACACCCCAACAACTGTCTCTGCTGCTATTTGGATCTACAAAGGAGCTTTTGGACTCGACTGGTCAGAGCGACGACATACCCTACTTGCACTCAACTTCGCCGACGGATCCAAACCTACCATCGTCCAGACGGCCGGGTCCACCAGGGATTATCGTGTAGATAAGGTCGACGACTACAGACCTGAAATTAGCGATAATGTAGTTGGTAACGTTAACCTAGGAGCGCTGCTGGTGGAGATATCTAAAGATGAGCTGGTCAGTTTTCTCTTGAAGACTCCAGTCGACAATACTATCGACGACTGGAACTCGCACCACTGGGTCGCTGAGGCGATGGAAAGAATGGTTCAAGCTGGCTACCTGACTAGAGAGACCTTGGATAGGGGCACAGACGAAATGGCGGACATCATTGTTGACGCAAAGGATGAGCATCTCAGGTAGTTTTCTTTTTTTTTGCTACAGTCTATCCTTTTGCAAACAAACTGTTAGCACCAATACATGATATATGAGGTATCTATTCACGCACAGTCTTATATATATATATATATATAAAGGCACAACGTTAGCATCCTCCCGCTATTTAGAATCCGCAATAGTCTACAAGGATAAGAACCATTAGCGCTAAATCGCATGGCAGCTGCTAGGAAATCGTTTAGAGAAGTAAATACCTTGCCGTTCGTCCTCTAGCCTATCTGGAAGCGGGAGAGTGCCAGATGGAACAGGAGTTCCTCGTCATATGTCCTCGGGAAGATTTCCTTGGCATAGTCCATCCAGTCTGTGTCCGACCCACCCAGGTAACAAAACTTAACATAATCCCAGTACTCGGGATACCAGCCGGCCAGCTCCCAGTCTAACAAACCCGTGATACTCCCGTCTTTGACCATGATGTTGCCCGGATACAAGTCTCCGTGGGAAAAGACAATGCGGTGGTCAGTCCGCAGGTGCTTCACAAACGCATCCCGCATTGGTCGTGGCGTCTTTTCGTAAATGTCGAGGATGAACTCGTTGAGATCCTTTTCACTGTGGAACGGCCCGCCAGTTTTAATGCCGTACATTCGGGAATCTACCACGGGGCCTCCACCACATGATCCAATGAGCGTACCGGGCCATTTGGCCTTGCGCATCGTGTCTAGGATTTCGCGCAGCTGGCCGCAGACATTGTGCTTTTCTTCCACGGAGAGCGTGGGCCACGCCGACTTGAGCGTTTCTCCTTCTACAAAGTCCATTCGTAGTGTCGGTCCATCCTTCTCGTGTAATTGAGGGACGGGGAGGCCAAGTTGGGTGGCAAACTGTAGCGCAGCTGCCTCGGACTCTGGTCGCTTGGAGGACTTATCGCTGTGCTTGACGACAATATTGTCAGCGTAGCGCTTCACGGTGGAGCCATAGAAGTCGTAGAGCATGGTAAACCCTACGTCACATCAGCGGGAACTAAGGTTGTAGAGGTTTTGGATTTTTTTTACCTTCTGAGGCATGCTGCTCAATGTCTTCTTGGGTTAGATGACTCAGGTCTCGCTTCTTTGTGACCTCTCGTGGCATTGTGACTAAAATTGAGTCTTCGTGTGGTGGTGATGTGTCGTGCGGGGAGCACAAATGGTCGGTGCGCGCGGCACGGACTGACCACGATTATGACTCCACTTATAGATACCACATCGAGCCGGGTCATCTTCATTCCTTTGTAGTGACGCTTTGTAGGGGGCATCAGCCCGGAAAAGCAAAAAGGCGGGCATATCAATCTTTTCAGGCAGGTCTTTCCCATCTTTAGTACATCATACACTCCTTCTTCTACTTCTCAGTGTACAGCGTGCAGTACTACGTCATTATATTGAGTACAGTTTCCTACACGGATTTCTCAAAACTACTCAAACGAATGACACTAAATCGTACACTTCTACTCACCCATGGTCCACAAGACCCACACGTAGGTACGATTGGGTACATAAATAGGTCATGTCAACGAGAGGATCTCGATCCCAAGCCAGCCACTACATCTGTAGAGCGCCATCTGTGACACTTGGAGACAAGTCCGCTTATGACTCCAACTCACATCCCAAGGAATACAAACCATACATCCCCTTGAACCCCGCATCCTGCCCTTGTGCATTCTACTTCTAAACCCAACAGAGAACCATCATTACCGGCACCCTGAAGCTATCGACAAACCTCCATTTCCAAGTTCCTAGCAGCGAGCCTACCTACTTAACAAGGTGTACTTATATTTGTTACGGCTCTTTCAACGATATATCCAGATAACCCAACAAGACAAGAAGGCCCAGCGCCAAACTTAGTCTCGATACGTAATACTTTCCCTAAATCCATGGCAGAGAACCGACACGGGCTCTTCGAAACAGCAACAGCAACAAAAAACGAAAGAGGGCGTGTCGGCGAGGTTAAAAGGACGTTCAACACAGACGCCTGGAACAAAGACAGATACGAAGTGGTGTCACGAACCTTACTAATCGCGCAATAGGGAAACGACTACCAGTGCCAGCAGAGTAGACTATGCACGAGAATACATACATAATGTACGTATGATGGTGACAATAATACCATCTATCTACATACTAAACCAAAGAAACTAAGATGATGTTTCACTGTCATGACGCCCTCGAGGCTCGTATAACCACCGATCCCACCATCCCAGCAGAAAACGCATCCACATTCCCAGTCCAGTCCAGCCCAGCCCATCGCAACTCCTACTTGCAAAAACTCCAAAAAAACCCCACAAACTCCCATAAACGCAAATATACCATACAAGCCCAAGCCGAACCCCAAATCCATCCCCCTCTCCAAGTCGTCCTCCCCTCCCTAAGTCGCCCTTCCCCCACCCTCACCACTTCCACTCCCACTCCCACTCCCACCCGCCCTCTCCCTCCCCATCCCCATCCCTCCATCACGATCCCCAGGCGGACCCCCATGCACCCCACTAGGACAATGACCAGCCATAGTATCCCTAACCCTAGTAGTGCCCACCAAACACATCTTTCCCTGATCCACGTCGTGGCATTCGTACAGAGTAGGACCTTCGATGCAGCCGCAGTGGTATTCTTCCGTGACTTCGTAGCACATTTTCGTTTGTTAGGTTGGGTTGGGTTGGGTTGGGTTGATGGGATGGGATAGGATAAAACAGGATAAGTTGGATCCAGTTGGTGGGCTGGATGGTGTGCGATGATGAAACGGGTATGTGTAACCACGTGCAATAGAAAGACCAGTGTTTTATGTATAGTATTCGGGCGAACAAACGCAGTAGTCGGACTCACCGGGAGGCGAAGGAAATGAGTCTGCAAAGAAGATTGTTAATCAGCGCCTCGACCGTTCATCACGCGATGCTGTATGGGTTGTTGCTTCCTATTCAGGGTGACTGCATCTTTCTGCAAACGATAAGGGCAGGTGCAATCATCATCGAGGCTCTCTGAAACCTCTCCAATCATGTATTGTCTCTAAAGTAAGAGCAAAAGAAACCCTCACACTCCCTCATCCACGCGCTCCCTCATCTCAACCTCCTTCTCCTTCTCACCTACCTCCTGCTCCGGCCCATGAAACTCCTTCCTCAACCCCGTCAACCCACCCCCAACAAACAAATAATCAACTTCCTCCAACGTCCTCCCACCCGTCTCCGGACACAGCAAGAACACGAAAACAGCAGCGACAACATTGCCACTGATGACCCACAACCAGAAATACCATCCCACTTTCTCGAACCCAATGGGTCCGGCAAAGACGGTGATGAAAGTCATAAGCCACTCCCCGGTCGCCGTTGCCGCACCGCCAATATGACGATACTCCAGCGGCGCGATCTCGGCGCAATAGAGCCAGACGGCGCCTTGCCACGCGTACCCGAAGACAAACATGAAAATGAAAATGACGGCTACGGCGGCCCAGAGGATAGTTGGAGAGTGCGGGATCGCTACCAGGATGGTGAAAATGGTGATGAGAATGGACATGGCGATGGCGCCGTAGAGAAGAGTTGAGCGGCGGCCAGTGCGCTCGATGGTGAAGATGAGAGGGAAGCAGCCGAGTGCGAAGAAGGTGTTGAGGACGCCGGCGATGAGGGAGACGAGGTTCGGCTGTGTAACGCTAGACAGGATTATGGAGCCTAGAGATCGTCAGCACTCATATTGAATAGAACAGTGAATACGTATATAGGGGAGGGAGGGAGGTATACTGTAATACGCAATCAGACTCGAGCCCATCCACTCGCGGAGCATGGGGAGCCAGAAGCAAATACACAGGCGGCGAATGATCTTCATGCGCGTATTATCTATAATGCCCATGGTGAGGAACTGTTTCCAGTGCAAGCTCGAGTTCGCTTCGAGCTCTGCTTCGATGGCAGTTAGGATTTCTGTTCGTGTTTTCTGTACTTGTTCCGAATCGACGGGTGCATCGTTGAGACGCGCGAGGACTGCGTCGCCTTCTTCCCAGCGGTTACGGGCATAGTACCATCGTGGAGTGTCTGTATGCCATATCAGTATGATGAAAGGGTAAAGTGGTGGGGAAGTATACCGGGAAGAAACCACATTGCTCCACCCGAGGAGATGGCAAATATACACTGGAATATAACGGGTACTCTCCAGCTTGCTTGGGTATACATCTTTGTGAACCCAAAGTCGATCCAGTAAGCTAGTGGTACGCCACTAATGAGTAACGCAGCGTTGAGTGCATTTGCAGGCCCGCGATCTATTGCATCAGGTTAGCTCCATCTTTTCCTGTATCCAGCACTCCTGTAAAATTACATATTGAGATCTAGCACCCTTCCCGCCGGACATGGAGGAAAGCGTAGCCAAACACTCAAGAACAGCCGACAGAAAAAGTTACCACTTACCCCCAATCTCAGTCCCGGTCTCGCTCAAATACGTAGGTACTGCACTACTGATCGCGCCAATTGCAAAACCAGTAAACAACCTCCCAATAATGAGCTGTGGCACCGAATAACTACTCGCCTGGATCACACTCCCAATAATCGCAGCAATGTTGCCCATGATGATAGTGCCACGGCGTCCGATGCTAAAGGTAAAGAAAGCGATACCGACGGCAGTTACGCAAGCAGCGAGGTCGTAAGACGCAGTGATCATGGGTATGGTGTAGGTGGATGTTGGGTTGCCAATGGCGGAGAGGAAGGGTGGGTGGAGGAGGAGGCCACCAAGGATGCCGGCATCGTACTAGGAGGGTTAGAGAAGGGATGAATTGAAGAAGAGAAGGACCGAGAGCAACATACACCGTACATCATGAAAGAAGTTCCGCATACTATCTTCATGAGGCTGTAGAGGGCCCGGCCTCGGATTTGGGGAAAGATTGCCATTGTGTAGTCCTTTCCCGTCGTCCGACTAACTGGTACACTTGCTCAAACTACAGGACGTAACGTCGGCGCCGTCGCTGTCAGTTATATATCTTTAGATAGTCCTCGCTAGACTTGCCAGAGAGGCGATCGACACGCACATCTCAGGTCGCATCACTCTGATCAGTGTGCTTCGGCAAACCTTCCTTCCCTTCACCCACACAGGGTCGGTGATCTGTTTGTGGAGTACCCCACGGGAATATGTAGCCGGACGATTGTGCACGTTCTTTTTGCAAGGGACGTACAATATTCCTGTTTTTGGAGTTGTCGACGTCGATTTTGCTGACACGAGTTTGACAATGCGTGATTGGGGTTTGAAGGAGATCGGCGCAGGTACGGACTTGGGCGCTCCGCCGAGTCTAATTGCGGGAACTGTATGTTGTGTTTATTATTGTATAGATCTTACATGCTGTATTCCGTCGCTCTACAAATCTACCGTATTCTTCAGTCAAACTCCAGCATGGGCCGCTTACCCAGGCAGATGTCTGGCGCTCAACACCAACCGCATATATGCGAATAATTCCATTCATGCCTTCGCTTTTGCCTTTTCCTTCTCTTCCAACTTCCTCCGCGCCGCCAAAATCATCTCCTCTCTCCGCTTTTGTAGATTCGACTGCCTCTCATTCCGGTCTTGCGACCACGCTTTCGACTTGGACTGCTCTTCCGACGCAGACTCGGGAGCTTTGCTGATCTTCGACGCAAGGTTATATCGCGTTATCAGATCGGGCTGTTCGGCCTTTGCTACGGGCGTAGCCGTGCGAGAGGGTGTGTTGGTACGAGGTGTAGGAATTTGGAAGCTCACGGGGGGCTATAGCACCATCAGTATCTGTACTTCCAGCTCTAAATCAAAGCACGTACCGTCTCCAGGGCCCTCCCGCTCAATATCTTCTCTGTCACCGCCGTCACGTTTCCGCCATTTCTGCTCAGTTCCCACGCTATTGATCGCCTCTCCACCTGCGGGAACATCTGCGATATCTGGTCTATTTGCGCCTGGCTGATCCTGGGTGTCGCGCGGGTTGCGGCGGCTGGTCGCGTGCCGGCGCCGGCAGGCTTGCTAAAGTACCATCGCACCGCGAGGACAGTGACGACTATAAAGACGAGGAGCTGCGGTATGTTGAGGGTTTGCTCCGCCATAGTGAACAGTGGCGGGGTTGGTTGTGGCCGTGCGTTGTTTGAGTGACTTGGTGTGACGCGGGGTTATTATGAGTAACGTGCGGAGTGACACTTCACGAGACAAGTTGGGGGTACTAGAACAGGAGGAGTACGAGTGCGGTGTTGCTTTATCAAAGGAAGGAAAGGCGCAGGTGTGAATAGTAGACCATCAATGATGAATGGCGGAAGTGACAACTATCTCGGTTCGGATAAGCCGATCCATAATCGCCGAACCATCTCCGCAAGCGCTCCGGATTCCAGCATCTCACCATCTTCGATTCCACTTCTTATGCAAAGTGATAGCTATCTAATGTCACTTTGTGATTCCCGAGAATTTCTTCTCCCTCTCACAGTATCTTGTGATTCTCACTTACTTTGACTCGTTCAACATGAGAGTCTCCTCAGCTTTAATACTGCCTCACCCACCAAGCTCACGCAGGCGCACCCTTCACATCGTATCAAACCACTTGATACTCACTTCTTCAGGCGGGGGATGCGAGCTGGCAGACCTCAATGCCAGCGCTCCTGTGTTCCAGAGTTTGGGAGTGCTTGGGCCACAAGATTCCTCCAAAGACGAAGAAAGAGTGGAAATAACTTGCGACTGGGCTGTTTGAGTGGCCTGCATGGGTACAAGCGCTCTGGCCAAAGGCTGTATTGCGTGCGTACAAGTGAGGTGTGCCTAGATAGTATCTAGTCTGGGCACATCAGTGTATGTGCCCTGTATTGCGATGATTGGTTTATTGGAATTGGGATTTGGGATTTATGTAGCCTAATACTACAAGCTTTTGTTTTGGAGGCCATCAAGGTACCTACTGTTCAAAATACCAAGCATATCTGGCTCACTGACAAAAAGTGATGTTCTGCAAGTGATATGTGCACAAATTACTAACACTGGTGCGCTTTATCCAGGGTACATTCAAAATTTGCCGGTTTAAGAGCACCACGTATTGAAATTTCCCCAATGAGTCTTGCTAAATTTGATCGAACGTCAACTACAATCGTTGATTCCCACGATAGATAATTACCGAGGTAGCCATATCACGCTGCCGTGCGGTGTCACCAACATCTTAGAGTCATAGCTTCAGCTATAGATAGTCATATACCGAAAGCTTAACTACGCTCTACAGAGCTTTGACCACACACGCATCACTGTATGACAAACTTGGAACGACGCCTAGCCATTGTAGACTATCACACTATAACACCAACTTATCCCAGTCAGACGTCAACACTGTACTAGTACGGTTGTTCGCACTCTCAATTTATCTACACACTGTCGCCATATATTTTATCAACCATTTCATTCATTCAGCAGCTCTGCAGTTTCAAATATTACTATACAACCCCAATGGTACCTGAAATCTTCAGAAGAAAGACCAACCCCACTTGGAGCGATGTCCACAGCCCTACCACAGACAAAGCGCAAATATCGAGCCCAGTCTTTGAAACAACAGGCAGTTCCACCGACTCTACAGGGTCCCTCCCCTCTTCACGAACATTCGAAACCTTTCCACTTACTCCGCTCTCAACAACTGGATCCACCAGAGACATCCAACCCAGCGGGCTAGGAAAAGGCGCAACGATAGTCCCATCAGTATCCGACGTCTCCTCCGCATTCAGAAGCACAGAATCACTCTGGCGGAAGCACTCCAACGCGCAACACCATCCTCGCAAGCCCATTGATACGCCCGATCTCGATATCCACCGATCGTGGGAACCTTTGAGCCCAAAAGATCCTCTAGGATCGAATCCGTCTTCTCCTAGACAGGAGTCTGCGCATGATCGTAGCTTCAAGAGCATCGTGTCGCCTACATTACCGCTACCGCCGCCTGTACATCGCTCCTCTAGTATCGCGGATAGTCCGTATAACAATCCCTATGACGACTACTTCCGAGACAGAGAGCCTTCTCGCACCGACTCCGTGTATGACAAGGCAGTCGATGGCGACGAAAACTTCAACAGGAACTCTCGTCGAGGTACAACGGATTCGTTCGAACGGTGCAGCACATTTCCCTTACGATTCGATGATACAAGGTCACGGAACATGAAGCCTTCTCCACTGCGGCCTTTATCAAACGAGACATACGATTCGGATATTCAGCCGATTAGCCCTCTGCATAGGGTACATATAAGCCGGACATCGAGCCATGACGGCCGAGAAATGGACGAGAAGAAGGGAAATAGAAGGAATGCTTGCGCCATCGGCCTCGCTATCGTGGCCATCATACTCGCTCTCGGCACTATGGCGTTCGCTGTCTTCACGTACGTGGAGCAAAGCCGGTATCAGAATGCTGTGGGCGGACTCACACAGTCAAGTGCAACGTATGACTCAGCTTTTCTACCAACTTCGAGTCCTACCTCAATGACTGGTACTCGGGTCCTCTCAAGCGTTTCCACGGTACCCTCGACTCCTCCACCCCCTACCACAACGACAACCCCTCCATCTCTGACTCATGCCTCGAGGACTTTAAGTACTGACGCTTCGACCACACTGCTGCGTCCTTCCTCTTTCCCAACATATCCTAGTCTGAGTACCGATATTCCTACAAGCACGACTACCACCACTATTGTTGTCACGCTGAGTTCCCATTCCGACACTACGAACCAGGGTTACGGACCCATAAACACTCTTCCCAGACACAAGGTATGGGGTACGGCATAGATAGTGTGGATGGTGTGCATGACGGATGGCATGACAGAGGAGAAAGTTCTACGAATTGGGAAAAGACTACTAGTATGTAATCTCATTTGTCTACGCAATACACTCCACCCCTCCCCCATCTTCTATCCCCATCACTATATCACTCATCGATATACCCTAAGAATTCGTATACAAAAGTCCAACATCCCCACTTCAGATACATCTACGAGACAAGAGCCCCGCTCTCCCACCCACGACATCGAATCCAACACGCCCCACCCCCCCTCCAAGCCACCCAAAAGGTCTTTTTTCCAGCGCTTCCAGACCTGTCTCATCTGCATCCACAGTCTCACACTCATCAGCATCGTCGTCTTCCTCGCCATCGTGGTCGCTGTCATCGTGTCCAAGTTTGGTGACTATATCGCTCATCCGTGGGAGGCGTTCAAGGGGGCTCTGAAACGCTTTTTGGGAGAGGAGAAGGATGAGACGAGGAAGTTGTTGCAGGGGTATTTTGAGGAGTGGAAGAAGAATGTTATGGAGGAGATCAAGGGGTTGGGGGGGAAGGTGGGAGGGAAGGTGGGGGGGTTGGGGGCGGATATTAAGGGGATTTTGGGATTGGGGTAGGGTGGAATTAGGGACTTGATGCGGGGTGATGGGTTTGGAGTGTGTGGGTTGATAGACTTCTTGTATTTTTTGAATTGTTTGGGGGACGGTGAGGTATTGGGTTTTTAGTAGTGTGTAACGAATTTTGAATTTAACCTTTCTTTTGTAAAGTTTCCTTTCGCATTCGGAGCCTATTTCCATGATAGACTACATATATACGCTCCTTCCAATCGTGTTTAGTTACGTGTATACGGGAAGGAGCGACGCGCGGTCACGTGCACGTGCGTTGGCGGGCCCTGGTCGGATCCGTTGACGTCGTCTTTGATGATTACATACGTGACCTCACGTATGAGAGACGCTCGTTTTAATACGTCGAAGGAGCTCAGAGGATGGTCGTAGGATTCTTTCTGGCCATCGTAAGATCTAGCTATGGCGCGGGGTTCTGCGATTGGCTCGGGCACGCGTCATACGAGCAGCCTCAACCACGGTTCTTTCTCTACAGCGAGGAGTCTGCGCTCTCCTCTCCATGGCTTCCCTTGTCGTCGCCATCTATTCATACTTCCCTAGCGACTTTCTAGGCACATAACACGCATCCTCGCAAGGCTGACGTCTCCCCGCCACTATGACTTCCGTCTTCTCCTCTCTAGTGCGCCCCGCGAAAGCGCAACGCGTCTCCAGTCATGAAAGCGCTGCTGAAAGTCTCGATACAGCGACAAGACGACAGTCCGCTTCCGAAGCCGATCCCGACCTGCGTGAGCTCAACGCCTGCCTGCAAGCTCTTACCGAGATCTTCCCCGATGTCCAGGCCGAAGTGTTCCGCGAGATGCTGTCGGCTTTCAGTGCCGAGAGCAGGCTGCAGGTCGTCACAGAGCAGGTGCTGAAGCACGCCAACAAATGGGTGCGGGGGCGCTATCGGATGCCCGCCGAGCAGGAAGAGCAGCGTGCGATAGCCTTGTATCAGTACAAGTACCGCAAGGTCGAGGCTGACAAGGACACGCGGGGCGTGCCCCTCGCAGTGCAGGACAAATTCCGGTCCCCCAACTACAAGGAAGCGGCGAAGGAAGCGCTGTACCAGGAGTTCAAGGGCCTGAGTCATTCGACCATCAAGGCGGTGCTGGCGGAGTGGAACTGGAGCTACACTTATGCACGCCCGACGCTGCTGGCACTCGCGAGCAACAGCTGGCGCTCGAGCATCACGAACTTCCTCATGCGCCGAAAGACGCCGACTGCTGCAGACCATCCCCTCGTCATGTGGCTCGCCCCGGACCCCAAGACGGGACGGGGCAGGAAACCGCTGCTCGTGAAGACGAAGAGCGCGGAGCTCGATCAGGAACTCTACGACACGTTGATTGTTCCCGAGATGGAGAAGCAGCAGAAAGAGCAGCTGCATCAGGATTTCGAACTGGCGCTGCAGTGGAATGAAGAAGAAGCAGAGAAGGAGGGCGAGATGTACGACTGCGAATGCTGCTTCATCCCGAACACGCTTCAGCAGATGTCGGCGTGCGACGTCGAGGGCCACTACATTTGCTTCCGGTGCATACGGCACGGTATCAACGCCGCGCTGTACGATCAGGGCTGGGCGCGCAACATAGATACCAGGCTGTGCACGCTCAAGTGCATAGCGCCCTCGACAGTCGTGGATGGCTGTCAAGGCTGCATACCCCTCTCCTTCATCCGACGTGCGCTGCTAGAAGAAAAAGACGGGGAAGACACCCTGCACAAGCTGCACGAGCGCTTCATTAGCGAATCAATGACGAAGTCAAAACTCCCACTGATCCAATGTCCATTCTGCTCGTACGTTGAAGTCGACGAACTCGCCCTCTCAGCCACGAACCTCTTCGCCGGTCTCCGAATCAAGCGCCGTCCACTCATCATCTCCTCTATCCCTATCTTTAAGCTCCTCTATTTCCAAGCCGCCCGAGTCTTCCTCACCTCCCTACTGCTAACCTTCTCGCTCATAGCACTCGTCAACTACACCCTTCCCCAGCCCTTTCCCCTCTTCGCACCTATCAAGAATGCACTCCGCCGCATCCACCTCAAGCGCCGAGGCCTGCGCTTCCAATGCCTCTCACCATCCTGCTCCCGCGCCTCGTGCCTTACATGCTCAGCTCCATGGCACGATCCACATACCTGCTACTCCAGCCAAGTAACCTCCCTCCGCCTCACCCTGGAACGCGCGACCACCGACGCCATCAAGCGCACCTGTCCCGTCTGCAACCTCGGCTTCATCAAGTCCGACGGCTGCAACAAACTCGTTTGCTTGTGCGGTTATAGTATGTGTTATGTCTGCCGTCAGGGTCTAAAGGTCGAGGGCTACAGCCACTTTTGCCAGCATTTCCGCATCATTCCGGGTCAGCAGTGCGCCGAGTGCGATAAATGCGATCTTTATCGCGTGGAGAATGAGGATAATGTCGTGGAAAGGGCGAGGGAGAGGGCTGAGAGGGAGTGGTGGGATAGTCAGGGTGAGGGGGGCGATAAGGGGTTGAAGAAGGAGGTTGTGCTGGATGGGAAGGGGAAGGGGGGTGGCTGGTGGATGAGGTTTGAGGGCTGGATTGAGAGTGGGGTGGAGGCTGTGGTTGTGTGAGGTTTGAGGTTTGAGGTTTGAGGGATTGGAGGGGTGGCTTGTGGAATCTGAAATTGGTTGGGATACCCGCGGGCGCTGTTCGCTTGCTTCGCTTTGCTTTTTTATTTACTTGGGATTATAGTCTTGGTTTAATCGATTGGTGCTTCTTCTGTCTTGTCTTGTCTGGTTTGGTTTGGAATGTATGGCTTTGTTGCTTTTGTGCTGTGGTGTCGTAGTAGTAGTAGTAGTAGTAGTAGTAGTAGTAGTAATGTCGTGAGGATTGAATTCAGAGTGTAGAATGTACTCACTCATGCGGGTATCGTAAACTATATCTAAGAGTCTATCGAAGTGATTATGTGATTGTGGAAGTGTGTTGGTTTATCGCTTTTGCTTGTTTCTGGGTAGTAGTGCGGATTGGGTTCTTTGGTGTATGGCTTGGTGTTGGTGTTTTGGAAGGATTTCTTGGTATATTGTTCAAGGTTATATTGTTCAAGGTTGGGATCATGGGGTGGGAAACTTTTGGATGGGTAGGGTAATGGTGGGTATGAGGGGAGAAGTTTGGGATTAATGAAAACTTGATGGGGATTAATAGTATGGTATGGTATTGCTAGTTGGGCGGCCTATAAATGTGAATGTGTTGGGATACGATCTCGTGTTCTACCTTGGGCAGCCAGGCAACCCTCAGCATTCCCAGTCCGAAGGTAATACGAGCGTATTCGTTCGTTTTTCCGCTGCTGAAGTATATAATTAGGAAAGGTTTAGCAACGGCGTTGCTTCCTAAGCATACGTGCGAGAAGGAGTTCCGCACCACGTGAAAAGTATCACGAAGTACTTGAGGAAGCTTACAAAAACGTATATTCCCTCTAGGATTTTTTTTTTTTGCATGCGTACCTTCCGCGCGAGAAGGACTTCGGTTCCGTGGCGCCGTACTCGAAGGAAATTTGGTCCATCAGGTACACGTGAGGTACATAGAGGCGCAGCACCTACACGCCCTCCACCTCGTATACACATGTACCGCACCACCGCCACACGGACCCGGATGTCGACCCCATCCAGCCATGTACGTAGTTTACCTTTTGCGAATTTAAGCTTTCAAGATGCCCTGAGATTGCGACGTGGCCTGTGAGTTGTGTTGTAAAAGCCGTAAGGGGAACGGCATTCGCTTAGATGCTCTGCATGGGGTGCTTTCGGACTTTGAACATGGTTAAGCTTTTTGTTTGGAAAAGCTTTGCTTTGATGCCTACGCGGGTCCCTTTGGCGTGTTTTAAACCTTTCTAAAAAATATAGAAGGGAACAATCGTGGAATGTGGGGAAGATGGTGTTGTAGTTTTCGTGTAGATGGGCTGTCTACATTGTAATCTCAACAGAATGTGCTAAACGCCCGTCAGCAGTGACGGACAGATGATGCATGGGGCGTTGAAGTAAATGGTCAAAATAGCATGGTATGTAGATGGTGTATATTGCTATTCTACCTGTACTGTTGCGGCGCCGTGTTTCGAGACCGGTGAAGGTATGAATTAAGGGCGTTCCGGTACTTCGGCACTCTAAATAGGTCAGCGTGTAAGGCTGTCTGTCGGATCCGGGGATGACATGTGCGTAAAAGCGGGACGGGAATAATGATTGGTATTGTATGTCCCCAGGAAAACAAGGGGAGCAAATCGAGTAAATGCTTCAGGCCGAATCTTTTCTAAAAGAATCTCGTATAATCAGGGCCGCGTTGCGTGCTGTACACTTGCTGTGTGTGGAAATTGTTAAAGATAGCAAAGTAAGCAGTGTTGTCTGCATATCCGCCAGAGGGTGACGTTGCGTGTCCTCGTTGACTGGAGCAAAAGGAGGACTGTTCGGAGCCTTGCGGCTTATTCCCTCGGCCAACGTTGGTTTTCTCCAAGTATGGAGATTTGGCTGATGCCAATGCAAAGTTGATGATTGTGCAGTCAACGGTGAGGAGTGAATTGCCGAGGCCAGACATTGGCCTTTCCCGAAAAGGTCCGATATCACGTGTGCACTGCCGCACAGACTTCAACATGACCCAAAATAACGGCGAACGATAGACGAACGCCGTCAGATCAGTGATCACCCCACATCACCAACAGCGACTCACCCAAGCTTTTCTCGGCACTTCTCACCCTTATAATTTTACGTCTTTAGCCTTGCGGAAATATGCTCACTGCGTTCCATTGGGCCGCCTGACGCCCAAGTGTGTCTCCTCTATGAGCTGCAGAAGCTGAATAGCTGAAACACTTCCAGGCACCAATCTGGCATCAGCTCCTCTACCACACCTCACACCCGTCCCGCCCTCGGGCTAGGCGATGACAGGCACGAGGCATCGTCCCGTTTGACTCCGACCAATCTAGAGCGTGCCCCCATCAGAGATGCTTGGAGACCGTAGTCAAGCTGTCTTGCTTTAGGCAGTTCGGCTTTAACATCATCTACCTTCCGTTTTGAAGCCATACTTCCGGTCCCTCCGTATGGTCATCACAAGAATGAATTGTGTAACCTTTCGCCCGTCTGGAAAGAAGGCGCCCAGCTACAGTTAACGTCAGCGGACATTCCAAACCGCCATTCACTTCCAGGTCTCACGCTCCCTTGAAGCCATACTCAGCACAAGCAACAAGCTACGTACTAGTGGAGAGTATAAGCCTCGGTTAGCCTGCTAGGACCTCGCGCTTGACCATTGGTAGTTTAGCGACAGCAACCTCACAAAGACCTACCTGAACAGCCTGCCTTGGGAGAAACCGAACCTCTCCGCTTCACTGCCTGTCTGTGACGAGAAACCAAAATGGAGCGAATGATATCCATGTATTCCTGAAACTTCAACAAGGTGGCGGACTATCCTCACATGGCGTTCCTCCCGTGTTTCCCAAGCACTCGTCTATATGCAGCTGACCTACCAGAGCGCTTAGCAAGGGTCTTTTTCCATAGCCAGGCCCTTGCTCATGCCGCCATCAGCTTCAGTGGCGCCTTGCTCTAGAAACACATGGGGACATCTCGGACTTGGAGCCCTTTGCGAGAGCCTTGAGTCGTCTACACGTTCTGGTACCTGCATTTTGGCTTTCATCACCGCCCGGCGGACCTCAATGGTGCGGTAAGGCAAACATCTGAACGGTCGATGACTGCGGAATCTGGCCTTGCAATGTCGAATACGGGCGAAGGGATTAGGTCGCCAACACATTCTCTGAAGGATCCGTATGTCCATCAGTGAGAATGAGAGACTCGATAGGTGTACTATACAGTGGATTGCTTATCGATTACTGCTCGTTATGGCGGCTCCAGATTGATTGATCTCCACGTGGAACAGATGGAAGCTAGACGCGGCTATCTTGGGTATGGCACTAGCTGTGATTGTAAGGTGGGTTTCTTTTGCCGACTAATAGCAGTGTAGTTCATCCCACCATTTCCTTTGCACAGGCTTTTTCTGGAGGTCCTAGGCGGTCTACGGACAGTGCTCGCACTGACGGCGCATACACTTGGCCCGCTGCTCACTAGTGCCCGCCTACAATCACCTACAGGGATCTGCGGCGTCGTTTGTGAGTGTAACATGGCTCCAAACCCGTGCATGCGGCCAACGCCCTACCGGAATCTCGCCTTGGAGGGGGATGTGCGTTTGTGACTGTCCGTACAAGGCGCCCCAAGCTGGAGAGGTGACTGTCGTGTTCGTATAAAGGTGGGCGGTTCGGCAACTTCTATTTAGCATCACAACTTCATCTTCTTCACCAACATCTTCAGTCTTTTCCATTGAGGCTTGCCTCTAGTCATTCTTTGCATCCAACTTTGCTATATTCACTCTTTTATCTGCAACGCAGTTTAACCACTACACTTCCAACTTACCCTTTCAACCACCTTCAACCACTAACCAATTCTATCCTTCAAAATGCAGTTCAGCACTTCTTACATCATTGCTGCTAGCCAGCTCTTCGCCGTTGCCTTTGGCGCTCCCCTCATCCAGTCCACCGCTCCGGAAGCTCGTGGTCTCGTTGAGCGCGCTGCCTACAAGGTCTTCGGTGGTGACGGGTCCGCTGGTCAGGGATGGCCTAAGCAGTCCGAATGGAAGGACTTTGAGAGCCTCTGGAAGGCCAATGAGCCGACCATGAAGAAGTCTTGCGCCCAGTTCCAGCAAAAGGACAACACTCAAGAGGAGATCAACAACATCAAGGCGGCTATCAAGGAGGTTGCCGCCAGCACCAAGATCCCCGATGCCTTTATCCTCTCCATCGTTATGCAGGAGTCCAAGGGCTGCGTCCGCGCCCCTACCACCAACTACGGCTTCGACAACCCGGGACTCATGCAGTCCTTCAACGGCAAGGCTTCCTGCTTCAACGTCAGCCCTTGCCCCAAGGACAAGATCGTCAGCATGATCAAGGAGGGTGCGGGTGTCGGTCTTGAGGCCGGTCTCACCCAATCCATCAAGGCTGCTGGTGGCAGCGATGCCCAGACCTACTACAGGGCTTCCCGTGTCTACAACTCTGGCTCCGCCCCTGTCGGTGTCAACCTAGGTACCGGTATCGCCACGCACTGCTACTCTTCCGATGTTGCCAACCGTCTCATCGGCTGGGACGACTCCTCCGCCCACGGTTGCGAGGAGGCCACTATCGGCTCCAAGGGTGGATCTTCCACCACCACCACCACCACCCCCAGCACTCCTAGCACTCCCAGCACTTCTACCGCCTCGGGACCCAAGGCTGTCGGTGCCTCTGCCAGCTGCAAGAAGTGGTACACCGTCAAGGCCGGCGACAACTGCTCCTCTACTGGTGTCACTGTCGGTGACCTCGTCAAACTCAACACCAGCTTGAAGTCTGACTGCACCAACCTCCTCTCCGGCACCTCTTACTGCATTGCCGCTTAAACGCAGTCTCTCCTCCTCCTCCTCCTCCTCCATCACCTCCCTCGAGGACAACGCGTTGAACGACTTGTAACATTTTCTTTATTTATCCATGTACTAGATATTCTTTTAGCGGGCTGGGTTTTACGTGTCGCATGTTGGTGGGTGGGCTTGTATGAAGGATCCTATGTATCATTTGTTCTTTTCTTTTCTTCGCTTCTTGGTTACAATACCTTACCTACTTTTCGCATAGACAAATTTCATCACCCATCATCCTCATCGAGCATCCCTCCATCTTCCTTCACCTGTCTTCCCCTTGACACCGATCCATCGGAAATAAACTCTAACCACTGCCAAAACTCTCCCTCTCCCTCTTCCTCTTCCTCTACATCTCAAATTATAAACAGACCTCCACTCCCACAGACCATTTAACCTACCCAAACAAGCTTCGCCCCAAGCGGCCGGCCCCCAAGAGCCTGGAAAAATTCCTGTCCCTTTTAGGCCGCGTTCCCGTACATATATGCCATCTGTGCGCATATACGCAGTGCGCATCTAACGCATCGGACTTCGTGGTCATGGGAATCCTTCCTCCCTTCCTTCCTTCCTTCCTCTATTCCTCTTCCCGACAACGCGTGCGCGTTCGTCCGTGTGCCGCGCGAAACGACCGAACGAAGCGAACTGAACGAACACCGCTGATCCATTTCCCGTTGTTGCTGTTGTTGCTGTTGATGGGAAGTGGAACGGGTTGGGGGTGAATGCTTTTCTTGACATCGGGGTGTTAGGGGGTGTGGAACGTTCTTTTTTTCCGTGGGGATTTTTTTTTTGGTTGGTTGGTTGGTTGGTTGGTTGGTGTGATGGGGTGTGTTTGTTCTTCTCATTGCTCATGTTCTGCTCGCGTAGAGGTGCACGGGGCGTATGCGAGGTGAGGTGAGATTTTCTATTATTGATGTGGTGCTTTCGCTGCATACTCCGGATACGAAGCGAAGTCGCCCTATAATGGCACGGACGGGCCACGTCGTGAAGTTGTGGGAAATCTATCGTGACTTTGAGTTTGCCAAGGTACTTTCCCTCCCTTTGTTAGATGTTTTGAGCTGCTCCCTCGCAGTTGGGTTTCTTTGTAAAAGATGTTTATAGAATATATGATTGATTAAGGCTTGGGTTTTGGGGTTTGGGGTTTGGGTATCTTGGTAATACCGTACCGGTGGGTACAGGATCGAGCATCTCGTTATGGGTCTGATGAGTGTCTAACTAACTCTACCGGTGCCTCGTTTACTCTTCTTACTGTCAAGAGAGCGTTTCTCGATTCATGCATATGTACCAGCTACCCAAGTGTCTTTCCTACGTTCTTTTGAAATTTTGGACAATTTTAGCTGTTCGTGTTGGACTATACGTGGGCCGTGCCAATTAACAAGCCCAAATTGTAAGAAAACATGTAAACCTTATTCCATCCCACCCTTCCCCTCCCTTCCCTTCCCCTCCCTTCCCTTCCCTTCACCATCTCCCGATCCGTCCCCCTTTCCCGATAAGCCCGTATCGAAATGGTGCCATCTATAGCGGTCCTTGCGTCTACTATGGCGAGGTTATTGCGCTCGATATAGTTCGCTGTTTTCTGCTTCTCGAGCACCCATTCTTGACACTCTTCTTCCGAAGCTTTGAGGGATTCCGACGTGAAGGGTTCGTTGGCGGTGAGTGTGCTTTTTAGATTTCTTCTGTTGGTTGGGCAGGTGCGGGGTTCGACGAGGTGGAATTGGTTGGCTAGGATTATAGGGATAGACTAGGGGACTAGGTGTTAGTAAGGGTGGGTTATGTACGGGGTTGGCTTCCGAGGCGGTGCAGAATAGCATGCATGGTGCGTGTCGTATGGTGTAGATAGTAGGGGATAGGAAGAATGACTAGTTCGAATAGGCAGTATATCTATAAGACGGAGAGAAGCCTTATTGCCGTTTTCGTTGTGGACCTGCGCCGTTGACTACGTCGTTGTGTAAGGGTAAGCAAGTGACGTCACGCCAGGACTCTTGTTCTTAACCTTATATGAAGGGAGAGGTATCTAGTACAATGTTTATTTCCCGGCTACTTTTGAGCGAGACGAGGGTTTTCTTACTCTTGTCAGCCACTTAATACATACAACATAGACAAACAACGAAAACACCCAAGAACCTACAAATGAACAACCATTATTCATTGAATCCAAATCATGATATCTAGTCTTCCACAACTATACCACTCCACCAAGCCCTCCTCTTCATCTACGCCAAAAAGTAGGTTTCCCCACTCATACGACAATATCAAGTGCCGCACCAGCCAGCCAGTCAGCCGTTCATCCACAACGCCAGTGGCCCCAAACCACGCATAAAAGACGTTAGACCCGCTAAACCAAACATGCCAATAACGGAGCATATATCCCCAGAATACATAGCGCCTTATAACACCATCCCGACGAAAACTTCTACCAATCATGCTCCCTTTCCTCCTCATTCTCTTTCGCATTCACAGACTCCCGCTCAGAAGAAATAATACATAGTCCCCCCCGTAGCCGTCAAACCCACACCGAACCACCACCAGTAATCCGCCTTTGCTGACCGTTTCTCCATGATAGTACGTTTCAGAGGAGATGTATCGCGCTTGACCTTTGACGTGGCTTTCGAGCCAGCCGTCGCGGTAGTGAGCGGGTTGAGTGTGCTAGTGGGGAGCATACTTGGCGGGGTCAGTGCGAGGTAGAGAGGCATCATGGGGGAGCCGTCGAATTTGTAGAGGTTAAGGCGCTTGATTTGGTGGTAGGTGTCTGTTACGACTTCGTATTTCTGCGGGGGTTATTATATCAGTGTCGTGGAAAGGAGGGTGGGATGGGAGAATCAAGTACCTTGAGCAGTTCCGTGGAGTTATAGCGTGTGTATACTGCATGTTCGTATGCGCATGGATCGGAGTATAATTGGCGACCGTCGACTTTGATGGGTGAGAGTGAGAGTGAGCCGTTAGTGAGCACTTTGAAGCTGCCGTGCTGCCATTGTATGATTCCTTTCGGACATTTGGGGTTCGTTGCTGCATCGTCTCGTCAGCCATATATCCTCTTCCCTCTCCCCCCTCTCCACAGATCCAACAGAGCACTCACGATTCGCAACCGCGCGATAATACGCCTCCTCGAAAAAGCCATCACTACTGAACGAGTACGAAATGCCGGTATGTTTCGGCTCCGTAAACGTCTCGTCGACCGGATTGTAGAAGCCCTACGATTCCCCAGTCAGACCAAAACCGCGCCTCCCACACAACAGACATACCGGCCCCGTAAGCGTGGAATTACTCTTACTGCTCCACGTCCCCACCAGCGCCGTAGGCACCGCAACCGAATCCGTAGTCTGCGCATGCACGAAACCGAGACCCGCGGCCATGACGCCTAGTGCCGAATACAAGTTCACCATGATGTTCACGAGCGTGCGATTGCGATTCCGAAGCGAGTGTAAAGGGTCGGCGGTGCGCGGATATGTTGTGGGTGGGTGGGTGAATCGAGGGTGCGTGCGAAGTGAAGTGACGTGAAGTAGTGGGAATGTTGATCGATTGAGGCGCCGCTTGTATCGAGGAGGAATGAACGATCTGCCGCTAGCTCGCCACACCCCTGTCCGTTTGCGCGGCTCGCTCCTGCCTTAGCCACAGATTGTCATCACCGCACCGGTACCGGCTTTTTTATTTGCGGGGAGAGGGAAAGGGAAACAGGAATCCATCATGGCATCGATGATTGCGCTGAAGAAGGAGATGAGGAAGAAGGTCAAGACGATACTATCAGAGGTGTCCGACACGGCGGCAGCAACACAAAGTGAGTTCAGCTACACTACGGCCGGATGATAGCGACTGACAGCCACCAGCAGCCAATGCGACCAAGACTTTCCTCGCACTTCCAGAGTACAAAGCCGCAAAACGGGTAAGTGTCTACCTCTCCATGCCTGCGGGTGAGATATCAACAACTAGCATCGTGAAAGATGCGCTCGCGAATGGGAAGCGGGTGTTTATTCCGTATACATATGAGCCCACTGTACGAAGGGACGGGCAGCCTAGATCTGTCATGGACATGGTGGAACTGCACTCGCTTAGAGACTTTGAATCATTTGAGCCGGACAAGTGGAACATCCCAACCCCGTCAAGAGCATCGTTGGAATCACGTGCAAACTGCTTTGGCGGTGTCGGTCTCACCAACGGCGAAGACGGCGAAGCAAAAGACGAGGCGGGCCTGGACTTGATCGTCATGCCCGGCATGGCCTTCGACGCCTCCTTCGGCCGGCTCGGTCACGGAAAAGGCTTCTACGACTACTTCCTTCGCAGGAGTCAACTTGGGCCGCGGATGCCTTTTCGCGGTAAGAACTACTGGTATTCTGGATTCGGGCATGCTAACTAACCACAAAAAGTTGGCCTTGGGCTGACGGAGCAGCTGCTACCGCCCAGCGAATCTGTGCCCATGGATACCTCCGACTTCCGCCTGCATGCTCTCGTTACGGGGGATGGAGAGCTCATAGTTGCCTCCAACGCAGTCCACCGGTCACTGCATCTGTTGGATCAGCGAGATGTTGTCGCCCTTGAGTAGCACTTGGCCTGTCGCATGTCAGCAGGTTGAACCAAGCAAACAAACGCCAAGCCTGCTCACCGAGTCTCCTCCGCTCTTCTGCGCTGTCCTTCTTTGCCATGGTGACCTCCACAGCATCGTCAATGACCAGGTTCATGAACTCGTCGAAGCCCTGCCATGGTCAGCAGCCGCTCTTCACGTTGCTTCACGTCGGGTTGGTGGCGCACGCACCCTGAGCTTGCCCTCGATCCGCATCCCCAGGTTCTCGTACAGCCATATTGACACGACGGCGCGCGCCTGCAGCAACTTGAAGATGAAGTTGATCGGGGGAAGGAGCACTGGACCGCGTTAGTGTGTCGGGAAGGCGCGAATGCTGTGTGCAGGCAGGTGCGTACCTTTACCCCCGCCGCGGCCTAGAAGTCGCGTTAGCTGTGGCCGTACAGGCTCGCCATGTTCGGGGCGCACTCACCACCGGGACGTCCAGACATTGTGTAGAGCTGTGTATGTAGAGGGAGTTGGGGCTGCGCTCAAGTGCTGGGGGAGCTGGTGCAGTGGAGCTGACGGGTCGAAGCTCCGACAAAATCTCAAGGCAGGCAGCGGAGGCTTGGCGGTGCGGGACCACTTTGTCTATGCAGCCTCGACCGTAACTTCCTGTTCTGCAAACAATACACAACAGCCACACCCGCGCCTTCCGTCTACCTCCCGGGGCCGAACACAACGCACGCACATTGCCCCATCTGCCGTCCAAGTCACGAGACGCCCGCCCGCGCCGGTTCATGAGCGCTCAATAGACGTGCCCCACCATCGTCCCCTTCCACTCGCCCTCGCAGCCCGTGAGGACCACGCAGACATGGCCGCCAACGGGGTTCAGCAGCCCTTCTCGCCGCAGGGTGTGCTGGCTGCACACGGCACCATGGCGTCGGGCGCGGATCGTGCGCAGAAAGAGCAGGCGCATCAGTATCTGGAACGCTTCCAGAAGTCGGTAGGTGGGACGCCGGGGCGGCGATGCAGAGATGCTGATGGTCCGGACAGGAAGACGCATGGACGACGACGCTCGGCATGCTCGAGGCGAACACGGTGGACGCCGCCGCGAAGCTGTTCGCCGCCACGACCCTCAAGGGAAAGGTGAGACACGCCGCCATCGCGAGGATCGCGAGTATCGAGTATCCGAGGGTTGGGGCTAACTCGCCCAGATCGTATACGACCTCCACCAGCTACCCCGCGAGCAACTGCCGAATCTGCGCGATTCGATAATGAGGAACCTGGCCACCTTCCATGCCGGGCCCAAGCCCACAAGACTGCAGCTGTGCGTTTGTTTGGCGAACCTGGCCATCCAGATGACGGAATGGAAGGACGTGCTGGCCCTCGTTGTGGCTACTCTAGGCTCGAATCCCTCCACGCTGCCCTGTGTCCTGGACTTCCTCCGCGTCCTCCCAGAAGAAGTCACACATGGCCGAAAAATCGCTCTCACAGTACGTTCGGTCGAGTCACCACCACCCGCCACCTTACCGGCACATCCCTGCGCTATCGCGGTATGATATTGGAAGATAGTCTAATGTATGGTCTTGTCAGGAACACGAGTTGCAAATGAGGACGGCGGAGTTGATCGACGAGAATGCGCAACAGGCCCTCGCCCTCCTCGTCCAGTATGCGCAGTCGTCGCGTAAGTCTCCCAGCCCGCTTGCGACATGCAGCTAACCTGTGTAGCCGCTGCCGCCCAGAACCCACAACTACTCCACTGCGTCTCTTCGTGGATGCGCGAGATATCACTCGACAGCATACTGACCTCCCCGCTGTTCAACGTCATTTTCAATGCCCTCGCCACGTCGGAATCCTTCGACGCCGCCGTCGACTGCATATGCAACCTGATATCCGAAACCCGCGATGTGGACGAGACGATGCAAAGCATTATGCTGCTGTACCCGAAGGTGTTGGCATTGCGGCCATTGCTCGCCGAAGCCGCTCAAGAGGAGGATGCGGACAAGTACAGGGGGGTTGCGCGGATATTCGCAGAGGCTGGCGAGGCCTGGGTGCTTCTGATTGCACGGCTGCCCGCCGAATTCCGAAGTCTTGTCGAGGCTGTTCTGGAGACTGCTGCTCTGGACAAGGAGCGCGACGCAATCTCGCACACCTTCAAGTTCTGGTACGACCTCAAGCAGTACCTCACTCTTGAGAAGTATGCGCAAGCGCGAGTGCAGAGCATCGATGTGTACTCCAAGCTGGTCGACATCATGATCGGCCATCTTCAGTACCCGAAGCCGGAGAGCGGTGACGAGAAGGACCTGTTCGAGGGTGATCGCGAGCAAGAGGAGAAGTTCCGGGAGTTCCGACACCAGATGGGCGATGTTTTGAAAGATTCGTGCGAGGTGATGGGCGTTACAGACTGCTTGCAGAAACCGTACACCCTCATCCAAAGCTGGGTCCAGACATACGGATCACAGGCCGCGCCAAATCACGTTCCGGAATGGCAGAAACTCGAGGCATCATTGTTTGCGATACGGGCAATGGGACGAATGGTGCCACCGGATGAGAACGTCATGCTGCCCCAGCTAATCCCATTGATCGTCGCCATACCGGACCATCACAAGGTCCGTTTCCAGGCTGTAATGGCATTGGGTCGGTATACCGAATGGACAGCCCATCATCCAGAGACGCTGCAGCCTCAACTGGACTTCATCATGGCGGCTTTCGAACATGGGTCAAAGGACGTCACTCGAGCAGCGGCACTGGGGTTCAAGTTTTTCTGCAACGACTGCGCCAGCTTGCTTGTCAGCTTCATCCAGCCGCTACAGCAATTCTATGCCAAGTACCTGAATAACCTTCCGGTGCAGAGCCAAGAGGATATTACGGACGGTGTAGCTTCAGTCGTCGCCAAGGCGCCCTTGGACCAGATCTATCCGACTATGAAGTTGTACTGCGACCCGATATTACAATACCTCATGAGCGTCGCGAACCAGGCCAAAGGCGAACCAGAGCAGAAGATTCTCGCAGACAAGATAAACCTCATCACCATCTTTATTGAGATGGTGAAGCCCCAAGTACCGCCTGGACAGGAGCACCCCGCAGTCAAGTACTGTTTCGAGGTCTTCCCCGTACTAGGAAACATCATCACACACTTCTCGAAGAGCGTACCGATACTTGAGCGAGTGTGTCGGTGCTGGCGATTTATGGTTCTTTCCTACAGGACCGCGATGCGACCACTGCTCCCCGAGCTAGCGAACAAGCTCATCCAAGGATTCGAAGCGTCACGGCAGGGCTGTTTCCTTTGGGCAACGGCTTCGATTGTCCGCGAGTTCTCGGCTGGAGTGGAAGAGATCGATGCAAGCCTCGCAAACGACGTGTTCCAGTTCTACGAGCAGCAAGCCAAGACCTTCCTCCGGATACTGAACGAACTGCCACCGGAAGACCTGCCCGACCTCATCGAAGACTTCTTCCGCCTGAGTGCCGACATGGCCCTCTACTTCCCGTCCGAATCCATCATGTCCCCGCTCATGGAGACCATCATCGCTGCCGCATGCTCCTCGCTGACCCTGCTCAAGGAAGAGCCCATACTGGCGAGTCTCCACTTCCTCCGCGACCTCCTCGGTTACGGACGAAACTTCTCCCCCTCGTCCTCCTTCGACAACACGCGCCACGAAGTCCCTCAGCAGATCCAAGACCGCGTCAAACAACTCATCGTCACTTCGGGCGTCGAGCTCGTCCAGCGCATCATGACGGGCATGATGTACTCGTTCCCCGAAGGCTGCTTCCCCGACGCGTCCGGCGTGCTTCTCGACCTTTTCGAGTTCATGCCCGAGCAGGTCGCGGGATGGGTCCAGCAGACGGTCGGCATGCTACCCCAGGGAAGCATCACCCCGCAGGAGAGCGAGAGGTTCCTGAACAATATCCGACAGCGCATCCAGTCGGGCGATATTAGGATGATTCGCACTATTCTTCAGGACTTTACCGCGAGTTATCGAAGGAGGAATGTTGCGCCTAGGGAGGGATTGGGGAGGCTGGAGGCTAGTCGGTTTAGGTTTGCTGGATGAGTGAGGTGATGGGTTGGGTTGGGTTAGATTAGGTTTATGATATGGGTATGTGCGCATGTGCATGGAGGGGTTAAAGAGGACATTTATTCCGTGATTAGTCAGTGCAGTATGTATGGGATGAGACAGCAGTCATGAATGAATGGATGTATGGATGAATGGGCATTATTGGGGTGGGGGAAAGATGGTGGTTATTTGGACAAATCTTTTTTTCCCCCCGAGACAGAGACTTTGACGATTTATATATGCCTCTCCCCTCCCCTCATTTCCTCTTAAAACTTTTTTTTTTACTTTTTCCTTCTTGCCTTTTCTTGTGGTTCGGGTGGAATGGGATTGGGACTGTGTGGTTTGAGTTTGAGCTTATTGGGGGGGGGGGGGGGGTTCACTCATTACGATGTTTCACCACGAACCACGATACGACATTCTACAAAAAATGGAAGAGGAGGGAATGAGGGAGGGGAGAGGAGGGAATAGATAAGATAAATAGATAGGTAGATGAAGTTCTATCGTATCAATAAGCACATTTTCCTTCTCTTGCTTTTTGTATAATTCTTTTTTTTCCTCCCCGTTGTATGGCTTGTGTGTGCGTTTAGGTTCAGGTTTAGGTTTGGCTTTAGTATTTGCATTTGCATTTGCATTTGCATCTATATACGTAGTAAGAGAGAGAGAGAGAGAGAGAGAGAGAAAGACGAATAAATAAAGGACGATACAAGGGAGAAGTAGAAAAGGATAGAGATAGAGATAGGGGGTTCACAGTGCATTAGATGTAAATAAATGCATACTATACTATACTAGATCATGCGAATGCATTTCCTATTCCAAGGACTAAAGTAAAGTAAAGTAACTAGGGAGTAGCAGTAAGAGCAAAAGAGATAGATGGATAGATTGTTCAAATCAAATCAAATCAAATCACATCGCCTTTTCATGCCTATCCTACCCCATCATTCTCCTCGCCTCTCCATTCCGTCCATGCGAAAAGAAAACAACAATCTAGATGCAGTGCTCCTAGGTAGGTAGGGAGTAGGGAAAGAGGAAAAATTATCACGTTAACACTACCATGCGTGCAAGCAAGCAAGCAAGCGAAGCATGGCAGTGACAGAGGTGACTTAACATTTGTCAAAGAGTGTGTGTAGGAGCGAAAAAGCAGACCAACAACACTCCCGACAAGGCAAAGATATTAAATTACCAAGGGAAAAACGGTGTAGGGTATCACGTTACCCTATTCTATTCTCGACCGGAAGGGAAGAGTAGAAATAGGGCAGAGGTGACTAAGTTTTTTAGTCATGGGGGGAGGGTGTCTATTGAAGCGTCTCCTCGGTGATGGTAGAGGGTTCGGCGCTTGAGCTCGCCGTCTCAGGAGCAGGAGCAGCAGCAGAGTCAGATGCGGAAGCAGAATCGTCTAGGGCACGGAAACCGTCGGGCGTGATGTTTACAGCGCCAGCTTGCAGGAGCTGCAGAAACCAGTTAGCAACGTAGTTTACACGTGATCACGGGCGTAGGGAAAGACTCACAGCTCTGCTCAGATCATCAATCAGATCCTCCGGATCCTCAATGCCCACACACAACCTGATAATGTCTTCGGGCATCTTCCTCTCCGCCCGCGTCTTCGCATCGATACTCGCATGGCTCATGCGGCACGGCATACTAATCAAACTATTCACACACCCAAAACTCACGCTAATAGCCCACAGTCTCGCGCTCTCCACAATGCGCTCACTGACTAGTACATCTCCCGTTTCAAACGATAAAACAGCGCCAGCCCCGCGCGCCATGCTCCAGTGCAGCGTGTACTGGGGATGCGATTTCAGGCCCGGGTAGCGCACTTTGAAGCCGTGCGACTCGAGGAACTCGGCAATGCGCTGCGCGTTCGCTTGTTGCTTCTCCATTCGTACTCCTAGCGTTTTGATGCCGCGGAGCAGAAGCCATGAATCGAAGGGTGCGAGGCCGCAGCCTGAGGCGTTGATGGTGAAGTAGAGCTTCTCGCCGAGGGCGGAGTCGTTGATGGCGATTACGCCGGCCATGAGGTCGTGGTGGCCGGAGAGGTATTTTGTGCCAGACTCGTAGACGATGTCTGCGCCGAGATCGAGCGGGTTGAGCAGCATGGGTGAGAGCATGGTGTTGTCTACGGCAACGACGGCGGCCGGGTTGGCGGCATGTGCGATAGAGGCGATAGAGGGGATGTCTACGACCTTGATAAGGGGGTTGGTAGGGGTTTCGAGGAGGACCATGGCGGTCTTGGGGTTCACAACGGCGCGGACGGATTCCGGGCTGGTGGTGTCGACGTGGTGCACGACAATGCCACCGTGGGTGGAGAGGTATTTAAGTAGACGGTGGGTTCCGCCGTAGAGGTCGTCGCCGGTCACGACTTCATCGCCTGGACGCAGCATGCGGGTGATTACGTCGAGGGCGCCCATGCCCGAGGAAACGACGAGTGCGCGGTTCGCGTTCATAATCTTTGCGAGGTGGCGCTCCAGGTGTGTGCGTGTGGGGTTTCCTGAGCGTGTGTAGTCGTACTCGCCGCCGCCGCCCGTCGCGGACTCTTGCTTGAAGGTCGCAGACTGGTAGATGGGCACAGAGCTGGCATTGTACTGGTCGGTGCCTTCGGTATACACCAGCTCTGTTGCAAGAGCGTACTTGCGGCCGTTCCGCGGTGTGCTGGGTGCAGGGGAAGGCGGGAGGTCATGGCCGTCGATGTCGTGCGTCAGGAGGGCTTTCCCGACGCCATTGGCCTTTCCCTTGGAGCCCTCCGTCTGAGGAGAGTCCGACATGGCTATGTTTTTCCGAAGTGTTGCGGCTTCACTGATGAACTTCTTTACGTTGAACGCGGAGTCGAATGACGTAACCGCTACTTTGTTTCGGCAATGTGAGCTATGGTCGCTGTTGAAAGCGAAGACGTGAGTAATGAAGCAAGGAAGAGGAGGGAGGAATGAGTCGGTAGGAGAGAGAAGGAAGCAAACAGCAAGAGCCAGCACGACTTCACTTTTGTTACAGTCACAGTGATCGCTCCGCTGCTGGTACGTATTGCACCATCTGCCTGCCACCGCATTGGCTCGCTTAGTAGCTCTCCGAACTCGGCCCGCTCGCCCATCTCTTCCCCAGATTAGTCATCGCATCCACTGCTAGATGCTATGTGTTCACGAATTTCCGCATGCTGCCAATTATTCCAAGAACGCTTTTAGTTACATATCATACCAGAGGACCTATACCCTTGTCCATCGGAGCTTTGTGCAAGGAAGAGTAAGAATACAGGATAAACGATTGACCTCCAAACCATCGCTAACGCCAATGCTTGCTCGCCGTCAACCCTTGCCGGAGCCCCAACTGCCGTGACGTCAATAGATTAAACCTCCAAGGAGAAATACACATTCCAAAACCAGCCCGAATACCCATCCGTGTGCAGAACCAAGGCGCCAACGCGAATAAACAAACGTGTTTCAACGGGGTGTGATGGCAGGCACCATCTTGCGCGGATGCAGGTTGATGTGAAATTCGAATATGCCTTCCTCGGTACCGCAGTAGAGCGTGCGACCATCCGGACTCATGGCGAGACCGGCGGTGCGGAGCCCGTCGTTGGGGTTGTAGGGGCTGCGGTTGGCTCGTCGGTATCCCATATTGCTGAGGTTGTAGGAGTTGACTGTGGTGCCCTCGCGCGCGACGCGAAGACGTTCTCGCATCGCCGTGAGCTGTCGGAGACGTCGGAGCTCGTTGCGGAGTTCGGGAGTAGCGGCATGGCGTGCAGACGTCTCCGAAACCACAACATTGCTTGCAAGCGCATCTTCCAATGTGCGCCAGGCGTCGTCGGTAGAGGCGATGATCTCGTTGTGGTCACGACGGGCCTGCGCGGCCTGCGCGGCCTGCGCCGAGCTTGTCACGTGCGCTTGCGCTGCGATTGGGTTCGGCGACCGTGTAGTAGCCATGCCTGTGATGTTGGTGTGAGGGGCGTCCCTGTTGCCGGCGCTCTCGTTGAGAGAGACAACGACAGAAGCTTGTCGGCGCGGAGCTCGCCACTCTGCACCTCGGTGGATCTGGCGAGCACTCTCTGACATGAATTCGGAGAACGCCTCGAACATGGGCCGATGAGCTGGAGGTTCTCGCTCCCTAGCGCCGCTGAATGCAATCGTCAGTGCTGCGTCTAAAAAGGTTCAAGAATCATCATACCTTCGATTCTGAGCTATGTAGTTGATACTGCGTGGCGTAGGTACTTGCTCACGCGCCGTGTCTCGTTGTCTGGTGGTGCGAAGAGTCTCGAGCACCTGTCTTTCTTGGGCTGTGAGGCCGTGAGGATCGTTGTCAGACTCCACCACTCCACGATGGCGATTCTGCACACGCCTTCGCTCCGTGGTGTCCATGTAGTCGTACGCGAGGTTGACAGCAGCAGCGTTTCCCTCCGTATCGAGCGTGCGGTGGTATTGGCGAATGAAAGCTTCCTCCTCTTGCAAGTTGTTCAAGGTCGGATTAAGCTCCACGTCAAAGTCGGCAATCTGAACCTTGTCGAGACCCTCCTCTTTTTGATCCAGTGTCAGAACCTGCCTGACCTTCAGTCCGCACCGAAGGTCAGCTATGCAGACTCTGGCTTGGTCCTCACTCCAGATGAGAAAGTCCCACGGCGCAGGCGAGAATTGCATGGTTCTCACTGCGCCTGGGCCCGCAACGCTACCATGCAGGTCGGGCCGGGTGGAGCTGATGACATGGATGATGGCTTCTTCGCCCTCTTCGCAGTGCATGAGCAGGTCAATGTCGAAGACGGTAATGTACCCGCTTTCCGACCCCACGGCACAGAGGCGCCCCGAAGGCGACCAGGCCGTAGTGAAGTAGCCCTCCAATGACGACTCGGAGGGAACAAACAGACACACCTCGTGGATCAGAGTCCAGTCTGGCGGGTCCACCTGCTCCTCGGTCGTCTTCTTGGGGCTTCCGGACTTGCTCCTGGTCCGCTTGAAGAAGTATCCAATGTGCTGGTCTCCAACGGCGACCAGGAGCTCTCCGTCGGGGGAGATGGTCGCATGGTTCATCGGAAACGGGAGCCATAGTTCCGTGACCTGCTCGTGTGTGCTGAGGGAGAATATGCGCACCGACTTGTCGTTGTTCGTGAGCACAGCCACCACATCGTCTTCCCCGTCGTCCTCGGCCAGCTTGTGTATTGATATCGAGTTGACGATGTCGTCGCCAATGGTGGCGAATTTGGGAGTGGCGGGCGAGGCGAGCAATGGCGGGCGCGGAAGGGTGGCGCGGGTCGAGAGGTCCAACGGGAGCAAGGCATCTACGTCGGTCGGGTCTGCGGGGGGAAAGCCGGCCACCTTCATGGCGGCGAAGTTGCCATGCTCGGCGCCTCCCACGCACCCCACGCACACATAGCCGTAGCCAGAGGCCGTGCAGCGCGCTTCCCACGGGAGGGACACTATGCGCGTCTGTGTCTTGGTCGCCGCATTGAGGCAGAAGACGTCCTCGCCGCTCGCGTAGTAGAGGAGGTCGGGCTCCGGGGAGCTGATGAAGTGGCGCAATTGGTAATGACTGGCCGGTTAGCTCTGTCGCCTGTCGCAGGGTGCATGGCGGCGGGCGACTCACGCGATCGGTATCTTCAGAGGATAGTAGGACTTGGAGGGGAGCACAAAGGCGTCGGTGTCTCGAGAGCTGGACTAGTCAGCGCACCGTGCAGAGACGTGCAACGGGGTAGAGAGACAGACAGTAAGTCATCGACGGCCATGCTGCTTAGGTAGCGCTGGAGGCCGCCCGCATTGTCTGAGGGGCGGAGGCGGGTGAGGTGAGCAGTCCGGAGCAGACGGTCGGAGCTTCAAGGCTGGCCGGGAATGGACGGGGACTGGTTACGTCAGACCAGACGGCCGGCCAGTGATTCGCTGCACCGGATAGATTCAGTAATGAATGCGCGTACAAGATGCGCGGAGATATTGTAGAGTATCGATGGGCTTGTAGTAGGGGGCTGCCTCTGCTGCCCGCTATGACGCGGGGGAGAGCTGGATCAATGTTGCCTCACCGCGACCACGTGAGCGCACACCAACCCCGATATACAGAGCCACCCACACTATCTACGGGCACGTCGCGAAACCCTTCAACAAAAGCCAATGCACGGCTCCAGTTCCATACAGGCGATTCGCGCCACTGCTGGACCATTCAGCGTCGCCCCAAGCAGCCGCGGCACGGACCACGGCCTCGGAAGCTCGTCGGGCCAATGGCGCTAAACCTCTGGAATCTTCTGTCCTGTCAAAGCGCAAGAACTTTTTCACGTCTTAAAAAGTTGACTGCAGCCCCCCATCCCTCCCGCCCTCCATCCTGCTTCTTTTGTTGCTTGCATCTCCGTTGCAACTTCACTTCACACACACTTCACCATGCTGTCCTCCAGGTTATCACGCACCGTAAGTACGCACAATGGCTGCTCTGCGCCCCACCAAGAGCTCGTTCACTGACCTCATTGCAGTTCTTGCCGCGGGCGACTTCCGCCGTCCGCCGTGCCCAAGCCCCCGCCTTCACAAAACCCTTTGCCTCGTCATGGGCGCGAGGATATGCGGAGGGCGCGGAGGAGAAGGTCAAGGGTTCCGTGATCGGTATCGATCTGGGAACCACCAATTCCGCCGTCGCCGTGATGGAGGGAAAGGTGCCGCGCATCATTGAGAACGCCGAGGGTACGCCATCTCCATCAATTCCATCCCCAGACACCGGCTAACCAAGATAGGTACGCGGACCACGCCTTCCGTCGTCGGCTTCACCAAGGAGGGCGAGCGTCTGGTCGGTATTGCCGCCAAGCGCCAGGCCGTCGTCAACCCGGAGAACACTCTGTTCGCCACCAAGCGTCTCATCGGCCGCAAGTTCACCGACGCCGAGGTGCAGCGCGACATCCAGCAGGTGCCGTACAAGATCGTCCAGCACACCAACGGCGATGCCTGGCTGGAGGCCCAGGGCCAGAAGTACTCGCCGTCCCAGGTCGGTGGTTTCGTTCTCGGAAAGATGAAGGAGACCGCCGAGGCCTACATGGGCAGGAACATCAAGAACGCCGTCGTCACCGTGCCCGCCTACTTCAACGACTCCCAGCGTCAAGCCACCAAGGACGCCGGTCAAATCGCCGGTCTTAACGTCCTCCGTGTCGTGAACGAGCCCACCGCTGCCGCCCTTGCCTACGGTCTCGACAAGTCTAACGACAACGTCATCGCCGTGTACGATCTCGGAGGCGGAACTTTCGATATCTCCATCCTCGAGATCCAGAACGGTGTGTTCGAGGTCAAGTCCACCAACGGTGACACCCACCTTGGTGGCGAGGACTTCGACATCACCCTTGTGCGCCACCTCGTCCAGCAGTTCAAGAAGGAGCAGAACATTGATCTGAGCAACGACCGCATGGCCATCCAGCGTATCCGTGAGGCCGCTGAGAAGGCTAAGATTGAGCTTTCTTCCTCTTCCCAGACCGACATCAACCTGCCCTTCATCACTGCCGATGCTTCAGGCCCCAAGCACATCAACTCCAAGATGACCCGTTCTCAGCTCGAGAAGTTGGTCGACCCCCTGATCTCCAGGACCGTTGACCCCGTCCGCAAGGCTCTCAAGGATGCCGGTCTCCAGGCCAAGGAAATCCAGGAGGTCATCCTCGTCGGTGGTATGACCCGTATGCCCAAGGTCACCGAGTCCGTGAAGAGCATCTTTGGCCGCGACCCCGCCAAGTCGGTCAACCCCGACGAGGCCGTTGCCATCGGTGCCGCTATCCAGGGTGCCGTTCTTGCTGGTGAGGTCACTGACCTGCTCCTGCTCGATGTCACCCCTCTCTCGCTCGGTATCGAGACTCTCGGCGGTGTCTTCACTCGCTTGATCAACCGCAACACCACCATCCCCACCAAGAAGTCGCAGGTCTTCTCCACCGCTGCCGATTTCCAGAGCGCCGTCGAGATCAAGGTGTTCCAGGGTGAGCGTGAGCTCGTCCGTGACAACAAGCTGTTGGGTAACTTCCAGCTTGTCGGCATTCCCCCGGCCCACCGCGGTGTTCCCCAGGTCGAGGTCACCTTCGACATTGATGCCGATTCCATTGTCCACGTCCACGCCAAGGACAAGTCCACTAACAAGGACCAGTCCATCACCCTCGCCTCTGGCTCCGGTCTCTCCGACAACGAGATCCAGTGCATGGTCGACGATGCTGAGCGTTACGGAGCCCAGGACAAGCAGCGCAAGGCCTCCATCGAGGCCGCTAACCGCGCCGACAGCGTCGTGAACGACACTGAGAAGGCTCTCAAGGAGTTCGAGGACCGTCTGGACAAGACCGATGCCGAGACGATCAAGGAGAAGATTGCCTCTATGCGCGAATTCATCGCTCAGAGCCAGAGTGGTGAGGGCCCTTCCACGGCCGAGGAGATCAAGGAGAAGACCGACGATCTCCAGAACGCCAGCTTGAACCTGTTCGACCAGATGCACAAGGCCCGCTCGGAGAGCAAGCAGTCTGGCGAGCAGCAACAGCAGCCCGAGGGCGAGGGTGAGAAGAAGCAGTAAATGCCCTTCGCCTTTAACCTCATTTCGACGTTTTCCTTTGGTCATTTGCTCGGCAAAAAAGCAGGCGTCTTGCATTACGGTCCGGTCAGGTTGGGGTACTCTTAGACGTGTACATTTTTTCCATGTTTTACGCACGCCTCTTGTACCATACCTCTTCTCAGCTTTTCTTTCTCTACTCACGTTTTACTAGCACCTACTACCTTTACTCCTGTTGGAATTTTGTACGAGATATGGTATGAGGAAGGAGGGGTCAGGGAGGACGGAAGACGTGTACGCCATATCATGATTGCGAAGATATCCATCACTTGGGGAGGTGTGATGATGGGACGGGACTGGGAGGGGATAATTGTACCATAGTTAGCTGATGAGACGTGAGATGGATGGTCATCATGTCAATGTCACTTCTTTTCTCCGCTCTAACTGTATGTCTACCAATCTACTCGCTTGCCTACGTAATCGCCTTTTCGCTTTTCGCAAACATGCTGCAGTGCGGCACTTTATTATTGACTCATAGCGACAAGATGCGGATATTTTTCATGAAGATCTTGGGATTATTCATGGTTCTATAATCATGTGAGGGAGCGAGGATCGGACCTTTCCGGGCTGTTGCGCTTTCCTATTCCTTGTCATCCGTCGTTGGCATCAACCACCTTTTGTCTTCTGACACTCCATCCTACTTTTTATCTACCTACGTCTTTGTTCGGGTATTTACTGTCTGTCTGTTGACACGTTTAGTTGTTTTCTACCTTTTGACGTTGCGGTGCTTTACGCAGCGTGGAAGCTTATCGGTATCGGTATTTCCGCAAACGCCGGAACCTCGGACGTGTTTAGTTTAGGGCGAAGGTGCCCGAGGTCTGTCGGATCCGTCGGGTTGGTCTGGCAGGTCATAGGTGTGAGGTGAGGTGAGGTGAGGTGAGGCGCTGGCAGTTACGTTGCGTTGCGTTGCGTTGCGTTGACAGGTGAAACAGCGACATCGCAAGTCCAGACTCACCGTCGCGAGCTACGGGCTTATGCAGCATCTTTTGTTGTGCATTTTTTTTTTCCCTTCTGTAGTAGTGCATTTTTCGGTAGTGCATTCTGCGGTGCATTCTGCGGTGCGTTCTGTAACGGAGGCGAGCGAGACGGTCGGTTGGAACGTTAGTTGGTGCATTTTTGCATTATCTGAAACGGTGCGTTGGGACCGTGTTGGTCGGGCTTGGTCGGGAGAAGTCGAGTCGAGGTCGAGGTCGAGCGGCTTGGCGGAGGGTTTGGTGAGGGAGGGTGGGAGGCGATTGAGGTACGTATGTGTTATTGGGAGGGGGGAGGGATTGAGGGGGGCGGGGAAGAGGGAAGGGAGGGTGTGACGTGTTTTGTATGGGTTGGATGGATGGGGATTTGTATGTGTTTGCTGACGGGTTAAGACAGGCGTTGCAGGTGTCGCCATTTGTCGCTGGGATCTATCTGGTTGTAGGGATTGGGAGGGATCTTGGAGGTTGTTACCTAGGGTTAAGAGCTAGGTAGTGCATAGGAGGATCAACCACCATCACAGTCATCGAAACCGGAAGACGACGGTAAAGAGTAAGAAGTCAAAGGACGGAGCCTCGAACATCTCGGCAAAATGGTCATGTTCTTCGCTCTACCGCGCGAGCTGCGCGATATGATCTACACGGAAGTAATCCTCTACTCGCACCCGCGACCTCTGCTAGGACACCCCCAGTGGCGGACTTTCCGCTTCCGCCGCGTCGAGTATGCGCAGAGTAGTGTGACGGGGGAGTTTGGGTGCGCGTATTCTCTGGAATGCACGCCGACGACTTGCGCAAACTTGCTGTGCTGTAATCGACAGGTCAATAGGGAGATGCTAGAGGTCATGAGGTTGATCAAGAAGACGGACAGTAGCAGTGATGGTAGCAACGATGAAGGAGATGCGTTGGCGGCTCGAATCGATGTCATAGCCGAAGACGAAAGCTTCCACTACTTCACCTTCCTCTCCGTCCCGCTCGTCAAGACTACCCCCGTGGTCTACGACGGCAAGAGTAGAATCCTGCCCGCATTTATCAATGACTGGATGAGTACGTATCTCGCGTGGCCGCACCGCTGGCTCTGTAGCGGCACCCTGGCGGCAAAGACCAGTACTTCGCGCATCGAAAAACTGATCATCGACATCCGGCTCGCGGGCGACCGCACGAGGAAGTGGACTAGGAACAATAACCAGAGCGATCGGACCAGTTGGGCAGTTTGCGCCGCCTTGAAACGCTTGATGGAGAATGGTCCCGATTTGTCTTCTTCGTCGACTTTTTACACGCCTCCTCCCTCCTCTTTGTCTACTGCACCGACGACGATGCGGACCCCGCCGCGTATCACCATAGGTCACCTCGTGCTCAATGTCGTTCCACCTCCGTCTTCCTCGGCAGTGAAGTTCTTACCTAGACATGCGCAGCCTAATGAGGTGAGGGAGGGTATGGTGCATCCCCAGTCCGTGGCCAGCGAGTTGTTGGATGTTTGGGCTAAGATTTGGCGTGGGACCGAGTACAAGGGGGTGCTTTACCAGAGTCTTTTGGAGGGGGTGGATGGCGTGGAGGTCTGTGTGGATGGTGCGAGTGTGGGGATTAGGCCGTTGGGGAAGGAGCTGAGAAGGGGGAGGAGGGGCCGAGATGTGAGGGGAGGGTGATGGGGGTATTTTGTTGTTAGAAGAGTGATGTCTTGGGTGTGGATGGTAGCTAGTATTTGAGTCATGTTGTTGAAAGAGGGTTTTCTTGGGGGGGCATGGATGATAGGTGCTGGTTCTAGGGCTGAGGATGCGACTGGGTCCGAGGAATGTTCTTTTCTTCCCATCAGTCCGGGTTTTCCGTGGGTCTTCGTAATCGTACCACCGGTGGTATGGATCGGGAGGAGAGTTCACGTCACGCAGCGTCACGCACGTGGGCCTCACATATGTATGTACCACGCGGCGTACTTGTAGGGAATCGTGTCCCCGTTTTTCCTAACAAACGGTGCCTGGTGGTTCCTTTGTTGTTCCTCCCATCCGTTTATTATTTTACCACCAAAGGCATTTTCTCCGCTGCTAGCTCACTTGCATCACTGCCACCGACCCACTCCGTCCATCGTCTCCAGCTTCCCCCTCTGCACAATTATTCAGGTACGCTCGTACGATTGAAAGGAGGCAATACGCCAGTGACATCACGTTTGCTCGTCGGCAGTGAGCGCTAACGCTTCCACGGTGCTAGTAAAACACGTTGCTTTTTTTTTCCCCACGCACATACGCCGTACATTTACGAATAATAGGAGTAGGTTGGGTAGCTGTACCTAGAGGGCATGTATTGCCGGATCCCTTCACTTTGAAGAGTCCTGCGCCTCCCCCGTCCCGCGTCGTGTGGGACCCACTTAAACTCGCTTTTCTGAGGCTTTCCCGCTGACGGCCTGCCCGATGTATTGAATAATACACCATCTATCGAATACCGAATGTGTGTGTGTGTGTGTGTGTGTGTGTAGGTTTGTATAGACGGCAGCCAGATGCTGCGGGATATGCTACTACTCACCGCCTCTCCCTCCATCCGTACTATACCCCCCTCACCGTCACGTCACGGACGGTCGTCGAGACTAGATTGAAGATATTGCAAAACTTGAAAAATTACCGAACCCAGCCCTGCCTGTCATCTCGCGGAAGCGTGGCCCATGTTCAATATGCAGGGGTCGACGGCGATGAGTCGTTGACACCTCTCGGCAGCCGGTGACGGTTCGGCGCGCGCACTGTCATTTCTTCTTCTACCACCTAGTTCGGCGCTGTCCCTCTCAGCGACCCGCAACGGGTTGCGTGCGCGCGGTCGTCGTCGCGGCGAGCGGCGCTGATCCACTGTTCTTGTCATGTCTAGACCGTCGGGTTCCCACTTCCATTCTCGATATCGTGGGCGATCGCTAGTGAGTCTTCTTGGGGTGCGCATCGAGCGATGGAAAGGGCTGGAATAGGTGAAGGCTTGAAGCAGAGGGCTAGACGGCCAAGACGAGATATGCACGTTTCTGCTTTGGGGAAATTGCTTCTTCCGTTTTATATCTACCTACACCTTTTACTGCAACAGTACGGACGATGGTGATGGCGATGGTGATGGCGATGGTGATTGGGGACTGCTTCACACACCGAATTTGCAAAAGGAATCTTCCCCTTCTGCATCAACGCTCCTTGGCCTTGCACCGCAAAGCAACTGTTTTATGAAACGAAAGGTCCATTCCATCCGCGACAGACCCATGGCAGCCGCACAGGGGTGCATTAGGTTCCTCAATTGGCTGCCTGCGAGTCTGCGACGCCTTCGGGGATGCGAGCGCGGTGCTGACCCATGCAGGGGCCGCGCAAAGCTACTTGCATTGCCAAATGCTTCCACCGTTCCACGCAAAGAATGGGAAGAAGGGATCGAGGTCTGCGCGTAGCCTTCTAGCCCACGGGGCGGTCCCGTGTTATGAAAATCGTTGCCGCCTATATCTTCAAAGCAATGCCCCGATGTCCTTGGTCGAGCATTTGATCATCATCGCTTTCTTCTCTTTCCCCCCTTCATCACGCTCCCTCGACTGCCCCTGCTCCTGCTTGAGCTCGGTCCTGTGGTTTTTTGCCACTCTTTTACCTTTAATAGTCTACCCGTGGAGATCTCTCTGTCCGTCATTTTGCCTGAGATCGATCGTTCCTTTGAGATCAACCACACTGCTCGGCATCCGCCTCATCTGGTCCGTGACGTGGAAATCATATCGTAGCGAATACACTCATCATGGGTTCTTCCGACGCGAGCAAGACGCTGAAGCCTACAACAATCGAGATTCCGGAATCGAGTAGCGGTGGTAGTGGAAGGGGTAGTGGCGATGAGGTTCCGCTTTCACCACGGTCATGGAGAGAACGGCAAGCCACTTACAAGACACCTTCGCGGAGAACGTCGGTTGATGCTGCGGTTTACTTTGTACGTTCTTTCCCCTGCATTTCCCCAATCATTTCACTGACAAAAGTCCACTGTAGCAAGGTCCCCGTGACATGGCAAAGCACTCCAAATGGCCCTTCTTCCTCCGCATGCACGGTTCCGTGCTCCCCAAAATGATCCTCCCGTTGTTCATCGTCACCATCTGGTCCACCGCCATCACGTGCGTTTGCCAGTTCGTCTGGGAGCTCAAGGTCAGCAATCTGTTGCTCACTGTCCTCGGTTTCGTCGTCGGTCTCGCCATCTCCTTCCGCACTTCCTCCGCCTACGAACGCTACACCGAAGGCCGAAAGTACTGGTCCCAGCTCCAGCTCGTCGGCCAGAACTTGGCCAGGACCATCTGGATCCACGCTTCCGAGCGCCCTGGCGAGTTGGGCAAGCAGGATCTGTTGAACAAAATGTACGCGCCCTTATCATAGTAATGAAATGCGATACTGACGAAGAATAGCTCCGCCCTCAACCTCATCGTAGCCTTCTCCCACGCGCTCGTCCACAAGCTCCGCTTCGAGCCCGGAATCAACTACCCCAACTTCAAGGAACGCGTCGAGTACCTCGAGACGTTTGCCAAAGCCGCCGAAGCCGAGATCCCGCAGCGTCGCGAGCCCGGCAAGTTCAAGGCCGCGGGCGAATACCTCGGCGTCACATTTGCGGAATCCAACCCCCGCAAGCTCATCAAGAAGGCCAAGCGTCCGTTGGGCAACCTGCCTCTCGAGATCCTGAACCATCTCTCCGCCTACGTCCAGCACACCATCACCAACGACACCCTCACCGTCGGTCTCTACCAGAACCAAGCCAGTGAGTATATCCCAACGTCGTCCCCCTAAAGTACAAAGCACTAACACAACCCGCAGTCACCTCTGTCGTCGCCCTCAACGAAGTCCTAATCGGCGTAGACCGCATCCTCTCCACGCCCCTCCCCATCGCCTACTCCATCGCCATCTCGCAAATAACCTGGGTATACGTAATGATGCTCCCGTTCCAACTCTGGGACGACCTCCGATGGGTCACGATCCCGGGCTGCATCTTCGCCGCCTACATAATCATCGGCATGAACGCCATCGGCCGCGAAATCGAGAACCCGTTCGGCAACGACGTCAACGACCTCCCGCTCGAGCTCTTCTGCGAGGAACTCGAACTCGACATCGACTACATCATGTCCAACCCGCCCCCGCACCCCGAGGAGTTCTTCACTTCCGACCTGAATTGCCCCCTCCAGCCCCTCAGTCCCAAGAACTTCATGCACTGGATGAAGAGGAGTAAACAGGATATTCGCGATGCGTTGATGTCGAAGACGAAGGCCGATATGAGGATTCGTCCGAGTTTTCAGGGCCCGAGGTCCGAGGGCATTGAGGAGAAGATGAATTCTATTGAGCATTCGCATGATGTGTAGATAGATGGAGTGTGTTTGCGAGTGAGAGTGTGTGTGTGTCTTGCGAGGCCTTTACGAGTCTTATGCGTCTTGTGAGTCTTATGAGTCCTACGAGAGCCTTACCGACTTTTCCTTCTCCTTTCTTTCTTCTTTCAGCAAAAAAAAAAAAAAGGATGGATGGATGGATGGAAAAGTTTCAAAGGTAGTCGTCGTCGTCGTCGTGTCTGTGTGTGTGGGATTTTCTCTTTCTCTTTCTCTTTCTCTTTCTTTTCCCTTTTCCCCTTCCCTGCATAGCGAAAACGGCATAATTGTTTTTTCCAGTCCGTCCCGACTAACGCGATCACGATCCCTCTTTATTTGAGGGATGGGTGCATGGGTAGTAGTGGTGGTGGTGCTGGTGGGGAGGACTTTTGCTCGTATCTCAGCGTTGGCGTTTGTTAATCTTCCCCTCCCTCTGTATTCTTCCTCTTTGCATTTGGAGGTGGTGGGGTGTATATGTTGGTATTAGCAATGATTATTACTCGGTTGTTGTCGGTCTATTTGTAGACCGATCTTTATACTGTTTGGTTTGCTTGTGAGGTTTTGTGTGTGTGTGTGGTTTTGGGGAGGGTGGGAGTGTGTTGACTTTACTACTCTTACGGTTGGTTACGCACTACATAGGTATACACAACTTCCTCACCTTACACGTTCTCTCTCTCCTACTCAACCCCAACATCCTATCCCAAGTAAATAAAGATTTATACATTTCTCTATAGATGCTATATATAACATAAATACCTTATAGAATTAACTAAAACACAACAAGCAAAGAGTAGAAAAGTAAAGTAGATGAATAGATATCCTCCTTTGCTTTCATTCCTTTCATTTCCTTCCTATTCATTCCTAATCCTATCCCTTCCTATTTCTTCTATTCATTCATACAATCAATTGCCATGCATACATCCATCTTTCCATCCCTCCCTCCATCCATCCCTCCCCTCCCCCCCCAAAAAACGCAAAACTAACCCACTCCCTTCTCCTTTTCACACCCTTCCCAAACTCAAACCCAAACCCAAACCCATCACTTCCACCCACTCAACCCCGCCCACGGATCCGCCCCAGCCCTCTGCCCACCATACTGTCCCCCATACCCGCCATAATCCGCACTAGGCGGTGGCCCAGGCGGCGGAGGCGGCGGAACATAACCCTGCGGGAGCGGCGCACCATACTGTTGGCCTTGACCTTGACCCTGTTGTGGCTGACCCCACGGCTGCCCCTGATGATGTTGTGGCGGGGGCGGGGAAAAGTATTGTTGATGCGCTGGAGGTGAGACGGGAGGGTAGTTGGTCGGGTTATATGATTGGGACTGCGAGGATGTGTGGGCGTGTCCGTGGGTATACGGTTGTTGTTGTTGCTGATGTTGTTGTTGGTAGGATTCGCGGCGTATGGGTTGTTGTTGTGATTGCTGTGGTTGTGATTGGTTGTTGTATCCGTTATTATAAGGTTGTTGGTGGTGCTGTTTCGGCGACATGTACGCTTGCTGCGCACTGGGAGTGTGGTATCGCGGCGTGACTGGTGGGGAAGCGGCGGGGTTATACGCTTGATGTGGCCCAGAGGTTGCCGGATACCCCTGGTTCGGTGTAGGAGTCGAGGATAGCGGGGCGGGGATACTCTTTTTTCGCCCATTGGGAGATCCCGCTGGCTCCATGGACATGCGATCCATGAGGTTTTTGAGCCGTTGTTGTTCCTGGTCCGCGCCTTGGCTCTTCTTGTGCTCGATGTTTTGGAGCAGTTGGCCGCCTTCAGAGCGTCTGTTGTTAACAAAGGTCTCGACATTCTTATGCAGACTGGAAACCGTGTCTTTCATCTCCGAGTAGAAGCCTTGGGCGCGTATTAAGCCGGCGTTGAGGTCGTTGAAGCTCTGGTAGACGCGCTTGTATTTCGACATGACGCTGTTTCTATGCCGGTTGAAAGCGTCGTATTTGTTCTGTTCGGAGCGCACGCGCTTATCTTTCAGTAGGTCGGAGTATGTGCGCGTGAGCTCTTTGAGGAGCGAGGATTGCTTGTGATTCGCTTGGAGGATGCGATTTTGGTGTGGTCGGAACTTCTCAAGCTCGGCTTTGAAGAGCTGGTTTTCCTGGTTTGCGATGGCTTTCTTGTTAAGGATGAGGACGTTGGAGATGTCGTCGGAGTGGACCTAAAAATTTGATCAGCACACAGATTCAGACCATCCGCGATAAACATACCTTCTCCTTGAGATCCTTCAACACCTGCACCCTCTCTTTCTTGACCAGGTTCAGCCTTCTCAGCAGCTCCTCAACGCTCTCGATTTGATCCGCAACACTCGGCCCGTCATCAAAGTCGTCGTCGATGAGATTAGCTTCTGCAGGTCGCGGACTCTTACCCTTTGACGCTCCAGCTTTCACCATTGCCCTCGAGTACAAGACATCGGCTTCGTCCGTCTCGCCAGCTGACCGCATCTCGTCAAAGTCGGACTCGTACTGTCGGAATGTATTGTAAAGCTGATTATCGCTCGTGCTCGCTTCCTCGACCGCTCCCCGGTAATTTCGTACATCACTTCGTAATGTTGCTGTGAGACGGGAGCTGGGTTGTTGGGTCCACTCCACGCCGTATTTCGATCTCATCTTTTCGCAAACACTCTCTTCCATGTCGAGCTGCTTCATGCTCGTCTCCAACAATTTTACAATCTCGGCCTTGTCCGTATTTAGTTGGTCAAAGGGTGTGGTGAAGGGTGCGTGGCCTGCCAATTCCTCGCACCATCTCCGAAACTCCTCATCGACCGCCATGTCCTGATCCATGCCTCCTCTTAGCACATTTAGACTGTCTGGAAGTTTCAGATAATCCAAACTGGTCGCCATCTCGTCGTTTGCGACCTCGACCCGCTCGCTCTCCGCCCGTATGAGCTTGGCCTTCTCTTCGTCGTACAGACTCGCAGATTCCGTGACCGCCATGGGGACAATCTTCTGAAAGATATCCGGACCGATGATCCTCTGTATATCCTGCCCCTGATACAGCTCGCTGACGGGTATCGCTTTCGCGGCAGGTAATTTCGGCACCTGTGCGAGTGATGCTTCGTTCGGTATGCCCTGGTGATAGATGAAGTCGTTGTCTTTTGAAAACTCGGACATTTTCTCCTGGACGTTTTGGAGATGCTTCTTCGTCATCTCGGCCAACACGGATCCGGTCTCGGCAGGCAGATTCGCATTCGCGGGCGTCGATGAAGGGAACGCGTTCGCTATCCGGTTCGCGTCCCGGGCATTCGCTTCCGAAACCTGTAACCGACAGATGGACACGCCGTGTGAATTTGCGTCGTTGTCCGCCAGCGCTTGGTAGTACTGGGCGATCGAGGCCATGTAGTTGGCCTTGACCTGGCACATGGACAGCCACACCTTCTCGAACACGGCTTTTGTGACATTCTCCTGCGCGCCCTCGGCTGCCTGTGAATACAGAAACGCAGCCTGACTGGCCAGCTTGGCCAGCAAGCCCACCTTCTTCCCGTCCGCAATCTGCTTCTCCAGAAACACTTCTTGGGCCTGTGCCAGCATCACGGCAATCAGCGTCTTCACCGTCTCCCGGCTGAGGTCCGTCGACGGCGCGTGCAGGAAGTTTTCGTTGATGTAGGTGAACATGCCGGCGGAGGCCTGGAAGGAGTGGTATGCGGTCTTGAGCCCAACATCCTCGTGACGATTCTGGTGTGCGGCGTGGCAGGACAGGACGGCCGAGATGTTGAAGATTATAGACGCCTTTTCGAAAGCGAGCGAGTACTGCGACGTCGGCTTGTGGGTGAAGGCGTCGAACCTGACCAGTCAGCCAATCCCAACTTCCCTCCTCCCAAGGCACTTACCAGGTAAAGGAGATCTTGATGTGGTTCTCGTCCACTGGAAACCTCAGATCCAGCAGCTCCAACTGCCCATAGTACCGGTACAGCAGATCCCTCCCCGCCGCACTATCCTTGCCCGCACCGCGCATATCCTGGCGGAGGCGATTCAGCGTCGCGCACTCCTCCGCATAGCGCTCGGGGTCGTCGCCATAGGTCGCGCGTATATAGGCCTTGAGCGGGTTTATCCAGTCGATTTCGTTGGTCTGTTTGAGCGGAACAGAGATCATGGGTATGAGGGTCGCCATGGGGCCGGCCTACTCTATCAAGGGCTCGATAATAAGCGCAAAGACGAAGGAGGCTGTCGTACTTGGGAATACAGAGATTGGGGGCGAGTGCGAGTGCGAGTGGGTTGGGGCGAAGTCGTAGAGCTGGCGTAGTGTAGTAGTGCTAAGCGCGGGGCGGTAGTCGCCCGGCGGCGGCGGTGGTGACGGGCAGGCAGCCGGGGACACGGTCGCAGTCGTGTCGTAGAACGGTGAGCGTATAGGCCGTGTTGGATCGGCCGTGTTGTAGGATGACGTTGCAGGCTTCGGTTCGTCGAGTTGATGTGGCCGACGACGGATGGGGCTCTTCACCTCTCGGGCGCCCGCATGAGCCCTATGCAAGGTTGACTGAGAGAAAACGCACAAAAGAACACGATGAGAGGGCGCGTGTAGGTGTGAAGGCCAAGGTACGCAGCAGTTAGCCAGCAGTAGGCAGATAGCTAGGTACAGTAGTCTTGAGTCTCACTAGCAGCGCGGGGCATTCGGCGGTCCGAAGCTCCAATTACATAGTATGTAGAGGTATATCTAGTCGACGAGACAGGCACATGCTCGAAACCATTATTGCACAGTGGGCCACTAAGCAGCAGAGTGAGCCCTGCTCCTATACCCAGTCCATCCAGCCCGCCGGCGCCTAAGCCTCCAAATCCCCAAACCTCCCCAACCACCATCCTCCAACCTTCTAACCGCGCAAACAGAAGCCATGCACGCCCATCACCCTCGCCCACGAGCCAAACAAGCAGCAAAGAGGTATAGACCTTGACGCCTAACCCCGCCCAGTCGTATCCATCTTATCTTATCCATACATGTATCCACTCCACCTCGGCAACACGAGAGACGTCGTATTTGAAGTCAGCTACTCGAGTATAAGCGCCTGATAAAGCGGTGTGAGTGATATGTTGGACATGATCAATCCATTGTAAAACGGGCCTTTAGAGGGAGGGGGAAGCATGCCAAGTTAGCTGTATTCCATTATTGTCTCATAGACACCATAGACCAACCCTCTGCTTACATAATATAGCCATGATTTCTAGCCACCGCGCTAGTGACTCATCACGCACAGCCACATTATTACTAATTAGAGCGAAGCGACTGAATCATCACCTATGAGATGAGTATTCCACAGGGTCTTAACAATTCCGAAAAAAACAACTTCTCTTACGGGAAGACACGTCTATATCCTTACATATGCATCTACATTTACATTCTAAAGCCTTTATGCTTATACAGACATCCAAGTCCTCATTACACACATCTTAACATACATACTATACAATTAACATCCTCATCCTTACTATACAACCAAGAGAAAAAAGTTCAGAGAAGAGTTTCAATGTACATACACACACACACACACACACACACACACACATAACCCGCCCACATCAAAAAGAGAATACGGTGGAGATATAATGCTACACCACTCATCCCGACCCACTCCCCTTCTTCCCCTCATCCCCACCCTCGCCCTTATTCTTATGCGCCCCAGTAAGGTTATGCCAAGCGTTCTTCAGAAACCCCTCGTTCCTATGATCCTCTGCACTCTTGTTCTTATCCGGAATAATCCTCCTCATAGCCGTCTTATCCCCCAGCTCATCCGCCAGCATCTCCAGAATCGTGCGCTGATTCTGGTTAAGGTACTTGGGCATGTTGACCTTGAACTCTACCTTCAGGTCTCCGCGGTCATTGCGCCGGGATTGGAGGACTCTCATACCCATGCCCGACAGCGTGACGCGGTCGCCGGTGCCGGAGCCCGTGGGGACTTTGACGCGGGTGTCGCCATCGAGGGTGGGGATGGTGATTTCGCCGCCTAGGACGGCTGTGGTGAGGGGGATTGTTGTCGTGTGGAGGATGTCGGCGCCGTTGCGTTTGAACTTGGGATCGGAGGCGACACGGATGATGATGTAGAGGTCTCCCTTTGCGCCTCGGACGTTTGCGGCTTGGCCTGTGAGCGGCGCGTCACCTTCTCCGCCGATCCGTACTCGCATGCCGTCTTCGACACCCGCGGGGATGTCCACTTGGACGGTCTTCCTCTCCTTGACTGCACCGTCGCCGCCACAAGTTCCGCAGGCCGAGCCGCGGGGTACCGCTACGCCTGAGCCGCCGCAATTTGAACATGTCGAGCTCATGTGGAATCCGCCCAAACTCGTCACCTGCTGTCCTGTTCCTTTGCAGCTCCTGCATTCCGACCTCTTCGCGCCCTTCTTCAGTCCCGAGCCCGTACATGTCTTGCACTCCACCAGAGGCGAGATGTGCAGATCTTTAGCAACGCCCTTCGCCGCATCCATGAACGATATGCTCGTCTGGATCTCGATGTTACTTCCCAACATGACCTCCTCACGTGAACTCGATCTTCTTCCTCCTCTCCGCCCACCCCCACCACCAAATGCGCTGAACAAGTCCTCGAAGTTGATTTCCTGCCCGAAGCCTCCCTGGAACCCGCCTGCCTGTCCGCCTCCCCCGAATCCTCCGAACCCTCCGAACCCTCCAAAACCACCACCTCCGCCGAATGGGTTGCCGGCTCCTGGTCCCCCCGCACCTGCGCCCGGGTCGAATCCACCATTTGGGTCGAAGGCGGCGGATCCGTAAGAGTCGTAGACTTTACGTTTTTCGGCATCAGAAAGGATCTCGTAGGCGGATTGTGCAGAGGCAAACTTGTCTTTGGCTCCCTCGTCCTTGTTGGTGTCGGGGCTGTTCCAATGTCAGCACTGTTCTAGTGCATAGCTAGAAATACACTATGCCCGTGTACATTCAGGAACACATACTGATACTTCTTCGCAAGGCCATAGTAAGCCTTCTTAATCTCCGCAGCAGAGGCACCTTTCGAGACCCCAAGAGTAGCATACGGGTCCGCAACAGCTTGCGGCGACGACGTCGCATGGAAAAAGCGAGCGCACGCCGGTCCTACCGTTATCCGTGGCGGATGCTGCTGCTGTTTTTTCGTTGCGATTGAGGGCCGAGAAGTTTGCGAAAGGTTGCGTCGTCGGCATTGTCGGCTCGCAGAAACGCTCGCAGAGACGATGCGCGCGGGGGCTACTGCCTTGAATGGCAATGCAGGGGCTAATAAGCTCATCGTGAAAGAGTGTGAGTGCTAAAACAACGATTAAAAGACTGAGTAGGATGGACGGGTGGTTGTCTTCACTTCTAGAAATGACGATGGGGTATTGAAGTTGAGAAATATTTCGGCGGTCCGTGCGCTTCACTCACTTAACGCGCGATGTCATTGGTGTGGCACGCGTCGTTTCTGGTGACTTCCATACTTCCATTCATGCGCCTACGAAGTGCTATCTACCTGCACTCGGCACATCAGATGCAATCATTCGTCATATGCAAAATTTTGCATTCACGCCAATTCCCTCAAGACTAGTTACGTTTAACCCTTGATAATCTTGACAACCTCGTCAAGTTCCTTCGGCGTCGGCGTAAGGTTCTCGTACCCATTCTCGGTTATGAGGATATTGTCTACGCATGGCGTTAGCACACCATCATATGGTACTCCGAATATACATCAGCAGACGTACCCTCGATCCGTACGCCTCCCACGCTCCAGAATTTCTCCAACACACTCTCATCAATGAACTGCTTCTGCGTTGGATCCTTGAGATACGGCTCGATGATGAATCTGCAGAAGTAGATGCCCGGTTCGACCGTAATCACGCTGCCCGCAGGAAGTGTGCCCCTCACCCTGAGGTATCTGAACATTGCATCCTTGTCGCCGTAGTTGGGGTTGCCGCCCGTATCGTGCGTATCCATGCCCAAATAGTGCCCCAGACCGTGCGGGAAGAAGGCCACGCTCGTCCGCGCCTTGAGGATCTCGTCGGCTGAACCTTTGAGGATACCAAGCTTGAGAAGACCATCGATGGCGATCTTGTGTGCGAGTTCATGGACCGAGTCCCAAAGCACGCCCGCTTTGAGCGCTTCGATACACTGCCTCTGCATCTCCAGGACAGTATCGTAGATCCCCTTGCTCTCCTCGGTGAACTCTCCACTGATCGGAAATGTCCGCGTTATATCCGATGCATAGCAATCGACCTCACATCCGGCATCGAGGAGAAGGAGATTCTGCCCCGAAATCAGCGCATCGTTCTTGACATAGTGCAGTGTAGCGCCATTCTCGCCAGCCGCGACGATGGAGTGGTAAGCCTGTTCCTTCGCGTTGCGCTCGATGCACGCTTTGAGGAAAACGCCTTCGAGTTCCGCCTCGCTCTTCGCCTTGGCCGCCGCTTTCATGACATTCACATGCCCAACCGTAGAAATCTCGTTTGCCTTCCTGATCAACGCAATCTCGTACTCAGTCTTGATCACTCGGCATGTCTCCATGGCAGGCTTAAGTAGCTTAAACTCCTTGTCCTTGAAGTTCAGGAACGTGATGTGGTCCGAGATCTGTTCCGAGATGGCGAAGATGGTGGTCCGAGACGACGTGTCCGAGGACGCGAGGTGCGAGTTCACATCTGATGTTGTTTTCACGTCATCGACGTCGTACTTCTCTTTTGCCTCGGAGACGCTCATGGGGAGGCCGGACCAAATAACTTCGTCGGGCTCAATGGGCGGAATGAACAGCGTCAGGGTGGAGGTTGGAATATTGTACGTTAGATAAGAGTCGGGCAAGTTGCAGCCGCTGAGATAGAAGAAAAATCGTCGTTGTCTGAAAGGGGCGGCTTCATCATTGTCCTTTTCTTGACATCAGCCTGCTGATTCTGGATTTCCTCAATACGCTTCCAATATCGAGAAACGTACCTCAAGCAAGCGACTCTTCTGCGCCTCAAGATAGATCGTCCCCGTCTTATCGCCACCCTTTGCGATAATGTATTCTGCTACCTTCTTCGCGTGCTCTTTCGCCGGGTACTTGCCCTTTAGCACCTCGTCGTAGTTGTCCGCCACGCCCATGATGAAGCTTCTTGCGCAGCAAAGCGAAGTATTCAGGCGCGTTTTATCAATCAGTATCTTGTGGCGAAACACGTAGGTATCTCAGTAAACAATGTCGAACAAAAGCGCTTGTCTATTGTACAGCTGTTCAAGTGAAGTGTGAGATTGGATGTTGATAGTGGGGTGTTCGAGTGGGTAGAAGCGGGGCACGACACGCCGCGGATGTTACCCAAAAGGGAAGGAACGTACCTTCTCTACCACCAGATTGAAAGAAATTCAACATACATGACCACACTACTGGAAAACGAAGAGATGCCGGCCGAGAAGACTCTGTTACATTCCACAATCTACCATTACAATACGCCCAGCATGACCCCGCCCAAGCTTTCGTAAATCGGAGTATAAACAGTCATTCAGTCTCAACTCCAAAAACCTTCTTCCACCGAAATCCAGATGCCAATGATCCTGCCCAGACGTGCAAACGTGCCCAAACGCCAGTTTCGCCGAGGCATGAGATAAAAATGGTATGGGTGTCTAATCCTTCCACCGCGCGAGGAACCTGGCCATATCGTCTGCAGGCTCAGAATGGGAAGCTGCGGCGATCTGGAGCTTTATCAGCACAAAACAACTTCGCAGTAAGATGGGATGAAAAAACTGAAACGTACCGTATTCTCCATACTCGACACCGAGTGCGTCTGACTCTGGGTGACGGTAGTCAGGATCGACGGGATCGGCAGGTGGCTCTTCGCGACGCTCACGGAACTCGTGGGAAACAGTGGCGACGCCGTCGACTTGGTGATCTTCGTCCCGGGTATGGGCTGCATCGGCGCATACCTCGTTGCGCCCGTTTGCATGGTGTATTCGACGTCGTACATGCTCGTTGGTACTACTGTATCCGCCCTTTTGCCTATAGAGTCGAGAGTGTCGGGCCCGCTTGAATCGGTGACTTCCTCCAAGCTGGCGAGGACTGTGTCGTTGAACGTTCCCGTCATATCGGTCATGGTGAAGCGCTTGGAGTAGACGGTGTAGGTGTCACCTTTTGTTGCGGTTGCGACCATACGCAGGAAGCTGCTCAACCGGTAAGCGTCCCTGATACAAGTGGTAGAGAAGCAAGATCACGTACTATGCATTCTCAGGCGTACTGGCACCTATATCCGCAGCTATTGGACCCTCGATACTGTTGCCCGACGAGAACTTGGCAGAGGGTGTGATGGAAGCAATTCCGCATTTCATGCTCTGAAGGGCACAATTAGCACAGCGCTCCCAATTGTCCACGTGAACCGTACCGCTGCATCGTTGCCTCCCGTGCACACATCGAGCGTATAAGTACTCAGATCGGATATCGAAGGACCGGTGCCACCCTCTTTCCACTCCACCGAAAGCGATGCGCCTCCCTTGGACTTTGAGCCAGCTTCGGGCTTTGTGAACTCTATGCCCGCATTTACGACGCTACTGAGGGCTATGACGATGGCTAGCGGAGCCAGTATGCGGGGCATTGTCGAAGGAACAAAGGGTAGCGAGCGACGATCGCGGCAGTATCTAGTGGGCGATCGTGAAGGTAGTGAAGTGACAGAGGATGCGATTTCAACATGTGGCGCTTGAGCGTTGACGATTACGCCAGCCTGCGCCAGGGGCAGGCACGATCGACGTTCCCGCATACACTAGCCTAAAAAGAGAAGCGTCATTCATTCCGACGCGCCTCAGATAAACACAACAGTTCGTGGTGGTTCAAAAAGCAAGTGACATTCAATCATCCCTATGTGCGATGTGGTATCAATAGTGTCCCGAATACTCCTTGGAGTCGAGTCGACTCTGTAACAATGCACAAGCATCCCGCCTGTTGTACATGTGCCCTGTCATGCCGGATATCTGATGCAGACTTTGCGAAAACTCCCCTTCCAATGCCGATGCTTCACGACGCGCGAAACCGGGGATTGAAGGGCAGCTTCAGGTCGAACGATGGCGGTAATTTAGATGCCATGGTCGCCGCATGCCCCGCCCTTTTCAGTGATTGTGTTAAATCCCTCAGCTTCTCCGGCGTGTAAATCTGCAGCTCAAAGTCCAGCAGATAGGCGACACACAGCTCTAGCCGGCTGAGCGCTACCTCGTCAACACCGCCCACGCCAGCCAAACGCTTCTGTGGCCATCGATGGTCCTCGAGCGTCTTCATGGCGATGGCCAGGCATGCCAGAACCAGCCGATGCATAGTCCGATGGGTGAGTGGCACGCTCTTATTGACGATGCAAAGTCGAAGGATGTAAGAACCAGCCGCAAGCCACACGCCCGTTGAAAATGGACAGTACGTCTGGATCCTGTTGAAATAGTCGTCGAGCCCAAATTTTGGCACCGACTTTGAAAAGAATTTGCGTGCCATGTTTGCCCGCTGGACGGACTCAGGCTCCGCTCCGTGTCCTATGTCGTGAGTGATGGTGGGCTCATCATGGTGGGCCTCCGCTTGCTCAAGCTCCGTCTTCGTTGTCCTTTGCCTATCGGAAGGAATCGGGGTTGCTGGTCGAGAAGGCACACGTCGGTGTCCCCGTGCATTCTCTTTTCCAAGCGGCGTTCCAGGCCTCGAAAGCGGTGGCGTCGCCGGTACGTCGCCCGCCGAGTTTGCCAACGAAAGGACCGCGCGCATCACAATCTTCATGGCCGTCTCCCGAGACATGGTCATGACATCTATATCTTCTTCTTCTAGGGGAGACGGCGCATCCTGGAGGTTGGAATGCGAGAATTCCGGCAGCACGCCTGCATCTCCCGCAGGGTTGGGGGCCGAGGGCGGATTCAGTGGACTGCTCATTGCCGGTCGTCTTATCGGTGCAGCCACATGTGTTGAGTGGACCGTCAGAGGTGGAGTCGGATGGCAAACCTGGAGCATAGTTTCAATAGGCCGTTGACTTGCGATGGACGTGGTTGGCGTCGAAGCTTTGTTCGACTGCGAGGAACAACGACAGCTATGTCGAAGCTTATAAGAGAGGCGTGAAGCTTTGATGCTGGCCGGAGTCTTGAAAATGGAGGCTCTCGTGACTTTTAGTTCATTGACCGGAAAATGAAGCGGGTTCGGGCAAGGTTGTCGTCTGCAAACATCAGGCAGAGATCAGGTTGTCGGGCTGCGATTGAGCCAAAGACGGCTACTCAGTGACGCTGTACCCACCGCAAAGTCTTGTTTGAAGAAAACGAATGCGAGATTGCGCTGGCAACACGTTGCGGACTGTACGAGGGCGGCGCCGGAAAATCCTCTCGGCAGGTGAAGCAATTCGTGGGTCTCGTGCACTGTACGGCTAGCCCAATATAAAGCCCGTACAGGGACCGACGGCCCGACGATCAATGAATAGGAGACCTGTCCCTAGAGATTTCGAATGCAGGCACCGAAGCGAGAGCGGCAGAGGAGGGAACTGGTTGACAGGTGTTGGGAGCGAGATGTTTATTGGTGCTTGACTCGACAGTGATGCAGGATGCAGGATGGACACATGGCGCGTTGGCGCGAACGTCTTGATGTTGAATGGATTGCGGGGAAGGTGGACACAGGGTAAGCAAACCTGCAAGCAAATCTACCGCAAATATGGCCGGCGCCGTGCCTTTATGACTGCCTACTATCAGAGAGTCGAGGCAGTAGTGGTGTGAGGGTCGATCGACGAACGGCAGTGTCTAGGTAGGTGGAGCACCTTCATCTCTTTCCCTCCCACTAATTGTCCCATCGAGTATCGCGTCTCGCATTAGCTCGCTGCATCATGCATCGGGTTAGCTAGCACGCAACGTCTACTACTACTGGAGAGCGAGGTGGCTTGCAGCCTACTTTTACGTCTTACACCTTACAGCGGCGCGGGGAACGACAGCCGCGGGTCACAAGCGGTCCGCGATCCCCCAGCACGAACACCATCTGCATAGCACAACCTGGCTGGACCGGTCTTTTGTATTCTCTCTTCCCATTATTCATGTAGTACTGCCTGCTTCGGAGAGCGAGGTGAGATATTGAAATTGAAGACCACCATTTTGCCACGCTCCAGAGCCTCCTTGGCCGCCGCTTTCCCCGCTTCTCTGCTCCCATACACTTCTCATTTCCCCCCAATATTTGCCTCTGATTCTCATACCCGATTCTCATTCTTCCATCGAATAGTATTGGGTTCCCGGTCTTTGGATTTCGTTCTCGCACGTCGCAGTTGCTGAAAGCCCGTGCTTGTTGATATAGACCCCATGCGGTGCTGGGTTAGAGCGGTCGGGATCTTTGTCTAGCTGAACTACCGCATGATCTTGTACAGTCCTCTCCCCTGCGCGGACTGCTAGCGCCAACTTCGCCTCAGGCCTGGCACGTATCTGTCAATAATAATAATGCTCTTCTTGAAGAAACTGCGAATGTTGGCGCTAGCAGTCCGCGCAGGGAAGGGGACTGTACAATTTGGACACGCTAGTCTTGAGGCGTCAGTGACGTCTAGCTATCGCACTAGCTATCTTAGTACTAGACAGCCACAATAGTTAAAACCTAGCTATCTAATAGGCTGTCCAGGCAATATTCTGTAACTAGCGTGTCTGAATTGTCAGATTATGCGGTAAGCGAATTGAAAACCCCGGTCCCATCTTTAGTGAATTGGGAGGATGAAGGCACTGAGCAGACTAGGGCCAAAACAGGATAGCTCAAGGTAACCACTGCTTTCCATCAAATGTGAGTTTTGCCAAAAGCAATGACCTGAGGTACTTCTTGCCTTGATATCCTATAGATCGTCGTTATCAAGCATTACATATTCCTCCCCGCAAAGCTGACCGGCTTATCTGTCATCCATCCTTCGCTTCATACCAAGGTACCTAGTATCTACTAGTCAAGCGACCATCTTTCTTCCGAACCCTCACGACATTTCTGCTTAACACTTCCAAGCCATATCTTTCTGTTATGCTACAGTGTCAACTCTCACGGCTAGATGGGAACACTGCATGGGAAAACAACATCAAATCCCACTTTTCAAATGGATATACCTTTTAATAGGAGCTATTGCGACTTGACGTCACTAGCGACCCTGGTAGAACGGAACGGCATGGGTCGATGCAGGTCACAGATACGACGGGATTGGGTGTAACCCAGGAAACCGGTCATCCAAAAAGAAAGAAAAGGCGCACATTTTCGTGCGGGTTTGACAAGTCGGACACCGCCTTGTCGTACTTTTCGACCGGCTAGGTACGCCATGCGCTTCGCGGTATTCTCGTACTTGTTGGCATCGCTCCAGACGATTGTCACAGCCACATCGGTCCAAGGATTGTACGATCTTGTCCAACGTCGATTGCCTGGCCATTCGGAGGAATTTGTCTTCACCTTGAACGAAACAACATGTGCGAATTCTACCGACCTCGTCAACGATAGCTTTACTGTCGCCACGGGCGCCAATGGATCAATCGCCATCACGGGGAATAGCTTGAGCGCTCTTGCAACAGGTCTACGGCGGTACTTGACTGAAGTCGCACACACGGACGTGTACTGGTAAGTAAAGTCTGATTACACTAGATTAACTACCGTCTGGCTGCAAGACCAAGCGGTATATAAGGCCAATAACGTGCACCGACAGCTTCTTGAATGACTGACACTGACCTGGACCCCCAACTTCAGGTTTATCGACAGCCGTCTCGACGAAATCACGACAACACTCCCGCGACCGAATGCGACAATCACGGGATCCAGTATAGTGCCATGGCGATACTACTTCAACACAGTGACCTTCTCCTACACAACACCCTTCTGGAGCTGGGAAGACTGGGAGAAGGAACTTGACTGGCTGGCGCTACACGGAGTCAATCTCCCTCTCGCCTGGGTAGGATTCGAGAAGATTCTCCTTGACGTCTTCCAATCCATCAATATGACCACGTCGGAAATCATGCCGTTCTTCTCGGGCCCAGCATTCCAAGCTTGGAATCGCTTCGGCAATATCCAAGGATCGTGGGGCGGCGAACTCCCTCTCCAATGGATAGACTCGCAATTCGAGCTGCAGCAAAAGATCCTGAAGCGCATGCTGGAACTCGGAATGACGCCCATTCTCCCCGCGTTCACTGGTTTCGTCCCCAGAACCCTGACGGATGTCTACCCCAACGCGACCGTGGTCAATGGTAGTCAATGGGAAGGCTTCCCCACCGAATACACAAACACCACTTTCCTCGCGCCCTCGGACCCGCTCTTTACCGTGCTCCAGAACCTCACCATCGTGAAGCAGATCGAGTACTACGGCAACATTACGCAGTACTACACGCTCGACCAGTACAACGAAAACGACCCATTCTCTGGCGATCTGGACTATCTCCGCAACGTCACGCGCGGGACCTGGCAGTCTCTCAAATCGGCCAACGCGGCGGCAGTGTGGGTAATGCAAGGCTGGCTGTTCACTTCGAATGCAGATTTCTGGACGAACGAGCGGATCGAAGCATATCTATCCGGAGTCGAAGTCGACTCTGACATGTTGATTCTAGACCTGTTCTCCGAAAGCCAACCGGAGTGGCAGCGAACAAATTCGTATTACGGGAAGCCGTGGATATGGAACATGCTTCACAATTACGGCGGAAACATGGGTTTATATGGGCAAATCGCAAACGTCACTATCAACCCCATCGAAGCCCTCGCCAACTCTTCCTCACTCGTCGGGTTCGGGCTCACGCCTGAAGGCCAGCAGGGAAATGAGATCATGTACAAGTTACTCTTAGACCAGGCGTGGAAAAACACTCCTATAGACACTTCATCCTACTTCCGCAGCTGGGCCCAAACACGCTATGCCGAAGGAGTTTCGGTCCCGACCTCCGCTCTCCCCTCGGGCGTGACTACAGCATGGGAATTGTTGCGAACGAGTGCATACAACAACCAGAATCTCAGCGCCGGCAACGCAGTCTCGAAAGCCATCTACGAACTCGCACCCAACATCACAAAGCTGACGAATCGAACGGGCCACCATCCTACGACAGTGACTTACGACCCTCAGATAGTGATCCAGGCCTGGAACGAATTATACCGTGCCGCTACACAACAGCAACGCTTATGGGAATCTCCCGGTTTCGAGCACGATTTCGTAGATGTTACGAGACAAGTTTTTTCAAACGCGTTTCTATCTTCTTATGAATCCCTCATTTCCACTTGGACTGCTTCCACTATAGATTCTCCCCCTTCTACGAAAGAAACTCTACTCTCTCAAGCTGAAACCTTAATTTCCCTCCTCCACACCCTCGACGCAATCCTCGCCACCCTCCCACAATTCAGCCTCGAACCCTGGATCTCTTCGGCCCGCTCATGGGCTCTTTTGAATACAAACACTACCTCCTTCACTACTTCCACATCCCTCCAAGACCAAAACCTCCTCACCTACAACGCCATCAACCAACTCACCCTCTGGGGCCCCACGGGCCAAATCAACGACTACGCGAGTAAAAGCTGGGCCGGCCTCGTCGCTGGATACTATGTCCCGCGCTGGGAAACGTTTCTCGAGTACCTTGTTAGCGTTGCGCCGGAGGGGTACAGGGATGAGGAGGCGCGGGCGAGGGTGGTGGTTGTGGAGATGGGGTTTCAGAAGGTAGGGGAGGAGGAGGGGGGTTTGGATGAGGGGAAGGGGAAGAGAGGGGTTAGGGAGGTTGTGGAGAGGGATGTTGTGCCGGTTTTTAGGGGGCTGGGGGTTTTGTGATGGGATTGGATTGGATTGGATTGGGTTGTGTAGGGAAATG
>MU006796.1:67798-93370 GCA_010093635.1 Massarina eburnea CBS 473.64 | reverse complement strand
GAGGGAACGGTGCCAGGCAGTAATTGACGCCAAAGGAGGCCATACTAAGTGGTAGTTGTGGGAAATATGCCGTCTTTCTAGAATCGGGCAGCGTTTTAGTCAATTCTGAGGCACTTATGTGCGCCAAGACCTCCGGAACAACCATTAATCCGCGCCAAAAGGCCTATTTAGAGTAGTCTATTGATCAATTTGACTATCCTTCCTACTATCAACTTCAAAATCGAACTCAAAACCATCAAAAACCGTCAAAATTGACTCTCAGAGAGTTGAGAAATCGGCCGTCTTTTCGGCCAAGACGCTAAGGGCGACAGGGGGAGGGGGCAACCCGTTCATGCTCCACCCTTGTATACTGACGCCGGCATTTTTCACAGTAGTGGCATGCAGTTCCTTTGCTGCAGGTCCAGCTCCCATACCTGTGCGAGCCGACGGCCCCCCTCTCTGCTTGGGGGTTGACAAGTGTCATAGATATCACTCTGCGGGCCCCAGCAACCCGGTCCCACGCCTGGGCTAGCGCACATCGTATCATTATTGTAGGTACTAAGTAGTAGTGACAGGCCCGAGGGGGACAGGACGGAGAATCTTTTCGCGTCGTCGTCGTCAGTAGTAGATAGTACCTAGTCCCCACGACGGCGGCAGATTGTGGTTGATGACACCGCTCTGGCCGCTGTACGACGGGCGGGGCGGGCGCTTTTGGGCTGCATCCAGAGCACAAGTACAATAATAATAAAATAATACACTACTACACTACAATAATACTGGGGGGTCCGGTGTCCCAGGGCGGTGGGTGGCATGGCCATGGGTTGCCGTGCGGGATGGACGAGCGTGGCAAGCTTGTTGGCCAGCGCAGAGTGATCAGTCGATCTCGCTATGCCGCTTCGGGACGAGGCCTATGTATTGCCCAGGTGGTGGTCTCCACCAGTGTGAGCAAGTAGGCCCAGTATCAGACGCAGGTCGAATTGGAGCCATGTGCGAGATTCTGCAGACGGCGGCCCAGCTCCACCTGTGTGTTGCAAGCGACCCTGCCAGCCCGGCGCTATTGGAGGAACCTGTGGTGTGCTATGTGCGGAGATGGCTCTGGTCGTTCATCGACGCCAGCTCAAGTCGCCATCGAGAAGGAAGTAGGCCGCCGAACCCAGGTGCGAACCCACGGAGCGGGCGCGGGGTCGGTCGGCACACACTACAATATACGTCTCCGGCCGCACGTACATGCCTGCGTCGTCGTAGTCCAGCGTTGCCGGTGGTGATGTTGACCTTGGGGTGGTACCTCGGTCCCGGTAGCACCTGCCTCGCCGCTCGAACCGATGTCGGAAAGTGCGACCGTCCACCCGTCGTGCCTGCCTGCCTTGCCTGCCTGCCTGCCTGCCTGCCTGCCTGCCTGACTGCCTGCCCTCTCATGACCTCTCTCATGACTCTCTCTCAACACCAACATCACCACAGCCATCGTCTGCATCTGGGCATGATGCTATTCTGGGCATCCAGTCCATCCATCTATCGCATCACCGCACCCCAGTCGCCAGTCGAGTCGAGCACGCCCCTTCATTTGCCCTTCTGCATGGTCTAGCCATCACAGGGGTCCTTCCTGCCCTCCTCAGACCATTCACCGGCAACACAACCTCAGCAGTCAGCAACCCTTCTCTCCCCACGCCGTCAACTCTGCCTGTTCCTGGGCCCAGAGCCTCTCCAGTCCGAGCGCGCACGCCTCTCCCTCCCCAACCCTGTCTGCATCTCAATTGCATCTCGCACTAACATCCGCCCTCCTATAGGAGGACCAACTTTCTTCTGCCTGCTCCACCCTCCCTGTGTCTCTCTGACTCTGATGCATGCTCGACCTCCTTCCAATTGCTTATCGTGACCCTCCCCCTGTCCAACTGCTCCTGGGAGAGCAAAACAATCTTCCTAATCTGTCTAGATTCTCACTCCTCAGCCGTGTGCTGCCTCATTCGAGTGTGCCGTCCTACAGTGTACAGCCAGCCTGCTTCGGGCTGATCGTCGACGGGAGCTACCCCAGCTCATCCTCACCTTCGGCGTCCCTGCCGCCCTTCACACTTGGTGCGTGCTCTGGCTGTCCATATAACTGGCGCCGATATCACAAACTTTCTATAGCCCCAACACCACCCTTCTCCTGGACTCCCGCTTCTTGTCCTACATGACTAGCTGCAACGTCCACTCGGAACCAACCTTGTCCCCTCATTCTCTCCCACCACGTTGCCGTCGAATCTGACAGCTGCCATTTTTACGCCCCGCCCCAAACACCACTTCGTACACCTCACCGATCCACACCTTAGTGCGCATTCACGACTGGCCCGCGCCTCTCCGCCCGGCTCTCCCGTCCGATCCCAGGTCGCAGCCACTGACTGGTCCCCCCCCCCCCCCCCCCCCCCCCTCTTCTGCAAACTATCTTCCGAGACGTCCAGCGCCCTGATTGGCCTTGACCTTTGCCTCCTCATTCTTCGTTTTGCCATACCCCCGCCCTACCTCTCGTTTGTCGTCCTTGACAGCCATTCTCTTTGCACCCGCGACGTGACGAGATGGACCCCGATCCCACTGCCGACGCCGGCGATGTGTCGCCCACTGGCAGTGGCCCCGCAAACCCCAAAATGAGGAAGCGAACCAAGACCGGATGCCTTACTTGCCGCAAGCGGAGGATAAAGTGCGGCGAGGAGCGGCCGACGTGTGCGAATTGCATCAAGTCTAAACGGCAGTGCGAAGGCTACAACCAGCGCGTCATCTTCAAACCTCCCATGGGTAACTGGCCCGACCATCCTGGCGTCGTGAGCACACTGCAGTATCACAACTCCAGCCTTCCGGGCTCCAAAATAGCAAACCAACCTCAAGAGGACGCTGTGTCATCCATCCAGCCTCGACCATTGACGCAGTTCCAGTACGCCGCCGACAACGCCCAACAAGCCTTCATGGGAGGCAGCCAACCGTATGCGCAGCCAGCGAGCTACCAGCACCCTCTCCCATCTCCCCACCACCAGCTTCCCACACCTACGAGTGCAACGTACCCCCATGCTTCACCAATACACGGCAGTTTCCCAGCACATTACGATGCGAGCGCCGGCTACCAAGAGCAGTCTGCGTATACCCAAGCACCGTACCCCCAAGCTGCGCAACAGCAAGCCTACTACCAGCAGCACTCCGCACCAGGGAGAGCCTACGCTCCTCAGTCCAGTGTGTCTCCGCAGGACGAACATTTCCCTGCCCAGTTTCACGAACAGAGGCCGTCGCAGTATCCTTACAGTAGCCATGGTCAGATTTCAATTCAACAAGGACAGATCGTTCCAATGGATTATAGCGGGGCTTATACAGTGCCTCTGGCAGTTTCTCACGCAGACCCACGTTCTAGCTATCAGTCTACTCATATACCCCAGCAAGCAACTTCTGATGTAAAATATGCACATGCTGGTTACGGTATGTCTCGAGTTTAGTATCTGTCATCGTGCATCTTAGTTACCACTATCATTATCTATACCCCATCTGAGTCATGTTGCATTGTGGCCATGGACCGATGAAACTTTCGCTGAAATATCATTATCATCTTTCTTTCCTGTCAATCCTCCTTCAAATGATATGATTCTACTCTCCATGCCTCGCGAGTGGTTACATGCACAGCCGCCCCCCTAAATGCACATGAGAATTAAGGCTGATGATTGCTTTTCCTTCCAGAACCATCTGTCCCAGCGCCACCGGCGAAAACGAACCAGCCGATGATTCCGTTGCGTGGGTTTGGGGGCGAAGACCACGTTAGCCCGACGCAAGTTTTGGATGAAGCTGCAGTCGAGGAGGTTGATGATGACTACTATGACATAAATTCAGACGAGGAGATGTTGGAAGGCACAAATGCAGATGACGATGCGGCCCTCCTCAACAAGGACTTTAGCCTTATGCGGAGAATACACTACGAGAACACGAGCGAGCTCACTGTTCGGCGATACGATGCGTTCATATACGACGGGATACTGAACCAGTACAAGACGGAGCAAGTTGCGAATCCTCTTAAGAATCCAAAGACTGCGAGGGTGTTTGCGCATTTCATTCAGTAAGTGACTGTGTTCCGGACGGCTATAACGAGTGCTGACTCTATACCTTTGCACAGTGTTACTGGACCGGTAAGGTCTCCATCTCCAAATTCTCCTGTATGTTCTCATAGCTTGCGCTTCTAGTCACTGTCGATTTACGAACGGAATCCACGAAACCCTACCTCCATCTTCGAGGGACCGACCCCGCCATCGCAGCAGAGTCTATGGACCTATGTGCTTCCTCTAAAGGCTCTTGGCCACCAGGGTCTGCTTCATGCGATGCTGGCCATGGCAAGTCTACACATTGCGAAACTGCAGCGAGCGTCAATCACGCCGTCCTACAAGCATTACGGTGCGCATGGCCACGATAGAGGATTAGTAGCTCGTCACTGACGCTGTCCTCTAGCTTACGCCCTGAAACGCCTGGGCCGATCTCTTGGAAATCCCAAGAAGCGACTCTCAATAGCTACTATTGCGACTAGCCTGTTGCTCGCTTTCTACGAAGGTAAGAACTTCCACTGGCATTTCGTTGAGGATGCTAAGCTCTGTAGTCATGACCGCCGAGCACGTCAAGTGGAGCACGCATCTTGTCGGATGTGCGCAGCTACTTTCTGAGCTCGATTTCTCACGTCTCACCCAAGAAGCCCGACGACTGAAAGCGGCGAAAACGGAACAGGAGACCAGACTTCCTTACCAAAACCCGGGCATGCTCATCGACCAGAGACTACTCGACCGGAAACTGAAGGAGGAAAGTGGAATGATGCCAGACGAGTATATAGTCAGCGCGATTGTAGGCAGGAAGATCAACTACGATAACATCGGAAGAGTTGTGGAAGATACTGACGGAAGAAGGAATCCAAGTGGTGGATTGCCCGGCAAGTTGGATTTGCGCACTTTCGAGACGCTCCAGGATTTGTATTGGTTTTACGCTAGGAATGATGCATTTCAGAGTATGGTAAGCGGTGACCCCTTGATGTGAGTTCCCAAGTAGAATCGGTCTATGGGTTGTTCGTTAATCCTTTCAGTACCGAATTCCACAAATGGTCCGACTGTCCACCTCGCGCACCGCTCGGCCGACCAGATGCTCTCTATGGCACCCACGATCATATCATCCTCCTCATAGCGCGCATTGCCGACTTCACCGTTCGAGATCGTGGTAGAAAACTCACGCAAATGGAGGCAGACGGCGGTCAATGGCGACCGAGACCTGGCGTGCCAGGCATGCCAATGGGACCACCTGCTGCAAAAGGGGCGGATGGGCCGCCGCCAGTGCCAGGAGGAGCAATGGGTCCACCGCAACATATGAAGGGAATGGGAGGTTCTGGCTTCGGACCGTCCCCTGGCCATGGACAGGCTCCAGGCCCTCGCCGTCCACCTCCTCCAAGTGCAATGCCGGTATTCTATGGCATGGCACCTTCTCATCCGCATGCTCCACTACCCAGCAGCTATGCCAATCCAAACTACGTCCCAGGAAACCCTCCAACGACGCCCAGCACGCCGCACCCAAAGTTCGCTGACCTGCCAACAGCCTACGAAGCAGCACTCGCGGAGTGGAACAACATCTCCCATGCCCACGCCATGGTCGCCCGCTTCCTCGCCAACACGGAAGCTTTTGCGCCCCTGGACCCAGAGCACTACCCCGTCGCACCAGGAGGAAACATGACACCATTCGGCCCGGCCCTTGTGCATCGCAGCTACGACATCAGCACGCTGTGGAACACGCTCCACCTCTCCAACATCCTCCTCCTACGCTCACACCCAGCCTCGCCGCCCGCCGCCCACATGGCAGCCGGCGTCTGCGCGCAAGCCACACAACCTTACGCCACACTCATCGGCCGCATCTCAGCAGGTATGCAGATGCCCGCCAGCGACGACATGCCGCTCTCGCCTTTCCTCGGCGCCGCGCTCATAGAGACCACCATGGCGCTTTTCTTCGCAGGGGTACAGTACCGCGAGCCCAGCCAACGCGCTTGGCTCATCAAGCGCCTCCTCGACATCGATCGCCGCACCGGATGGGCCTCTGCGGCCGTGATTGGCCGGTCCTGCGAGACGAGCTGGGAGAGGAGTGCTGAGGTGGGGAGTGGGCCGCCGTATCCGGTGCGTATGACGAGGAGGAATGGCGAGGATGGGCCGATTGTTTTGGATGTCAGTGAGAGTGCTGTAGATGGTGGTGGTGGTGGTGGATGGGGTGGTGGGACGGTGAGGAGGGGTGAGGGGATGTATTTTGCTGACCGACCGGAAAGGGAGGATAATGGGGAGACGAGGTTTGTGGTCGGGAGGGCGAGAGAGAGGGTGCATGTTAGTTGGGCGAAAAATCTTTTGAGTACGGATGAGGAGTTGAGGGCGGATTTGGAGAGGGTTGGTTTAGATGGGCGGTAGGGGGTGGTGGGGAGAGGGAGAGAGAGGGGAGGGGAGGGGAGATTGTTGTTCATTCATGCATATCCATATATCCACGACGATACGATATTATACGGTACGACATCGACTATTACAACGAAAACGAAAACGAAGATGAAGACGATAAAAGCAATGGTAAGGGCAATGAATATATATATAGACAAAATTAGTTGTTGCTGTATTCTTTGAAAGGTCTACTTTTGTATATATAGGTGTGTATGATGTATAATATAATTTATTACCTCAGAAGACCTTTTTCTGATTCCGATTCCGATTCCGATTCAATGATAACTCAAGTGATGATTTCTACGCATACACCGCATATGCATATGCTAGATTGATATAGGAGATATTGAATACTAATATACCAAGTACTAGAAACTAGATAATAATTCCGCAGACATTCCAGCGCAAGTGCTAGGATAAGGAATTAAGGTATAGATAAAGAGAACGTAATCGCAAAAGGAAGGAGTATGAATAATAAAATGTGAGTGTAAGGAAATGAGACACAAATGGGGTATCAATATCCAAACCCTGAACCTCCGGGATGGGAATGAAAAATGCCATATGATGCATTCCCAAACCATGTAAGTGCAAGTCCAGGTCCAAGTCCAAGTATGTAAACGCCATAGGAAAGGAATGGGAAGTGTGTTCAAGGCACTCGTTCCGAATAGAGGGGGAGGGTGAGGGGGTGAATATATCGTACCGTAGATTCCATGCACATGTTCCTGCTTTCTCGAACTAGTTCGAGGGGAGGAAGGAACCATGTAGGTTGATGACAAACAAGGAAGGCGCGGGCCTTGATTTCGATCCACACTCCAGAATTACCGTTCCAGAATTGTTTGTGTTGAAAATCCGGATTCCCAAAGGCAAGGCGCGCATGTATGGGTCGGAGTAGAATCGAGGAGGATCTAGTACCGATCGTACGTTGGGTTGCGGCCCTGGAGTGTGGAGAACATGTCGTAGAAATCCGCTTTCCAGTCCACGCACTCGAGATACTCCCAGTAGAGGCGGAGGGCTTGAGGGTCGTCCGCGTCGGCCTAATAGACGGTTAGTATTCCACATGCGAAAGAGGAAAAAAAACAAAACAAAGACAGGTGCTGAATGAAGAGGATAAACCTACCCGATCAAAAGCCTCCATGACGAACTCCTTCCTAATCAACGACGTCCGCATGGTATATTCCTTCTCCCACGCCCGCAACTCCCCGATATACTTCCGTATATCGCGAGACACTTTGTCGTCCCGCTGCTCCGCGTCCCCGGATACAACGCTCCCGCCCTCTTCCTCGGGGATACCGGGCATGCGACCCTCGTACGTAGGTTTGGGGAAGAAGTGCTGGAGTAGTTCTTTCGACAACCACTCAGGACGACCGGCGGCAGATAACTCACATGCCCAGTATTCGCGCACATTCTGCGGGACACATTGGATCATGCGCTCGTAGTCGAGTTTGTCGGACCAGCGCGTCTGCGAATAGTGGCCCATGTAGTAATACCGCTTCTTGCCGCCATGGCGCGGGTCCGGGAGCAGCGTGAATAGCGCGACTTTCTCCGTCGAAGTGCCTGTCTCGGAGGTGTAGTTGAGGGTGAAGGATTCTTCGGGTTGTGTATTGAAGAAAGGGACGAGCTTTGCACCGTGGGCGCCCGGGGTGGAGGGTACGAAGGGGTCGATGGATTTATCGAGGGTGTAGTAGCAGCGGTTCGGAAGCATGCAGTAAGTTGAATTAGGTTCAATGAAGATGAGACCCGGAGACCACTCGGAGCCGCCGATGACATTGCGGAGGAAGTCCGGTGCGAAGGAGACCATGGACTCGAGGGACGGGATTGGGACTTTCGTGAATGGGGCTAGGGTCTTGATGAAGTGGGGGACCCATTTGTCATCCTCGGGGGACGACGAGGCGGCGACACCGCCGGCTTTCAGGGTGGGTGAGGCCGGGGGAGTGAGATCGGCAGTGGATATGGCAGGGTCCTTCTGCGTGGGGGTCTGGGAGTCGAGAGTGTCGACTGGGCCATCAGTGACGAGCGGGTTGTTGGCCGTGCTGGCTGATGCGGATGTACCCGAGGAAGTGCTGTATCGGTCAGTGTCTTTTCCGATTCATATAGCAGAAGTGTACTACTGACTCCTTGTTACGAAGGTGCGGAGGCACCGACGTCTTGCCCCTCAAGTGCGGCGGAACAGAGACAGACTTATTCCTCAAATGGGGCGGCACCGACGTGCTGGCCGAGGAAGACTTGACACTATCGCTTCCGCCGCGCAGATGCGGAGGGACGGACGAATTGGACTGCTGGTACTCATTAGCACCATCGTACAGCCGACCAACCGACCGCGCCTCGCGGGAGATGATGTCAAGGTTCCTCTTGAACTCGGCCGTGGCCTGGTCCTTGAACGGGCCTACGGTGACCTCCCAGCCACCCCGCTTGAGGGACTCGACGGACGCGTAGAGGGAGTTGGAGAGGGTTTTTAGATCCTCTACGTCCGTGCGGAGGGCTTGTTGCTCGGTTTTGAGGGTGTTGATTGTGCTGTCGAGAGTGGAAGTGGAGGGAGAATGAGAGCTCACCTGGCTCGGATCGTTGTTGACACGGCCTGGAGGTTGGTACGTTGAGTAGCCAGAGCGCGCTGGACGGTGGGAGAGGGGGTCTTGGCTGGACATGGTGATTCCTGGAGATGCTGGAGAGTGTTCTAGAGGTAGAGGGTTGTTGAAAGTAGTCGGGTAGGCTTTGGATGTGTGGTAGAGTAAGGCAGGAGCTTTGGCTGGAGATGGTAGTTGGCGTCTAATTGGATTAAGAGTTGTATCAATAGAAAAATAGAAGATATATAGGGACTGACGTGGTCTAGATCTAGTGGAAGGAGTGTAGGGGAGAGAAGGAAGTTAGAGGTGGAGGTAGAAGCTTATATACCTGGGAGGCTACAGCATTTGCCTGTTTGCTTGAAGGAGCTTGCAGCCGGCTCTTAGGTGAAGGCAGAAGCCTCTGGGACAAACAAGGCTTAGAGGAATGGCATGGGAGAAGGTGGTAGGTCCGTTGGTATCTGTATTGTAACGCGGAGGGAGATAGCAAGGATAGTCCTGGCTAGTGACGATCCAGGTGCTATTATTGCAATTCAGGTACTACTACTGCAATGCATGTGCTATTGTTGCAACCCCGGTACTATTATTGCAATACAGGTACTATTATTGCAATTGTTGTGCGAGAACGATCGACGTCGTCTTTTAGTATGGTCAATGAGTACTTGCTCAAGACGTCAGCATCATCGCGTGGAGCCAGGGGCAAACAGAATAGCTTTATTCTATATTTCGCGGTTTGTAATTAAAGTGTCTATAGAAGAGCATTACAAGGGTGTATTTGAAGTTGAAGGGAGGGAGACAGCAATCACTGTCCCGGCTGCTGACCATCCAAGTAGTAAGTACTATTATTAGATCTAAAGCCATTACCGCAATTGCTGTGCGACAGCAATCAAACCCGTCTTATTGTTAAAGCGAATACACGGCCGAGTTAATCGCGATAATCCGTCCCCACTGCGATGGACGGACTCGAGACTCGAGTCGAGTCGCGTCGCGTGCACGTAGCGGACCGACCTCGGCACGTGTCGCAATTTGTCCCTGGACCCTGAATGACGCAGCGCTCGGCTTTTCTCACTCGCGGAGCTATGCTCGGGCCATCACCGAGCCTTCACCCTTCCAAATCCCCCAGTTGCTGGCAGAGGCATCCAGTACGCCCGACGCGCTGTGCAGAAGCGCGATGCCTCCCGCCTCCTCCAAACGCACCGCCGAAGACGCCCAATCGCTCAAGGAGAAACTGCACAACCTGCCCTCTCACCCTGCGCGCGCCGGCCGCAGAAATGGCGCCACGAACGGGAGCAACCTCAAAGATGTCATGTCGTCCAACGGCGACAATGCGTCTTCCACGAACGAGAGCGAGTATGCGGGGGTAAGTGCGCCCATGCGGAACCTGTCCTTCCCCATGGCCTCCACCCTGACGCTCGACATGACACTGACGACGGCCTTGCAGACCAAATGGGAGACGCAACCTGCGACCACCCTGCACGGCTACCGACGCGCCCACCGGATGGACGCCGCGACCGCATACAAGAACCCGCTGAGCCACGTCGTGCTGAACCAGGGCATTGGCAAGATGAGCCCGACGTCTGCGCGGCCGAGGGGGAAGAGGCGCGTCGAGAAGAGAGACCTGGCCGTCGAGGTGCGGAAACACTTCAATGCCCAGGCCGTGTCGGAGACGAACTGCATCATCGATCTCATCTACAAGATCAAGAACCAAGGTGCCTTGCCTCCCCGCCAAGACTCTCTCCACGTACGGAAGCTGATTACGCCCAGACAACGAGTTCAGAGTCCGCTTCGCGCCGCCACGGAGATAGATACGTCGAGTCCTTTACGATACCCCCCGCCGTGGATCGGCATCGAAGAGTCTATTGCATCACAACGGGCATAGCACTTAGCATTGGATCGGCGCATGGGTTTGGTTTACTTTTGCTTAAGAAGGGGTCGCGCCTTCAGATGAGGCTATAAATGAGGCCATGGTGTTTTGTTTTGGATATGGAGCATCACGATTGTGTTGTAGTGAAGATGACGACGAGGAAGGACTCGACTGGTATATGACTGTAACTTATAAACATAATATGTCAATATATCATGACCATTTACCACGTGGTGGTATTCGCAATATGCGTTCAATGACGCGCCGGTGCACTGACGTAATCTGTGTTTTTTTACTGCTTGTGGGAAAAGAAAGGAAGATGGAATGGTTACAGATCTTCTATCCTTTGGGTTCTTTTCCTCTGCGCAATTCGGTGCGCTTCAAGAAATCAGGAATATTGTACCGACCTCGGAACCAGATTCCAGCGAGGACACGCTAGCTTAATGGGTCTTTAGCGCGGAAAGGGAACCCGGTCGCTCACATCACACTAGCTGACTAATCACATATTCAAGTGCAATAACCACGTCTAGGGAAATATTAGTTCTTACCGTGAATGATTATCATGAATTATAGATTGTGCAAATACAGTGTGCGAAATATGTCTTGTCGAAGTCCGGGATAGTTATTATAGTTATTTAATTAATACTATTAATTCTAAATAGTTATGTCTGTATAGAAGTTATTAAAATATAGCTATAAAACAAGTCGATTCAAGCTTAGAGAGGACCTGATAATTAGATTCAGGTATTCATCACATCGCGTGCCATGATTACTAACTCTTCACCTTCTAGAGGGTTCCTCCGTGTATTGCCTTCACTTTCTGCCTCCTGATAAACTCAGAATGCCATTCCATAAAAGCTTAGCAGATTCGTTTCCTAAGGTTTCCCTCTCCATCGGCTTCGTAGCAGGTCCCGTTTCGCTGCGGATCGGGGTCACGGCGGCAAATACGCTTGACAAGACTACCTTCGTCATTGGCCTCGTAGCAAGTACCGTTTCGCTGGGGCTCTGGTTCGGGTTCGCGAGTTGAAAGCTCTCTATAGACTCCACCCTCTGTGTTCGTGTGATAAGCTTGTGAAATGGAACGTTGAAGATAACATCAGTGCAACTTACCCTTAGCGGGAGGAGCAGCTATGGCGGAGCTGACAGTGGCAAGAACAAGGGCGATAGTGAAACGCATTTTTGCTTTTGCAAAGAGCTGTTTTGGGAGAATCTTGCGGAGGCTGAGGGGTTGTTGCTGGTGAGACTGTCGAAATGTAAGGAAGGAAGAAAGCTCTACGGCAGTGTCAACGATCTTTATAGCACATCAATATAGATTTACTTGCTAGTGTAGACTGTCAGACTCAAGTGCGACAAATCTGACGGACATTAGTATACTCTCGATCACAAAGCTCTGCAGAGTCTTACCATACTAACGTTCATCTTACTAGGCGTGTTGGTGCAATATTATCTCATCGAACATGTTTCAATTATGGATGACACAGGCATTGTCATAAAGAGTCTTAGTCGTGATAATGGGAAGTCGGTAGATAGATCAATGAGTTGTATTACGTGATGCAACCCGTGTCTTACTATCCAGGTCACAGTCACGCGATTCGGCATACTACCATATTCAGATGAGGTGATTACTCTGCATAATAAACGGTTTTTTTTGAGATTTTGGAATGTGCCAGAAACTGGGTCGATGAACATTGACTGCCTTGTTGAGTGTTATCATAGGTCTGTTTTTGAATGAACTTTCTGCATCAATAAAACCAACGGAGTAGGAATTGCCAAATTGGTTCATTGGAGATATATTCAATGTCAATACACAGGAGTCAGTCAAATAAGAATTCAGCCTCAAAAGAATACGTTATATGTTAAGTGTCCTATCTGTTTCTTACTCCGCAACTCTAGTCTAACATGACTGCTCGTACGATACCATACCAGTAGAGGTTTCCATGTGGTTCCAATGCTTATCCTGCCGAAGTGCATCAAGCATGATCTGGGCACAGTGCTCGACGTGTTCATATTCTCCTAGTTTTGTAGAATATGGAGTCTTGTCCCTCAATATTTGCCCGATGCTAAGGAACATATACACGCAGTGTGTCAGGTGTTCTCTCCTCTCACCAAAGAGATCCAAATTGTTATCCAAACCCTTGACCCAATCTTCTCCGGTGGCTTCTTTCTTGCCCTCAGGATCCAGATAGAACCTCCACTGTTCGGCTGCCATGAAATCGTCATTTGCGTAGTGTGGGCAGTTTGGTGGGTACCACGACCACGTCAACTGGTCCCAGGAACAGCCGAGAGCGAGCGCTTCTGCGGAGGAATTACCGCATAATCGTATTGGTCCAGTTGTAACATCTTGATGATTCTGGCGAACGTTGTAGATTCCGGCGACCGTTAATATGATGGCGAGGGCAGAAACCGTTCCAGCGATGTAGAAAAAACATCGACTTTCATTGGGGATGAGTCTGGAGTGCCAGAATTTAGTTGAATCGCCCAAAGTTTCTGGCGTTTCTGTTTGCTTCTCATCAAGTGATTCGGTATTGACCTTTCGATACGACCAATTTGTCCACCGGCTGAGCATTTTTCGTAGTAACTTATTCCCTAGCGTTGTATCGAGGTGGAATAATGGATATTGGACTGTGAAAGAGAATATTGGCTCGAATTGATGATGCTTGAGTATGTGAAAGGCATTATCCTCATGGAAGGTTTACAAGGTTGTCACCAACACGTGTATCCGTGTGAGAAAGCTAATTTTACGTCAGTATGCTGTTGCCCACGTGATTCATTGACGAAATAGATTCGATACTAATCACTATGTAATTTCTTACTGGGGATAGAGGATCTTACATATCCCACGACATATACTAGTGCGTGTGGAGATATTGACTAAGCCACCGTCATGAAACTTCCTATGGTTTGCCTGTTCAGTAGTTGCACTCCTCGAACCTGGATAGGCGATATCCTCCCAACACTATCACTTTTATCTCTCTAATCGAAGAATTCATTTGGCAAGCTATGGACCGTTCTCTCATATCAAGCACTGACGTGGACTCTTATCATGACTCAGAATCGAAACAAGGTCTACTGATGTAAGAGGACGCGCATGATAGCCCGGAGTGTCAATGCAAATCCAGCAGAAGGGTGTATGCACCCGTGATCGTGCCGTGGCTTCTATGTTTGCTTCTTTCAGCCAGTTGGGTTATATTCCTCATTCGACCCCCATACCGCTCTGTTGGCTGTGGATATTGGAGGGCAAGTGAATTCGGTATGCCAAAAATCACTGCAATCTGGCTGTATCATGTTTGACCATACTTAGAAACCGTAAAGAAGGACCTGTCTTCGACTTTTCGACAAGTTCAATTTGATGCGAAGCTCAAATATGATGAGCATAATCGCGTATATCGACCAGTAACGAACCCGTCGTATGTTGGTGTACCGAATCGAGAGATTGATGCCGCTTGGGAGGAGCTGATTGGGGGTGAGGGTGAGCGACGGCACCACTCCATCTTTTTGAACACAAGCTAACCCCACAATGTAGCTATGAATGTTTACGTGACGCCAGAGGAAGAACGATATCTAGGTGGTGGTATGTGGCTTGATCCTGAAACTGGTATGCATATTGGATTGTAAAGTACTCACAGCTCCAGATAAGATCCACGGCTAACTTGTAGAAAGGGTGTCTGTGCTGCACGACCTTCATTGCGTGGTGAGCATCAATGGATGTAAGTACTGAGACTTCATAACTGACAAGAAAAGAACATGCTGCGTAAAGCTATGTATCCAGACTATTACTCCGATATGAAGGATGCGACATTGCAGCCTCATCTTGGTAAGTACCGCTTTTTCTAAGCACAGGCTTCGCTAATTCACAGCCGCAGAGCACTGCGTTGACGCTCTACGACTTAGCTTGATGTGTGCCGGCGACATGACGCTAATACCAACGGTTCCATCTAATGCAAGTAGACCTTTCGAAGCGCTTTTTGAAACCACACATACTTGCCGGGATTTCGATGCGTTGAAGGAATGGGCGATAAGTCGCGATGCGGCGGATTCAGACTATATTGAGAAAGCGAGAACATTGCAGTCAAACACATAGGAACATAAAAATTTCGTGCGGTTAGAAGGTCTACGAGAATTGTCTAGATTCCATCTTTAAACGTCATAGTCCATTTACGGGGACTTTACGTGTGATGACAAGTATCCATGAGCCAAAGTGTATGTAGAACATAGATCCCAGCGTTTAAATTGGTGAAACTAAGAGGTCGCTCAATCAGGTGCGCATTTATTATTGTCACTTATCCCACGTTCATCAGATTGATCAGATTGAATGTCTCGATTCCTAGGTTGGTAACCGCTTACGTTGGTGCATCATCCCTACAGTAAGCGCAGATAGCTTCTTACCACAGACGCAATGAGGGTTGATCACGTTACTGGTCTGTGGAAGTTAACAACTTCAAGTTGGGAAACACCAGTAAGCTATACCTTTGCAATATACTAAGTTCTACGAAAATGCCTACCCACAACACGAAAGAATCGAGCCACATGCATGAGATAGAATCGGAGAGCCTCTTGCGGGGATCAATGAAACCATTTCAGAAGCATTCTGGACACACAAGACTAGTAAAAATTCTATTATGGGTTTCATTATCGATCAATATCCTCTTTCTTGGTCTTGTATTCTTTTGCTGGGTTGTCAAGAAGCAGAACATTCGGTCGTCGTATGAAAGTGGATTTATATCGGATCTAGGTAAGCCAAGATAATCCAGAGTTGTTTACCATGGTATTGATTTGAATTGTCAACAGAATCAGTCAAGGCCAAAATAGCGGTAACTCAATATCAGTTCACTGGCGGCGTAGAACTCGATGAAAGCGGGCAATTTTTCATGGACCATTCAATGCAACAATACGTCGGCACGCCAACGCCAGAAATTGATCGCGCATGGCACAAGCTCTTGACTGGTGGGTATCATGAGATGCTGTAACAGAATCATATGTTCACACTGTGTAAAGGACTGAACATCGACCTCGATCCCTCCGAAGCAAACTTAGGCGGACGAACTTTCCAGTGGCCAGATTCTGGCCTTTACTTTACTGGTCTTGAGGTCTATCACTCACTACATTGTTTGGTTAGTCTAATGTGCAGAGGTTGATCAATTGAGATAAAGCTGACGTGGCTCTAAGAACCGGCTCCGTCAAGCACTTTATCCCGATTATTACGACGTTTTCAGCAACCCAGACGATCCAAAACGAGAGGATCATATAGGTTCGTTATATGAGAAGATACATGAGTATTTGTACTAAATATGTACAGGTCACTGCATCAACCACATCCGTCAGGCAATCCAATGCCACGCCGACCTCACCCCGATGGAATGGAAGCAGAGTGGTAACAGCGTTATTCTGAACACAGCTACCCAGCATACCTGTAGAGACTTTTCAAAGGTTCACGAGTGGGCAATGCAACGAAGAACAAAATTTGAAGATATACAAAGCGTGAAGAACGGCAGTCTTTTTGTAGTAGATTGAATCTCTATAAATTGAAGTTTTATCAATGATGTTAAGTGACTGCTTGTACCATCCAAACCCTTGTTTAGTCTGTTTACTAGATCAAAGCAGCGCCCATGTAGTTTGTCAGTTCTCTTTTGGTCTACAATCGGCATACCTAATTTATAGTGCGGCGGGGTAGTAAGATGCTTTCTCTATTTATAGCACACTGATCACATGACACCAGTAATAGCCCTTACAATAAATGCCTGAACCCTCGCAGCATACAAATCCCCATTACCCCAATAGTAAGCTAAAAGCATCACAGCTCGGGAGAAATCTGCCCCCCCCCCCCCCCCTCCCGATTGCCTCGTCTTTCAAGACCAGTGCTTTCAGCGGACATTTAAATCCACGACATTCAATTCATTGAACACTACACCATACCGTTCGCCCGCATAATGCTCCACAGAAATCATGCCGTTCCACCGCAAGCGCCGGTCATCTTCACAGCCACGGTTCAGTCTATCCACCAAGACAACAAAATAATCTGCGACAACACGCGAGCTCTCCTGAACAGCTTGACCAAAAACGTAACACCCGAAGAGGCAACATTCAACAACGTCCTGCGCCCGCTCGCCAACGATGAAAACCAAAGGCAACTAGTTTCCAACATGCTCAGCTTGCACCTCAAGGTTTCGACCGACCCAGCCTTGCGCGAAGCCTCAGCAGAAGCCGAAAAAGAAAGATCACATTTTATGATCGATTGCACTGCGCGCGAGGACATCTTCCGGCTTATCGAATCAGTGTATCAGAAGAACCAAGACTTGGATACCGAGAGTATCAAATTGCTACGCGAGGAGAGACGAAGGTACATCCGCAACGGTCTAGGGTTACCCTCCGAAACGGAACGACGGAGGCTCAAAGATATTCGGAAGAGGCTCGGTACTATCAGCTCCAAGTTCATCCAAAATCTTGACGATGTCCAGCATGAGATTTGGCTTAGTCCCGAAGAGCTTGCAGGTGTACCGGACGCCGTGGTCGATCGATTAGGTCGTGGGGTCGGGTGCTTTGAAGGTAAAGTTAAAATCACGTCCAAAGAAAGCGATATTGGTCCGTTGATGCAGTTTGTCCTGTCTCCAGAGGTAAGGAGGCGTATCTTAGAATTTCGGTTAGATGTGGTATGGATATCGCCATCCTATCTATATCCCCACACTGACAGGCTACAGGGCAAGGAAAACGTACCTCTCTTCGCGGAAGCCGTTGGTCTGCGGCATGAGGCTGCTCAGATCTTGGGATATGACTCTCATGCTGCATTAAGACTGGAAGATAAGATGGCTAAAACACCCGAGACTGTCATGACGTTCCTGAACGATCTTTGCGATCGGGCGTTTCGTAATAAATCCAAGGATGTTGAGGAACTGCTCCATACCAAGCAAGCCGATCTCTCTGCTCGTGGCTTACCCATTGAGGGAGAGTTGTACAAATGGGATCTGCCATTTTACACTCGGCTGCTGAAGGAGAAGGAATACTCGATCGATGTTTGGAAAATCGCAGAATACTTCCCACTTCACCCTACGGTGAATGCCATGCTCAGCCTTTTCGGGAACTTGATGGGCTTCCTATTTATCGAGATCAAAGACGACGAAGACCGAGCACAGATTTCGCCAACAGGAAATGCAAGCGACATAACCTGGCACGAAGATGTGATCCTCTACAACGTCTGGAACGACAGTAGGGAAGGTAATGAGTTTGCAGGATATCTTTACCTCGATCTACACCCACGACATGGCAAATTTGGCGGCGCACAATGCTATCCTTTACAACTAGGCTTCTCCCACAGCACCAATGGAGACCGACACTATCCTTCTACTGTGCTGCTGACCAACTTCGCCAAGCCTACAAAGGACAAACCGTCTCTCCTCAAACATAACGAAGTCGTGATGCTCTTTCATGAACTGGGGCATGGAATGCACGATCTCTCGGGCCGCTGTCAATACTCTCGCTTTCATGGCGCAGAGACAGTCAGTGACTTCAACGAAGCACCGTCTCAGATGCTGGAAAATTGGTGTTGGGATTCCACAGGGCTTAAATCACTCTCGTCGCATTACGAGACGGGTGAGCCGCTACCGGATGGCATGATCGAGGCTATTATACGTACGAAGCGTGTACAGCCATCTTTGGGGTTGTTACAGCAGCTCCGGATGTGTCTATTCGACATGGCAATACATGACAGACGAAATGAGAACGAGGAGCTAGATTTTGCCGCAGTATACAGTGATTACGTTGAGTTAGACGGAATCAATGGTACAGACGACAGGTGCACATTCATTCTCGCCACAAAGAAAACAAGACTGACATAATCACAGAGATGGATATGCAACCTGGAGGCATCTTTGTGAAGGCTACGATGCCGGCATGTACAGCTATCTCTGGTCCAAGGTCATTGCGTCGGACATGTTCGATTCGGTATTTAGGAGGGATCCGATGGATAGGGCAGAGGGTGGGAGATATAGACATATGGTGCTGGAAAAGGGTGGAAGTCAGGATGAGATAGTTACACTGGTGGATTTCCTCGGTAGGGAACCACGGTCAGATGCGTTCTTTGATGACTTGGGACTTGATTAGTTTTATGGTGGGTTTCTCGTACACTGATAGGCATTCTGCTTAATATTAAAACCGGCCTTCTACGGTAGATTTAGAGCTGGACAAGAAAGAGAGTTTATGTGGTTTTTAGCTTTTATCCCCTTTGCTACTACTCCCTCTGTTCTTTTCTTCTTTCCATGCTTATCTTTTTCATTACCCTTCGTCCCTGGATTACATTGTTTTATCATTATCCCTCTGCGACTTCACCTGCACCTCGTTCCTTCCCATCACCTGTCTCTTACATTCAGAATTCACTATCAAATATACCATACCACAAGCAAAGCTACACTATCCCCACCCTATACTTTCTATAAAACAGTCCTAGCAATATCCACCTCTGGGGCCGCTAATCAGGATATTAACAGTGCAAGTCACATGAACGCTAGACACACTAAGCCTTAATCCTATTCCAGCCTAGTGCCTTGGAAGGTACATGTCGTTCAGCTATCGCCTAGAGCGCGCCACTCCTTTATACTAGATATCTTGTACCATACAAAAGTCATGGCCTCCGAAGCTCTCCGACCCAAAATCGGCGTCGGCGTGGTAATCCACGACGGCGCCGGGAACATCGTCATGGGTGAGCGTATAGGATCGCACGGCGCAGGTAAGTCCTATATATCTCCCCTCCCTTAACCATTTCCCTTACAAAACAACACCTTCGCAATTCTAAATACAAATATCCCTATCCCTCCACTAATTCCATTCCACACCCTATTCATCCAGCCCCCAAATCTGCAAAATCTAAAATACCACTCAAACTAATCAAACCACGCTAGGAACCCTCCACTGTCCCGGCGGCCACCTCGAACATGGCGAATCGTGGGCCGAGTGCGCGCAGCGCGAAGTGCGTGAGGAGACGGGGCTCGAGGTCGGGGATGTGCGATTCCTTGTCGCTACGAATGATGTTTTTCCCGCAGAGGGAGGGGCAGAGGGAGGGGTAGGGAAGCATTATGTTACTATTTTCGTCACCGCGGTGGTTAAGGGTGAGGATAAAGTTCCTAGGGTATGTTTCTTTTCCATTTCTCTCTTTTCCCTTTCCTTTCTCCCTTCCGCTCTTCTCCTCGTCCAAGGGTTCTTTTTCCAGGCTTGAATTGTTAGCTAACACGCCCACCCCCCTAGGCCATGGAACCCGACAAATGCGCACGCTGGGATTGGGTTCCTTGGAGCTCGATGTGGCAGTGGTCGAGAGAGCAAGCAGAGGCAGAGGCGGAGGGGAAGGAGGTGAAGAAAAATATGTTTCTGCCACTCGTGAATCTTTATCGGGAGTATCCTGAGATGGAGAGGTGTTTGGAGAAGTTGTAGGTGAAGAAGGAGAGGGGAGGGAAGGGAATGTGATTGACATACTTAGAGAGAGAGAGAGAGAGAGAGAGAGAGAGAGAGAGAGTGTGTGTGTGTATGCATATATAGGGCAGTATGCTTCTTTACCAAGTATACACCCCACCCCAACCTTTTCGGGGGGCTACAGGACTCAATATGAGACTTCCTTATTTTCTCCACTCAGGATCTGAATCTATCTATCCACGTAGAGAATGAAAACAATAATATTAAATAATTCATCATTAACTCATAATTACAACTACATAGATATAGACACACGTATAGTATATATAGACTAAGGTAAGGTAGCGTAGAACGCAAGGTACTCGCATACTACATATACAATCTTCTCTTTCCTCCTAAAACATACAGATAGATATGTGTCAGTCAATAAACATGACGAGGACGTCCACCCCACCTATATATCCCCCTTACCTGTCGTAGAGGGTGTTTTGGATCAAGGCCCCGCCTTATTACCACACCCTACACCCTACACCAGCACCTAGACGTTCTTCTCTGCGGCATTTCTCTCCGAAGCACCCTTGATAAAGCCTGATAGATCGCCAACTTCACAGCATATGTTAGCCTTTATTCCATTCCACACATCTCTCCCCCTTCCCCACAACCCCAAAAAAGAGAACAAGAGAAAACTCACCAGGAATCTCAAACGGGAAATCCAAACTCGCCAACATAATCGCGAAGAAAATCCACCAGCCAAACACACAGGTAGCAAACGCAAACGCGCCACCCGCGACCTGCAGTCTTCCGGCCAAAACGATGTTTCCGTTGTTGAGTTGGAGGTATGCGCCCGTGAGCATGGCGAAGGTGAGAACGAGGCAGAAGAAGATCATGAAGAAGACCATGTTGGTGCGGAGGGAGCAGATGAGGTAGATGAGGCATAGGAGGCCCATGGAGACGAGGAAGAAGGCTGTGTGGGGGTGTTAGTCGGGTGGGTGGGTAGGAAGGAGGGAGGGAGGTGGATGTGATTAGGGGGAGGGTGAAGCGCACCGAAACCAGAACGGAAACCAACGGTATTGAGACCAGCGGCTGGCGTTCCTGTCGTTGAGTATGCACCAAAGGCATCATACATGGGCGTCAGCGTTGCGGCGAAGGCGAGCCAATAAGCGCCAAAGGAGCCGAAGACAACAAAGGGGAATGTGTTGCCGATGATCCACTATCATGCCCTGTCAGAATTGCCCAAGACCCCAACTATCATGTATGGTGGTGGGAGATGGGGAGGGGACGAAACGTACTTCGCCGACTGATCCGAGGATCATCAAAAGACCGCCAAAGAAGAAGTACGAGCCCACGCCCGATGCGCCGCTGTTTCCTGCGCCTCGCCATCCCATGAGCGCCATGCTTAGGGGGAAGAGTGAGATGAGGAAGCCGATTAGTGCGCTAGTGGTGTATCAATATCGCTGTTATATTGTGGTTTCAAGGAAAGAGAGAACATACATTGGCGTGGGGTTACCGAATGTCCTCCGCAAATCACCCTTGACATTGTTTTGGGGAGAGAGATATAGCTTCTCGAAGAGTTCTGGCGTGATGGATATACTTCCTGCCGTTTGGATCTTCTTCAGCGCAAGGTCGGAGTCGTGGCTTCCGTCTAGATGTTGATGGTAACCATTTCGATATTCATTGTGGTAGACGCCGTTACCTATTTTGAGTGTTACTGGAAGTACGGGTTAGATGGGTAAGGGGACTAGTTACTATTTCGACTAAAGTCCTTCTCCAAAGGTCCATCTGGAGAGAGGTTCTCGTTGTTTAGCGTTCGGTCATGAATGTTGTTGCGGTCATTCCCTACGCCATTAGGGTTTATTCGCGGACCAGCCAGATTCTCATTGTTCATGGTTCGTTCGCGGAGGCTTTCGTGATTATGTGACATGGTGAGTTCGCGTATGGCTATCTTTGCTACGACGGGTGAGGAGGCGCACAGGAGGAGTATATAATCAGCTCAGCAATAACTACTAGATCAAAAACGAGGAGAGGGGTCACGAGGCCTGCAGCAGTCTAGAAGGCAAGGTATGTGCTCTTTCAAATACTCGACGGACGCCCACCACAGCGGCTCCGCACGGAACTAGTCACGACCATCTGTATTGGCTGTATCTGCGTCCTCGCCGTCCTTGGAGGATTGGCCTAGGTCCTCTGCGCCTGGATGAAGGGGATGCTAAACGGAGGGGATGATTTCCACTAGCATACTCCTGGCAGGAGCTATGGATCTTTGAGAAAGCCATGTCGGATGATAGGTCTAGTGTATCAGCCAGCGCTGTCTTTGCGGCATATAGATCAGGCGATTGACCATTCAGGTGCATGTATAGATGAATTGCGTGGCGTACCACATAGCTGCATCCAACCTGAAAAGTTTACTCATTGGCTCGAACATGTAACTGCGCGTAAAGGGCTGTCGGTTGCACCAAATGTGATATCGATATTCGTGACAGTAATTCGATCTTGTAGAGAGGAGATGCCCTGCAAACTAGGTAGTACCACCGGGGTGACGACCGAGAATCCGTTCCAAGGCCGGCTGTGCGGAGACGAGTGGGGATGAATGCACGGGGAATCTGGGGATGTGGAGAGCGAAACCCAGATTCAGTAGCTGCAGCAGATAAAGCGAGCTAAGCGGAGTTCGATCCTGGATCGATCAACGTGGCTATTTTGCGGGGAAGTTGTGTAGCCGTTAAATCCGTTCTCCTACCACTACTGGTTGAAGCCGTATTATTTCCAGTCGTCATTATGGAGTCACGAAAGAGAGGCTGCGACTTTCGCGACCCGTAGGTATTGCTGTACTTGGTCGAAAAGCAGCTCCAGTCCTGTGCACTCCTGATCTGTGAAATGCGACTCAAACTAGGGAAACCTGATTTTGCAAAGAAGCTTTGTAAATATCAAAGTGGTGCGACGGTCGACAGACTGGCCTCGGACCAAGGGTAGTTCTTAGCACGGGGTGGTGCGATGTTGATGCTGACGAGCCAATGTGCTGCGTTCATCTGATTCATCCGATAGCTGTCGGATGTGAGGGGAGGGGGCCGTTCCGCGCTCGACCTTTCCTGTTTCGGACAGCAATGAATGGAGTTGCTCGCGTTTCGATGCCAATTTTCTCGAGTCATGGCCAGAATGAAGGAAAATGTAGGCGACGGCGTGACTGAAGATCAACATGCGTACCGGATCTTGAAGGATTCCGGGGCTAGGAGCCAGTAATAGAGGGCGAATGCTACTACAAGCAAGTTGAAAACTGACCAGACTCGTGAGGCAGTGTCGCTAGCGAAGGCGTAGTATGATCTGCGGGATACGAATTTTGGTCGTCATGTGTTGCCTTTTGTGTGCCCGGGTCAATATACGGCAGTCTGACCCGACTAGTCGACGAAGTGACCATGCATGACCTTAGCAGGACCACCTCCGTCTGGCTTCAATCTCATCCTTTTCCCTCCTCTTCTCACCATCCAGGCCCTGCAAACCGTCCAGAGGACTGATCATCTCAATGTGCTCAATGCACCCTTCGGAGTAGCTCCTCCCTCTTTTGTGTGCACGATACGTGGGATTTAGTGCCGAATACACCCTCTCAGAGATGGCCCAGAAAGTGGCAGAGACGTGTTGAAGCAGATGCGACATGATTGCAGATGGATCTGGAGTGTAACCAGGTAGCACAGAGAACTGAAGGTGAGTGTTAGACTAGATGAGAGAGAAAAGGGAAACAAACATGGAAGATGGTTGCGGTTGCCTTTCACTGCGCCAAGAAGTTTTCATTGTCTGAAATTCGGTTCCATCCCGACATGATTGAGGGCGTAGATAATTTATGCTCCGCCCACCTCCGCGATGACCTTCTTGAGGTTGTGGAGATCGTGCGCAAAGCGGCCAAGGAACAGGCCATCGACGCCATCCGCGATCTTCGCAAACGTGCCAGGCCCAGCGCTGCCGCCGTATAATATCCTCGTCACGCCCGCGCGGCCAGTAGTAAGTTTCCTCAGCTCTTTCGTGACGTTCACAACGTGGTCTGGGTCCGCAGGCTGCGCAGCTCCAATCGCCCACACGGGCTCGTAGGCCAGGATGACCTCTGCGTCGTCTGGCACCGCAGCCAACACTGAGCTGACCTGCGGCTTGCACTCCTGTATAGCTGCTCCGACGGCCGCCGACGCGACACTGTGGTGTGTCTTCTCGCCAATACAGACAAGCGGTATCAGCCCGTTCCTCGCAGCTGCCCCTGCCTTCTTCGCGACTGCCTCGTCTGTCTCCCCAAACAAGGCTCTGCGCTCTGCATGGCCCAACTCTACTATCCTCGCGCCTGCCTGCTGTATCACTAGCGGCGAGACCTCGCCGGTGTACGCGCCCTTGTCTTCCCAGAACGTGTCCTGCGCGCCGAGCATGATGGACGATGGCTGCAGGATGTCCGCCGAGGCCATGAGCGTCACAAAGTCGGGGATGACAAAGAGGTCCAACCTCGCGTTCCACGCATCGCCGTCGAGCTGGAGCATGCCGCGCACGTACGAGAGGGTGCTCTGGAGGTCGAAGTACATCTTCAGGCTGACGCCGACGATGCGGCGGGGGCGTGAAATGGGGGGCATGGTGAAGGCCACTCCGCACTCTTATGGGAGAGACACTGTAGATAGCGCCGGAAACTTTGACGTGAATATTGATTAATCACTCTTGTAGGACATTGACTTGAAAGCATCTCAGCCGCATATGATATTTGCGATGTTTGCGATGTTTGCGATGTTTGCGACGTCACGTGATATGATGTCATGTCATGTGATGCTGTTGACTTATTCGGGAAAGCCGGGGAAGGAACCAAGGGCGAGATCGGAGCAGGGGCAGGGGCAGCCAGCCAGGAACAATCGCGGGACAGCAATATTGTATCAACCCCCATTATTGCAACATCAATCCAGTGCTAGCTTACCGGTCCGGGGCCAGACATGTGTACCGTCTACTGTAGTATGCTAGCAAATAAAACAGCGAATTTTACATATACATCGTCTCGTGTGCGTTCAATTGCTTCTCCTAAAAGTTCAGTCCCCGCACAATAGTAACTCCTAGTCCCTGTCTTGGCGGCCCGAGTGTCTACTCCACTAGCGCTAGCAATTGTCTCCCACCTCAACACCTCGCTCGAATATTCCCCTGTAATTCTCTGGCAAAAGACCTGTGGTTCATGCAGCGTCATCTGGCGGATCGTTGGGCCCGCAAACGCTACTTCGGATACCGCATAGTCTCTTGCAACTGGTCTCGACTAGGCCCAGAGGAGTTTGGATTCCGTTTATCTGAGGGCCTATCGGATGGCCAGGATTGAGCCATGTGGGGCGTTTCAATA